>OU898281.1:44893282-45374075 GCA_918026665.1 Diabrotica balteata
TACCTACTATTTGGATGCTAAGTAAATGCATCATAACAGATATATATGTATATATATATATATATATATATATATATATATATATATATATATATATATATATATATATATATATATATATATATATATATCCGGTTTTTTAGGCGTTACGCCCGTCCGGTAGGGATCTATGGAGGAGTATCACCGAGCCGCAAGCCCTTATCTCTTGCCGTACTGCTCCACCATAGGCCGATCAGATCCCAGCATATCCTAGTCTAAGCCGCAGATTCATCTAGAATTTTAAACTGCTGTGTTAGACTTTTTGTTTTCCGTACACCGAGCTGGGACTCGACCCACATCCACTGAACCATTCGACAGTGAAGCGAATGAGAGGCAGCCGCACAGCCCGCTGAGCTATCTGACCGACATCATAACAGATACTGACACGTAATGACTAGCACGTAATAAAAAAAATTACGCTTTAGTTTTATAAAAATGTGTAATATCACATAAGCCTCGTAAGTCAGTTGGTCGAGTTACCATGGACACGAATTAACAGACGTTATTTTGACAGATTAAAAATTATTAATTTGTCAGTGTAAATATAGTGGTAATTTAATTTTTATTTTTATAAACGAAAATAATCGTAGAAAAAGTACAGTACACAACTTGAGTTGTAAGCTTATTACATACTTGTAAAATTACTGCGCTCGCCGCTACACAGCTACCGCGCAATTTTTTTACTCGCATGTAATAAGCTTCTTACAACTCTCGTTATGTAATATACTATTAAATTTAAAACAATCTTGGTAATTATTATTTATTAATAATTCTGTAATGTGTATCTATGGTTTCACATACAGACAATATATGTGATATATTATAATTATGTAGGGCAGGGGTGCTCAAACTTGAACTGCTGGCGATCTACCTCAATATTTTTAGACTACTTACGATCGACTCTGAGGGACTGCGTATGTGTGATGCAGGGTTGTCGTACATACACGATACACCCTACCTATCTAGGTAGGGCGTACCGTAGCATATATAGATATTAGCTTTCTGCACAATATAGGTACATTATTTTAGTCAAGGTTTGGGTTAGATTTAGTTAGGTTCTTCTCTATAATATCAATGAAAAAACTCATAGTTATTCAAAATTGCAAATTTATTTGTTGTTACAAAACAAAAGAGTTACATATGGTGTTGAACTTAACTAAAGAGTGGCTTTGAATGTTGAAGCGTTGCACTGCATGTCTTCAGCATACTTGTCATAAGATGGTGCGTAACCACTGAGTGCTAATCGCAAGCATAATGTCATATGATCGTCAGTTAGTCAATTGCGATATTTTGACTTAATTATCTTCATTTCAGAAAATGCAGACTCGCACAAGTAAGTTGACCCAAAAAATGCCGTTAGTTGAAGGGCGATTTACCTTACATTCGGATATTTATCTTATCTTCAGATATAAAACGCCAGAAATTTGTATCAGATACTATAGCTTTGAGATGTATATCTGATATAATCTGCACCAACTCATTTTCAACAGAACATGAGTTCATATTAAACTGACTTTCTATTTCAGTAGCTAATTCCTCAATGTTTTTACATGAAAAAGGATAACTCATAAATGATTCTATATTTTCCAATTTACTGCAATCATAAAAACGCATTTGGAATTGTCCCAAAATATTTGATAATTTAGCCTCATACGTATCATAATTCAATTGAGGAATCCTTGCTTTCAAAGACGGAAAATGTTTCAGATCCTTTCTTTTCAGTTGATCTATCATAAGTTGCAATTTACTTTTGAATGCGTTTACTGCGCTAATCATCTCAATAATAGATTTTCCTTTACCTTGAAGCTCCAAGTTAAGGGTGTTTAAGTGCATTGTGATGTCAGTCAAAAATGCCAAATCATTTAGCCATTTTTCGTTTTTCAAAATCTGAGTGTCATCACCTCTTTCGTCTAGAAAAGCTGTTATTTCGGGCAATAATTCTTGAAACCTTTCTAGGAATTTTCCTCGACTCAACTACCTGACGTCCGTGTGAAGAACTAAATCAGTGTGTTCAGCTGACTCCCTATCTTCCAACTGCAACTGAAAGAGCCGCCGTTGCAAGCTACCTGCACGGATGCAATTCACAATTTTTGTTGCAATGCCCATAATTTCCTCCGTGTTTAAAACTTTTGAACACAAAACTTGTTGATGTATATCAAGCAATGGAATGAAAAAAATGAAGGGAATTCTTCATTAGCTCGACACAATACCACAAAACCGTTTTTGTTTCCAGTCATTGCTGGTGCTCCATCGGTTGTCATGCACATTAATTTATATATTGGTTGCTCGTAGTTTTTTACAAAATTTAAGAAAACGTCATATATATCTTCGCCACGGGTCTTCCCCTTCAGAGAAATGATTATCAAAAATTCTTCCTTAGCCAACATGTCATCGAATACCATCCGAATAAAAATACACAGCTGGGCAGTGTCTGTCATATCGATGGATTCGTTGAACTGTAAAGAAAAGTATGTACATTCCATGATATCATGTTTTAGTTTATCTGCGATGTCTTGACTCATGACTTCAATACGCCTTGTGACAGTCGGACGAGATAACTGAAGTTCTCTAATAGCAGACATGATTGCTGTTTTATTTTTAAAATCTCCAAATAAAGTCTCACCCGCTTCAATAAATGCTTCCTTCACCTCCGATCCATCTTCAAATGGTTTTTTGTGTTTTGCCAAAATATGAGATATTTTAAATGACGCGATCGTAGCAGCTTTTGATTGTTTGGCTGGTCTTGTGAACATGGATTGTTCTTTTTTTTAAACAAGATATCAAATTACTTACTTTTCGTTTTCTTAATTCACTCTGTGGCGGAAAATCCTTTTCATAGTTTTTATGAACCGTTTTATGATGCCTCTAAGTTACCACGCTTAGGTATTGCAACTGACGCACGACAAATAACACAAATGCACTTATCCTTCGCCATAGAAAAGAAAAATTCTTCCTCACAATCCTTCTTAAAATGATACGTTTTAGATTTCTTCACTGCACTCATTTTCCACTATTTAATAATAAACTTTGTATCGACGTAGGATCGCTATCAAGTTACAATTCAGAATAACTCTAATTCCTCTAGGCGCAACATTTATATCGGCGTGAACGAAAGTCTCGAATGTTACCGACAAACGCGCCGCCCGAAACTAGTCTGTACTGTCTCTCGTCTAGAAACAACACGGCTTTTCTTTGACAAGTGCTGCGCGTTCCTTTGATAAAGCCACCTTTTGTCACAAGCAGTGTTATTTTATTACGTAATAAATTTTTGTAGTTGATAGAATATCATCCCAAATTTGATTAATAATTATAACAAATATTGAATTAATAAAATAATTAGTTAATATATGTAAATATAAAATATGCTGTGTGGACAGTATTTTGTTGTCCCCACTTCTTTGAATTGCAATGATGCTTAGTCAAGCATTCTATGTATTTGTATAGTTCAGTATTAATAAAAACGTTTAACTCTGCTGACAGTAGTTTAGTTACCTACCTACTTATTAAAAATTTTTTTCTTCTCAAGATCTACCCAAAAAGCACTCGCGATCGACCAGTCGATCGCGATCGACCGTTTGAGCACCCCTGATGTAGGGTAACGGGTACAGTGATTGGCCTCTTACGGAACTGCCAATTGAATTAAAATTGTAATATGGTATCATTTAAAGTGAAATATTTTGTAAGGGTTTTTTAATAGTAACAAAACATTAGATTCTATAAAAACTCAGGTTATTTTAATCAGAAATAATAAAGTACATTAAAAATAAACACAAATCTGAAAACTTCAGAACTACACAGTTATTCGCCATACCAATATAGTTATTGGCAGATATAATTACAGTCATTGGCCATTCATAAAATATCTTATTTTCTTTTTTTGTTTGTGCAGGTAAGGCACACAAAACTATGTAAGTTTTCAATTTCTTGTTGTTGCTTTGCACAAGTACCAATATGGTAACCGCTAACACAAAATAGACATTTTATTCCAATTTTTGGTTTAGATATATTATAGTAACAAGACATTCATACTGCTTCCCAAAAAAGCCAATGCAAAGGAGTGCAATGAACATCGCACCATAGCCTTAATGAGTCATGTCTTGAAATTGTTTTTAAAAGTAATTCACAATAGAATACATAAGAAATTAGATAAAGGCATAAGTAATACACAAATGGGATTTAGGAAAGGACTGGGAACACGAGATGCACTGTTTGCATTAAGTGTTCTTTCGCAGAGATGCTTAGATATTAATCAGGAAGTATATGCCTGTTTCATTGATGATTGAATAATCATCATAGAGACACTAGAATCATCTGTAACCTCTACTGGAATCAAACAGCTAAAGTGAAAGTTGAAAACGAACTGACCAAGGATATCTAGATTCGCCGTGGGGTCCGCCAAGGGTGTATTTTATCACCCTTGTTATTCAATTTATACAGTGAAGCCATCTCAGAATTAGCGCTTGCCGAGATCAGTGAGGGCCTTATAATAAACGGTGAGCCACTTAATAACATAAGATATGCTGACGACACCGTCCTTCTGGCAAGAACACTAGAAGAACTGCAACACCTTGCTGAACAACTAAATATATATTGCAACGATTATGGACTAAAAATCAATTTGAAGAAAACCAAGTTCATGGTATTCACAAAAGCACAAAACATCAAAGTTAAGCTAGTATTAGATAATACAGAAATTGAACAAATATCTTCGTACAAATACCTTGGAGCATGGATCACAGAAGATACTGATCAGACAAAAGAAATAAGATGCCGCATTGAAATTGCGCGGTCAACTTTTAATAGAATGAGAAAACTTTTTTGTAATCGCGATATCAATATATCGCTCCAGATACGAATGTTTCGATGTTATATTTTCTCTAACCTTTTGTATGGAGTTGAAGCTTGGACACTTACAAAATCCAACATTAAAAACCTAGAAGCATTCGAAATGTGGTGTTACCGACGTATTTTGAAAATATCATGGATGGATCGCAAAACAAACGAACAAGTTCTCGAACAACTAGGAAAACAATGCGAAGTTTTAAATTCCATAAAAATCAGGAAATTGGAATACTTGGGGCATATCATGAGAGGTAAAAAGTGCGAACTACTAAGGAATATATTGCAGGGTAAAATCAAAGGTAGAAGAAGCGTAGGAAGACGTAAAATCTGGTGGCTACGCAATCTCCGTGAATGGTTTGGATGCAGTTCAATTGAACTATTCAGGCGAGTAACCAATAAAATTATAATTGCCAGAATGATTTCCAATCTCCAATAGGAGTGGAACTTGAAGAAGAAGAATAGTAACCAGAATAACACAATCCTGTATACAAAAGGTTACTTACAGGTGGGTTGATGTAGTCTGATTGTTTTACCGTTATATCTGAGAGAATTTGTATTTTTTCATGTTCTAGATATGCCCCAGTTTCAAAAAATAACTTTCTTTTAGCCGTCTAACCCACACGTTTTTCTTTGCTGGTTTCCAAATTTGTACATTTGCTTTTGGATATATTCTTTAAATTTGATGAATTTATATTGTTGCAGACATAAAAAAATATGTTATTCGTTGTAGGCAGATTAACATTTTCCTCTACAGAATCAGGACATTGGTTTCGTGACAATTCTTGATTTTCTTTAAAGAAAATGTGTATATGTTAGTCTAACTGTGTGTTTACTTTCAAAATATTTATATCTGTCATACCAACTGTATTTACTGTAACATTTTCTTTATTATTCACAACATTTTGACATTTGTTGCTCCCGGAATTAACTCTTGTGGCAATTTTTTTTATTACTTTCATCTTGATTTCCCTGTTTTTTAACATTTATTGTTTGCTTTTGCATCAATTCGGTTTTGTTTTTGTTCTAATTTTATTTTTTCTTGTTCTGATTTTTCTTCAATTTTACGACTCAATTTTACGTGCATTTTGACGATCTGAAGAAGTGAGCACGAAAGTCAACTTTTCTGTCTGCTTTTTACCCTTTCTTTCTAAGGTTTTTGGTCAAAAAAAGAATTTGTTGATTGACGTGTCAATTTCTTTAAATAATCGTGATTAACTAAAGGTAGATTATTTAATGTCGATTAAATATCTTCTGTCATTGTATCTTCTGTGACATCTTTTATTTTATCTGTAATATCAACGTTTTCTGAAAGTTGAATTCGAAAATCCAAAAGTAGATTTTTTCTGTAATAACAGAAATAGCTTGTAAGTTGCATATATATAACTTCATTGCCACCTACAGGGTTAAGTGTAATATCTGAAGGTTTATTTATAGGTTTCTGTGATGATAGAACTATCTTGTATATCATTTGTGATTCCACCTATCTCTGTAGTCTTAATCGTGGGTAGATAATATGGTATTTTTAAATAAATTAAATATATTAATGAGCACTTTTGAATCTCCACTTAGTTCTTCGCTATTGTCCAAATTTTAATATTCTAATATTTTTGCGGTTCCAACTGTTTTTAAAAAATCTTCATATGTTATTGATTTTATCACAGAAATAGTGTGATTAATACCTTTATGCAAGTCTTTGATCTTCCCTAAATATTCGGAATAGTCTATTGCCTCAGAGTTCCATGGATACAATCTAGATGCTTTAAAGCCATTAATTATGAAATCTGATTTTAATTGACTAATGTCTGTGTTTAGTACCAATGCAAAATTCTCTTTGGTAACTACTGAGTTAGGGTTTTCGCGTCTACACTTTAATACTGCCCGGTTCCAATTTGCCTTTAATGGTTTAAATGCAGCAATATCTGCAGGTTGTATAATTCTGGTTGCATTGGGATATAAGGCCACTAAAATAATTTGTAACTTTGAACATAATTCACTGCTTTGAATGGTTAAGTGGGTTTTGGTTAAGGAACTTATAATATAAGGCGTTTCCTATGTATTGAAAGGAGTTTTCATTCTTCATTTATCCCGTATCGGTAAAATCTATGCCCCATTCTCGTGGAACGGAATTTAAAATATTGCTAGGAATTCGTTTATAAAAGTAAATAATCATTGGTGCCGTTATTTGTCCAGATGCTTCAAAGGTAAACATAACCGTCAAATTCACTGTAGAGCGATGCTCTATTTGATATACATTTTTGCTTCCCTTTACAGCCAACACTCGTTTATTTTTGGGACATAAGAGAAAGCAGGTTTCATTGCCATTTAAAACACGTGAAGGGGCCTTGAAGAATATCAATGTAACCTTTACGATACAAGTATTTTTGAACACCGGTGAACCATTTTTTTACATCTTTTTCAGATACAACTGAACTTGCTGCCGTTACTGCTTTAAAAAGGATATCTACCAACCTCTTCCGGGCCGATTGTCAGTAAAGGGATTGGCACGTGGATTTGCATCAAGAAAACCTTTAACCGAGTCTTGTATATCTTCCACTCTTACTGGAAAACCTTTGTCTTGGCATGTTATGATCCAATGCTTTAAACTATTCTCTTCCTTCAAACAAAGAATAGGATTGGGACCAAGGGTAGTTTTTTCATTAAATTTTTACTTGCTTTAAACTGCAATGTTGCTCTTGGCACATTAAATTGTTCAGCGGCTTTTCGTTGGCTTATGCCTTTTCTATGGCCTGAAAAGCAGACCGAAGACCTTGTTCTGTATATTGTATGTGATACGTTTTATCTTTCCGGATATTTGGCATTTTTAATTCTAAAAATAAAAATCATTTATTATTAATAATGTTATCTACAATACGGAGGTTCCAAATTTGATTTAATATGCCCACGTTAGCACTAATTTTATAACAACTAAAACAATTGTAATTTTATAAATACAAATGAAAATATATTCTTATTACATATTACAGTTATTGGACACCCTGTGGTTTAGTCATTGGCAGTCGGCCATCCACTGGGTATTGCCTTAAAAAAATAAGAAAACATGTTTGAAATATCTTATCTTGGACCAAGCTAGGCTAAAAAAGTCCAAATTATAATAAATATTTTAATTCAAAGTTGGTACAGCAATTGGCCGGCAAGCCAATCATTATAACAGGGACATATTTAAGATACAGTGCTTGGCCACTCAAATTTACCGCCAAAAATGCATAACTTAACTATTAAAACCACTGATAATGTAAGATATACTCCACTTAATCGCCATAAAACATTAATATACCTAGATACATATTACTATTAGCCAAGATAACTCACCTCGTGAATAGCCTTCCTTAACAAATTCTTTAAAAAACTCTTAAAACTGGATGCAACTTTTAAGGTTCAAACAACACACGCCGTAACAACTAGATAATATCAACTGAGAGTGATGATAGCTAGACTAAATATACAGTAATGTTGGCAAATTTCAATGTAAATAAATTTATATCGTTATATTTTTTGAAAATCTTAGTATTTCGGATTTTTGTGAAAGTGGACAATCACTAGTAACCGGCCAACAACTGTATCCGTTACAATAACAACTGTATCTGTATAGTACAATATTGCCAAAAATATAATCCAATATCATTGTTTAATAAATTGTGTGTACCTATCCTTAACAATTTGATTTAAATCATAAGTATTTTTTTAAACGCCACTGCTTTGTCTGGTAAGGCTTTACTGTTCCTAGAAATTTCCGCCACTACAGTTGAAACATATTCTAGTATGAAATAATTCTTACAATAGGTATTTTTATTACAACTTCTGAATGTAGGACCGGGATAACGTAGCCTGCAATTTGTAGGACAATGTAAGTGGTTAATTATATAAATATTATCTAACCAAGAAAAAAAAATCATGTGCTTATTAATTATTTTTATGACTTTGTAAATGAAACATATTGGAAAGAAAAGACTCTTTGATAAAACCTTGCATTTTGTAAAAAAAATATTTGTTTACCAATATAAATACATATCTTGATAATTAACAAAAAAAACCTCGTTAGCAATACCTTTTTGAGAATCGTCAAAACAACATTATCATCATCATCAATCAGCCAATCGCGTCCACTGCTGGACATATGCCTCCCTCAGTTCTTTCCAGTGTTCTCTACACTGGGCCGCTTGTAGCCAGTTTCCCGCTACACGTTTTATATCATCGGTCCATCTAGTCGGTGGTCGTCCTCGGTTTCTTTTATAGTTTCTGGGCCTCCATTCCATAATACGTCTTGTCCACCGTCCATCTTGTGCTCTGGCTAAGTGCCCTGCCCAGTTCCACTTAAGCGACGTGGTTCTTTCGATGACGTCTTGAACTCCTGATCTTTGCCTGATTTGTTGGTTTGTTATGTGGTTTCCAAGGCTCACGTTCAGCATTGCACGTTCCATGACTCGTTGCGTAACTGCATTTTTGCGTGAGTGTTAAAGTATCCGGTCCATAAATTTGTACAGTTTGTATAATACACATTATATTTAATCCTTTCTGTATCTATCATAATATTAGCATGTTAGTAATAAATGATAATAATGAGCCTAGGATTCCGGACATGTTTTATATGAACGATGTTTTTTCTTATTTTTATTATTGTAGTCAACAAAACTTAAAGAAGCCTTATACGAATGTCCTTGGATGTACTGGAATATGAAAAATAGGAGAGTACTTTTAATAATACTACCTTGTACTATGCCGCTTGAGGTATCCTGTTACAAATTGATAGTTTTAAATCATGAGATTATGTCAGTGGTAAGTTTGGTATAGTAGTACTTTTAATCTATGTTAGATGAAAAATATATTACAATTACAGTCCCTTCTTCTTAATTCCTTAACCCCTAGTCAGGGCGTGGTGACACTATAATTATTGTACTATACATATTAAAATAGATATTATTATAGATATTATAGTTCTGTTATAAATAAGAAGCGTATACAAATCTATGGGTATTGGGTAGGAACTCCTTAGACAGTCCTATCAGGGAGAATGAATCATTCCCTGCCCTTCACAGATTCCAGGTGTTTCTTGACCCGAGAAACTAGTACCTGCTCAGGGTCCTTTGTCCAGGACCACGTATGAAGACCACAACGGCATTCAAGGCATAGAAGAATACCTTCAGTACGGCGAGGATGGCAGTAGAGGTACCTCCTGATTTTAGGGTTAATATAAAAGCAGTATCGTCTTATCCAGAGTGGACGGCGACGAACAGCGTCTGGCCCAGAGTGGGCGGCTGAATATACACTCACCAACCAGTCTGACCAGCGTGGTGTCTTATGGTCAACACCTCCCTTCTCAAATGGCGAATACAAACCCGAAAGAAAACTGGTTTCCATGTAGGTGGTTCACATTGTGGCAAATCCTACACCTATCTAATAAGGTCAGTCTCATCGGATCTGGGGGAGACAATAGTTCGTCAATACAGACAACAAAAATGTATATCTCAACTTTCGATGTAAAATCTTTGTCTAAAGACGAAAAACTTTATGAATTAGAGGAAGAAGTTAAACACCTGCAATGGGACATAATCGAACTATCGGAGGTAAAAATAAAAGTTGAAAACTGCATCTCGCTAGAGTCTGGAAATATATTGTATTATAAAGGTAAAGAAAACGAAAGTTTAGATGGAGTTGGTTTTTTGATTTCGAAAAAATACGCTCATAAAATTGAGAAATACGTAGGAAATAACATAAATAATCGCTTTATTATCATAAATATCAGCGAAAAGGTCACTTTAAAATAATTCAGATTTATACGCCTACACACACAGACGAAGAAATGGAAGAATTCTATGAACACCTCACAGAGTCCATGACGTATCGAAACACTACATACACGATTATAATGGGCGATTTTAATGCTAAAATAAGCAAAAAACGAGAAGAAAACGAAAACTGTATTGGAGAATTTGGAGATGGAGTAAGAAATGAAAGAGGAGATTGGTTAACTATCTGGAAAACAACAAATGATTTACCATGAACTCTTTCTTCAAGAAAAAGCCACATAGAAAATGGACCTGGATGTCGCTAGATGGGAACACTAAAAATGAAATTGACAACATACTAACAAACAAAAAGAACATTTTCAAAGACGTCATAGTAATAAACTCAATCTCTACTGGTAGTGATCACATAATGATACGGGCTAAAATAAGTATTAAACACAAAAAGATCGAAGACAATTTATGCACTCTAAGAAAAAAGTCCACCCAGAAAAAGTAAAGAAGAATAAAGAACAATACCAAAACAAATTAAATACAGCTGAAGAACTAAAGCTAACAGACCTAAATCTAGATCAACTAAACAAAGCCATCACTGAAGAACTTCTAAAGACTAGCTTATATAGGTAGCACCAGCAAAATGAGACAAAAAATCAAAACTAAGTGCTATATCTTAAAACAAGATCTCAAACGGCATCAAGAAGAACGAATCGAGAAGATTATAGAAGAAAACAGAAACTTAAGATCTATCAAGTCCCACCTAGAAAGAAATAAAATCATAGAGATGGAAAATAAACAAGGTGTAATAGAAAAAAGCAGAACCCAAATATCTAAGATAACAAGTGAATATTATAGTGACCTCTACAGCTCTAAAAACAGTCCATCTGATACAACTCAACAAAACCTGAAAAAAAAAATAATGAATGTAAACTCTGAAATATTACCCCCATAACCGGAAAAGAAATAGAAAAAGCAATTAAAGATATGAAAAGAAATAAGGCTCCGGGAGACGATGAAATTCTAATTGAAATGTTAAAAGAAGGAGGGGAAAAGGCAAAAGACTACCTAAAGATACTTTTCAATAAATGTTTGTTTGAAGGACAAATACCGCAAGAGTGGAACAAGGCCAATACAATTCTGATATATAAGAAAGGAAATAGATCAAAATTCACTAACTATAGACCAATATCTCTCTTGTCACAAATATATAAAACTTTCACTAAGGTGATCACAACTAGACTAAACAACAAATTTAATGCATACCAACCAGTTGAGCAGGCAGGATTTAGAAAGGGGTACAGCACAACCGACCACCTTTACACTAGTAAAATATTGTTAGAAAAGACCAACGAATACAACCTTCCAATATACCTAGCGTTTGTTGACTATGAAAAAGCGTTTTGAAAGCATAGAACTATGGGCAGTAGAAGAAGCGCTAGTTAATTGCTGAATAGATTCACGGTACAGAATGTTAATCCACAATATATATCAAAACGCCACTATGAAAATTCAGCTAAACAGAGATGTGCAAACTCCATTAAGGCTTATCCTCGATAATTGTAACGGCAAAATTCAGAGAGATGTCTATTTCAAAAATTTCTTTCTTTACAAAAACAAAATCCATTCACGAAGAATATTCTAAACGTCATCTTGTACTAGAGGTAAGCTTTATACCTACCTTATACAACCCCCTATTGTGTAAAGTCTTGGGTCTATACAATAAACGACTGGGCGGCCTTCTATTCAGTGTGGTTTTGAAATAATGTTGAATAAAAACATTCATGAAATTAAAATGAAAGAATTTACGTCTATTAATAGACGTGCGATTTATAAAATTAGTACTTGAAGCATAAATCGCGGGAGGAATATGTGCATCAGTTTTCAAATATTTATTATTTACTATATAATTTCTAAATTGAACCACTTTCACTTCTTTAGTTAACAATGTATCTGTTTTGACAACTAAATAGGTAATTAGACAAAATAATTATTAATTTCAAAACAGGAGTTTAAAGAATTAGAAAGAGGTAGCCCGGGCCCAGTTAAATGGTCAAGCTTATTCCAGTGGAAGCAATAAGGAGGATTATTTTTCGTTTTGACACAGCTGACATGCTCTCTCTAGTACTACAACCCATGAAACTGTGGTAAAAAGCATGCTTTATTTATACGGTTGTGAAACACGACGAATAACAGAGACAGATTAATATCGAAGAAAGATATCTCGCCGAACTTAATGCAATAAAGTATGAGAATAGAAGGTACAGTCATGGATGGCATACATCGAAAGCAGCTCAAATGGGTACAGGTCCAATAAATGAAAGACAAGAGACTCCTAAAACAAGTACCTGTATGAACACCTACCGTAATCCAGAAGAGAGGATTACCTTAGAAAACACGGATGGAAGGAATAAGAAACTTAATGAGCTCGAAAGAACTTAAAGAACAATGGAATAACCGAATTGAATGAAAAATGAACGTCGGAAGATATTTTATAAGGATTATATCATATTATAGGTACATTTTTTGGACTAAAAATAAATTTGAAGAAAACCAAGTTCATGGTATTTACAAAAGCACAAAGCATCAAAGTTAAGCTAGTACTAGATAATAGAGAAATTGAACAAATATCTTTGTACAAATACCTTGGAGCATGGATCACAGAAGATACTGATTAGACAAAAGAAATAAGATGCCGCATTGGAATTGCACGGTCAACTTTTAATAGAACGAGAAATCTTTTTTGTAATCGAGATATCAATATATCGCTACGGATAAGAATGCTTTGATGTTATATTTTCTTTACCCTTTTATATAGGATTCAAGCTTGGTCACGGATCGCAAAACAACCGAACAAGTTCTCGAACAACTAGGAAAACAATGCGAAGTTTTAAATTCCATAAAAATCAGGAAATTAGAATACTTGGGGCACATCATACATCACACATCAAGACGTAAAATCTAGTGGTTACGTAATCTCCGTGAATGGTTTGGATGAAATTCAACTGAACTATTCAGGCGCATATCCAACAAAATGATAATTGCCAGAATGATTTCCAATCTCCGATAGGAGTGGAACTTGAAGAAGAAGAATAAGTACATTATTATTATATCATATTATATATATATATATATATATATATATATATATATATATATATTTATATAATATATGATATAAACCATATTGAAAGAGGTTACAACATAGACAATCAACAAAATCTACATCGACAACTACACAGTGAACACCCAACAATAATAGAAGTGTCAAATGCCGTCCTAAAACTCAAAGACAATAAAGCCACAGGAATCGATTAAATCTGTTGGAAAATATATAAAAAAAGGTGATGATCAGCTTTTTGCAGTAACCCATAAACTAATAGTACTTATATGGCAAAATGAATTTGTTCCAGAAGAGTGGCTAAATGAAATAATATACGTTGCATAAAAAGGACGATTAACTGGATTGTAAGAACTATAGAGGAATTACTCTGTTAGCATCTTCACCTGTTAGCACCCTGCTTGGCAGGGTCACATATCAGATCAATTTACGGTTGCAAAAGGCTTGAGACTGCGAGATCCTTTATCCATTACATTATTCAAATTAGTATTAGAAACTGTAATCAGAAAATGCAGCATGAAGATTTAAGAAACGATCATGAAAAATGAGCACCAGTGCTTGGCATTTGCTGATGATCTAACGATCCTAGCAAAAACCGAGTAAGAATTGAGAAGAGTTGTGAAGAAAATCATCGAAGAAGCACAGAAATTTGGATTGGAACTAAATGAAGACAAAACTAAATATATGATCATAGAAGGAACAGAAGGGAAAAAAGAAGACTTTAGTATAAGGTCAGTAAGTGGTAAAAGCTATAGTTTTAAAAGGGTGGACAAATTTGAATACCTAGGTGTAGTTTTCGATGAAAATGGAAAAGATAAATGGGAGCTCGTAGCCAGAATAGCAAAAGGGAATAAAAAATTAGGTGGTTTAAGAGCCCTACTGAACTCAAAATACGTTTCTAGACAAGGTAAACTCAGATTATATAAAACAGTAATTCGACCCACAGTAACATTGGAAAGATGGGAAAGGAAAATATTGAGATGCATATTCAGAGGACGAAAGGCAGAAAATGGTTGGGAAAGAAGAACCAACAATGAATTAATGGCTTTATACAAAGAACCTACTATTACCAAGTTCGTCAAGGCACAAAGAATCAGATGGTTGGGACATGTGGAAAGAATGGCAGCAAACAGAATTCCTAAACTAGTAATAACCAGAAAATTAATCGACCCCAAAAGAAGAGGTAGACCCAGAACGAGGTGGATTAGTAAAGCGGAGGAAGACCTTAAACACGTGAAACTGAGGGAATGGAAAAAAAAGCACAAAATAGAAGCGAATGGAAAAATATTGTACACCAGGTCCTTCAAAGTAGTTAAGAATGTTATATATACATATTTACGTTAAAGTTTTGTTTAAAATAATTGTAATTAGTTAATATTAGAATTATGTTGTAAAAAAAATGCTTTAGGCCTTAACGGCCTATTGTGCGTAAAAATAAATAAATAAGAATCGAAAATCGCGTTTTTTGCATTAATTGTTAATCATTAAAAAACGGCTCCGAAATGTACGCAGGAAACAGGTAGGTTTTCTTCTTATAGGTCTACAATAACTAAAAAAGTTGTCAGCTACCTGGATTATTGAGTGTCACGAGAAAATCCTTATTAGCCTGGACTAATATGGCTGGACAAGCAAGTGAAGAAACAAACTTCATATATTATGTAAACTTTACTAACAAAAACGTTGAAAATAAATATTCCTATAAATATAAATAATCAAATTCCATATTCAAATACAGCAAAATATTTGGGTATTGTCCAATAAATATAAATAATCAAATTCCGTATTCAAATACTGCAAAATATTTGAGTATTACTCTAAGCTTTTATGTAAAGAAGAAAAGAAAATAATAATTCTGATTGAAATACAAAAAAATGTACTGGCTGATTGACCAAAATTCTACGCAGTTTCTACATAATAAATTATTATATAAGCAAATACTGAAACAATAGTATTATTATAAAAACAGTATAAACATTTAGAAAGAAAATGTTACAAATTAACAGAAAATATTTCTATTCATATAAAAATTTAATCAAATTATAGGTACTTATTATAGGTACTGCTTATTTATATAAAATTTCCTCAATTTGAACATAAACTTCTTCGTGAACTACCCATTTTAAAAACAATTAACACACTGGTTTGTCAAAAGTCGAAATAAACCCTAATAATGTTATTCAACATTATTTATGACCCACCTTCGAGAGGGTATTATACTTCTTACGTAACCAACCTAACCGTGTCGACGAGAATCCAGAAACTATCGACAAGGACAGCCTGTACTGGCCGAGAGAGAAAGTTACATTTAGCAAAATTTGAGATTTTAAAAAAAGTTTATACCAAATAGCTGCTTTGTGTTACACTTTATGTTAAAAATAAAAACAGATTCGGAAAGTGGGTCAAATTCTGTAGTGCCCTATTTAAAAAAAAAATTTTTACGTTTATTTTAACCAAAAATATTTGAAAAAAAAATATTGTTTAAACAATTTATTAATTTACAACTAAATAGTGCACTAGAACTTTTTAAGACCTTTCATATAAAAAAAGAATCATCTCAATATCTGCCATAGTTTTTGCGTTATTTGATATAAACTTTTACATTGGAACTTAGGTATGCCCAGAAACGCAAGGAACGGCCTTAATTAAATTTTGTAGAGGTGTCATACAAGGGGATACAATCTCACCCAAACTATTTACTTTGGCGTTGGAAGACATTTTAAAATTTATAGACTGGGACAATAGAGGGATTTGTATAAACGGGAAATATTTAAATCATCTAAGATTCGTCGATAATGTACTCCTGATAGCAACAACTATGGAACAACTACGAATAATGATTTCAGATCTAGAAAAAACATCTCTTGAGAAAGTACTAAAAATGAATCTAGAGAAAACTAAAATAATGACTAATACAGTAGACAGATCAGTAACTACCATAGGTGGAACAAACATAGAACACGTCCAAGAATATATTTACTTAGGACAAGCTATCAGAGCAGACAAAAGTAACCAGACTGAAGAAAAAACCAGAAGAATAAGAATGGGGCATGTTGCATTCAGAAAACTCTTATATACTATCAAAAACCAAAAAAATACCTTTAAAATTAAGAACGAAGGTAATGCATGCGTCTTACCTGTTCTGACATATGGTGTCCAGACGTAGACGTGTACCAAGAGCAACTTAGATAGAATAAAAAAAACTCAAAGAGCTATGTATAGACAAATGTTGGGAATATCGTTGAGAGATAAAAAGAGGAACGAGTGGATGAGATGCAAAACTGAAACAATAGACGCTGTCGAACATGCATTGAAATTAAAAATGAAATAGGCTGGGCATAACAAAAGATATCAGGATGAAAGATGGAATAAAGAAATTGGCCGCTGGAGACAATTTACTGCAAAAAGGTCAAGAGGTCGACCGCAAATGAGATGGAAAGATGACATTGAGCAAAGCGCAGGTCCAATGTGGAAAAGACAAACAGCAGACAGAGACAAATGGAGACAAATGGGAAGGCCTATATTCAACGCGTGAATAGATTTTTGGCCATAGATAGATATATTCGAGATGAAAATAATAATATACCCTACTTTATCAAAAGGACGTCAAACAGCGACGTAAAAACTACTTTGACAGTTTACTAAATAAAGAATGTGATACAAATCCAGTTGAGTCAACGGAGATAGTTACAGCAATAGTCACTACAATAACAAACGAAAAAGTTTGTTATTGTTATTTATTGTTAATTATTGTTATATTGTGTTGTTATTGAAAAAACATCAAAAAAATGAGAAAGGTAATGCAGATTATATTCCTGGCAAAGTGTAGATAGATCTATTATAGTTTGAAACAAGTTGACTGACAAAATAACGGAAGTGGGATAATTACCAGACATATGGAGAAGTAGTATATGAGTACCTGTTTATAAAAACAAACATGCAGAAACGTCAAAATATGTTAGATAAAACAATGCGAAAGCAATGCACAAACTACAGAGCTATAAAACACCGTAATACTATCAAAGAGAGTAAAAGAAGAGAAATGATAAATAATATTTTAAAATATTATAAGAAATGAAGACCATCAGTATAAAAAAGAGATGCAGCAGATATATATTTAGATAAATCTAAAAAATTGTAGACAAAAATTTAAATAACCATATAAACCAAATTTTAAAAAAATAGCCAGTAAGTACACATCCGTCATCGAAGGAGGCAAATTGTGATGGTCCACTATAGAGGGTGTTTCAAAAATGTTTGTTGTAAATTAAACCACGCATTCCGGGGACAAAAATAAATTGATTGAATCCAACTTTCCTTAGTTACAGTAAAAGTGTACACAAAAGTTACAGCCCCTTGAAGTTACAAAATAAAAATTGTTTTTTTTTTACATTATCTCCTAAACTACTTGACATTTTGTAGTAAAAATAAACACGTTACTTTCTTGTTATGAAAGCATTTTCCATACAAAAGAAACAACATAATCTAAGCGCACAGAAAAATTTTTGAGTACGTTCAAATCCAATGAATTTTGTGGCATCATTAGTTTCACACATTATTTTTAAAACTTTTTGCTTTTTATCACTTTTTCAAAAAACTAGTTTTTCCTAGTTGGCCATAAAAGTACAATTAGTTTCTATGGATACAATAATTACAAACAGTTCCATAGATAATAGTCAATAATTTGAAGCTACCCTTTATTGTGTGAATAAGATTACTATTAAAATTTTGAATAATACAATGGCTTACACATTTCAGGAAGTGGCAGATATGCATTTCACTTTGGGTAAGTTGAATCAGATTAAATTATGATTTTAATAAATTACCAGGAATATCGTAGGTAAATGTCAAGGAAATAGTGCAGCATTCGCAAGGCGTTGTGCAGCAAAATACCCCAATCGAAATACACCCAATACGGGAAACGGGTACATTCCAACCGCAAGTTGCTGGCAATAGTGGTCGACCAATAATGGATGCAACTGATGAAGACATTTTAGAAATCGTTAAAGAAGTCCCCGAACAAGTACAAGGGTGATAGCTGTTCGAATAAATGTTCCTCACGTAATGGTTTGAAAGAGTTTGAAGGATCAACTGCTGAAACCTTATCACTTACAACGGTTCAAGAGTTATTGGTTGAATATTATTCTAGGATTAGATTTTCCGATTGGTTGTTAATGGAAAACACTTAAAATGATAATTTTATTAGAAATATTTTGTTTACCGACGAAGCTACCTTCAGTAGAAATGGAATAACAAACCATCATAACGAGCACATTTGGGCCGACGAAAATCGCCACGCCAAAAAACGACTAATCACCAAAGGACTTTCAAAGTTAATGTTTGGGCAGGAATTGTGGATAACAATCTAATAGGCCCAGTATTTCTTTTCAACAATTTAAATGGTAAGATTTATTTGCAATTCTTTATCGCAAACGATTTACAAGAGTATTTGGAAGAAATGAATATTGCAATAGGGCAAAATATGTGGTTTCTACAAGATGGCGCTCCACTGCATTACAGTAATGAAGTCATACCTTTGCAGGCAATATCCTGGTCGGTGGATTGGAAGGGGTCGTGACGTACCTATTTCTTTTCCACCTAGAAGTCCAGGCCTTAACCCCTTCGACTTTTGCTTTTGGAGGTTTATGAAAGAGAGAGTGTATTCTATATCAATAGAGGACGAACAACAATAAGGGTTAGAATAATTGAAGCTGCAAATCAGTTTTGTTAGAAAAATATGATTTTTCAGCGCATTCGGTTTTCCCTATTAAAACATTCCATTTTGAACATTTATTGTAATACTATAATTATATAGGTTATAGACATTTTTTGTACTTGTTAATTCATTTAAGCCATTTATTTAGTTGCCCGTAATTGTTATAAATGTTAATGAAAAGGGCCGTAACTCAATAAAAACTATTTTTTGAAAAAAGTAATAATAAAAGTACTCAAAAGTTTGAGGGAATTTGCCGCTGCACCCGCCTTAAAATATTTCTGTGCGCTTAGATTTTGTTGTTACTTTTGTATGAAAAATGCTTTTAGAACAAGAAAGTAACGTGTCCTTTTTTATTACAAAATGTAAAGTTGTTTAATAGATAATGCAAAAAAAACAATTTATAACACACCTTTCTGAAACACCCTGTACAATAACTTATATTCGAGCAAAATTACGTTAACAACCTGACACAAGTTAGAAAAAACCAGTCAAAAATAATTTCTGCCATTATATTTATTAATTTATTAAGTATAGTACATCATTATCCTTATTAAGTAGAGTATAATATTAATTCATTTTTAATCATTTTTTTATATCAAAATATCTTTTTTTAGGGACTAAAATGGGTTTATTCATTACTAACAGTTGTCATTAAATTCAAATGACAATCTAAATTAATTACGCCACTAAGTAAGTTTGTGTTATTAAATAAATAGTTTTTATTATTATATAAATACAACTCTATATGACCATATATGTGTTTGATTTTTTACGATACAGTTTCCCATCAGACGCATCACTAGATGGTGAATTCTAACGCCCTAACCGGTTTAAGGATCAACGAATAGGTGGGAAATAAAATACCACCCGCTAAACAAAACAGACTAAGGATTATTCTGCGGACGCATCTGCAGATGTATCATCACAAGCTGACCACACATCTGTAAATCGTTCAGTCTGTGTTAATTCCCGGGAGACACAATATCTACGCGAGCATTAAAAAAATGGTTGTTGAGACCATAGCTGCCGCATGCAGCTATAGTATATATGCCTATTATGCGGCTATGTGCCTATTTAGAACGTTCAACTACTACTTGAGTAGGCACATCAAAATAGAATCATTAAAAAAATAAAAAAGAAGAAGTCACAGGACAGATGTGTGGAAAGGCATCGGATGTCCGCACCAAAACCTTTTGATCTGTGCTAAAAAAACCGACAACAATCGGATATCTTGCAGACGTTTTCACAGACGTGATATATAAACAACAGATGATCAAATTACCCCATCTACACATCTCCAGATGCATACGGAGATGTCGTCCGCGGACGCGTCTGCCGATGTGTAGAGGAGTTATCAGAAGAGTCCCTGGACCTCCGAGACTGGGGGTTGGGCGTAGGGCTAACGACCCTATCCTGAAAAGAAAAGCATTGTGATGAGAGCTAAAAAACACAAACCGGACGTACTTTATGTAGATGATATGGCCAACGAAAAAACTATATTCAATTTGGATCATGAAATGTGAGAACATTGTAATCTACAGGAGCGATGAGATACATTTTAGATACTCTTAACAAATATAATATGAACATAACAGCTATACAGGAGGTACGATGGAAAGACCGGTACTATCCAGAAGAATTTAAATACAATATAGTATAACTGCCATCAAATGCAACATATCTTTGGTGTAGGCTTTGTAGGTAGCAAAAAAGTTGGTAACCTAATAATAGGTTTTAACGCTATCAATTATAGAAAATGTCTTTTAGGAATAAATGGAACATTCTTCAACTATAGTCTCATAAATGCACATGCTCCCACCAAGAATAAAACAAAAACAGAAAAAGAAGAAATACATGAGAAATTAGAACAAACATATAGACAGTGTCCCAATAACAACGTTAAATTAATTATAGAGGACATGAATGCTAAGGTATGACAGGAAGAGATGTACATACCAACCGTAGGACCTCATAGCATACATGAAGAATGTAATGATAATGAGACGAGATTTGTAAATTTTGCAGCATCTCTAAACATGACGATCAGTAGTTTATGCTTCCAACATTGTAGCATTTGCAATTTTATTGATCCTTTGGTATATATTTGAATCCCATCGTTTATGTAATAAATTGAAATCCCCTCATATATGAATTAAAATAACGAATAAAAAAAGTTTTTGAGTTTTGTGTTTAATGCCGACTTAATAGTCAGTCCAATTTGTAGTGTGAGATGCAGTACTTCTGTTCGTGTGTTCGTGTCCATAGAGTTCAACCCCAGTTATAGTTCCAGAAAATTTAATGTGTGATAAAGTGAAATTCAAGTAACTTTTGTGTATTAATTTTAAAGTAAAGACAGACATTTTTTAATAATTATAATAATTGCTTTTGTTAAAATTTAAGGGACTTGTAATAATTAATAAATTGTAAAATTTTAGTGTTTGATTTTAACTGTCAATTTATTTGTTCAGTTTTTTTTAAATTTAATTTTAATATATACACCAGAGGGACCGCAGACGTTCGGATACAATTAGCGTCTCTTAGCAAAGACAATAACGTCGACTTTGCTAAGTATCAAGACAATTACTCTACACACACACACACACTACACAAGGTACCTGAGTGTACCATGCCAATGATCATAGTTGTCGAGGCATTAACCCAATAAAAAAAATTTAATATATGACAGCTAGTTTTATTATTGTTTTTATTAGTTTGTTTCGGTTTAAAAAAATAAAGGTTAACCTCTAGGGATAGTTGTTTTAAAAGATATTTCTTTGCTTGCAATAATTTATTTCTGTATTATATTTGTGACTATTAATATAGTGTTTTTGCATTGTCTTATTTTTGTAACTGTTTGTGGTGACACAACAATAAATGTTTCATTTTTTTCTTAACATTTTGTTTATTTTTTTTAAACTAACCTTTTTTTGAGTTTCATTTAAAAAATATATGTTTTGCTTTTCTAATAATTATTTCCCAAGTTACAACTAGCTGTTGTAATGGTTATAATTAGGCACCTCGAAGTGGCGTCCTTTTTAAATTACTAGAGGTGTTTCCTGTTTCTTTTTGTTTTGTTTGTCCCAAGAGATTCAAGACCCTTTGTTTTATATTTTTGTAGTTGCCCTTTGTCATTTACTTAACCACGACCCCAACTCTCCTAACAAACCCTGAGTGCCATTAGCATATGTTTTGATTATTTTACTTGCCTATCTCCGCCCCAATACTTTCTGCCCTCAACTTTCAGCCCCCATAGTAATACCCCATGTGGTAGGCAAAGTATATTCGTTACAACATAAGCGTATACATAAAGTGCCGTGGAATCATTTTCAGATTAACAGACTTAAAATCAGATAGACCACGTAGTGACTAATTAAAGACATTAGTCAAATCGTCGGTATACTGTGAAAACCAGGTAAATCACAAATTTTAAAATATCAAGTTAGGTATACCAAAATTCTCAACTTTTTCCGCTGTACATACAAGTAAAATCCAAGAAATGATATGTATGACTTACCATTTTGAAAATACCATTGTTCATGTAAGAAATAGACGGTCTTTTTCAAGACAGTCTCTTCTGTAAGAAATATTTTTTTGTGCTATTTTATTATTGCCTTTTTCTTGTTGTTTTGAATATATCTTGTTGCGATATCTCCCTAGCGGACCATACGCTGTGATATATTCTCATTTGTTATTTTATTACTGCTTACTGTTTGTTTGTATATAACTTGCGATACTTCTCTTAGGAGACTATACTCTTGCTATATACCCATTTTTATTTCTTTGCTATTTTATTATTGCATTTTGCTAATAAATATTTCCGCTGCGATATCTCTCTTTCTAGAGACCATACGCTCGAAATATTTATATATTTCTGTGTACTTGTTGTCTCCTTCCGTAAGTCAAGGAGGCACAAGCGTTTTCGAGGATACCTTCCGTAAGTTAAGGAATTCCTCACTTATTTGCCTTTTCTTTTCACTGTTGCATTTTATATCTATTTGTGTACACAAACATTTTTACTTGTTATTTCTGTTATTTTTCGTGCAGAAAACACGTTGTGGAACTTCTACTTCGTAGATTACGCACTACACGTGTTTGCACCCATGTCCATTTATTTTCAACCTACATTATTTCTCTGAACATACATATATTTGCACTTGTACGCTTTCTGCGGTATTTCGCACCGCGATCAAGCACTAAAAGCCCATATAACGCCTCAGATCTGTGATAGTTTCAAGTCGAAACATACACGGAACTGAGTTTCACCTACGAGATCAATCCAAATCAGACGAACCGCACACACAAGCAGCAGCAGCTCCACGCCTCTCGGCAACACTACTAACAATTAATATTTATTTTCATAGTAGATAAAGATGAATCAGTTTGTGCCTAATGGCTCCTCTACACATCGGCACACGCGTCCGCGGACGATATCTACGTATGCATCTGGAGGTCGGTTTTCTCTCTGGAATTAACACACACTGAACGATAGATGTGTCCAGATGTGTGGTCAGCTTGTGCTGATATATCTGCAGATGCGTTCGTAGACGCGTCTGCCGATGTATAGTGGAAGCATAAGGTTGTTCACGATTGCGTACACTATGCCACTATGCTATCGGCGGTGATGGCTGATCGTATCGGCTGTCTACGATCGGCACAATCATCCTGCAAGCATCCACAAGTCCACATAATCCACAGTTCTCGGTCCACAGTGACATCCCTCTTTCATCTATTCCGCTCCATGTTGCCGTTCTGATAAAAGGTACTACATCTATAAGACAACAATATAAATATCGTCGGTATACTGCGAAAACCAAGTAAATGTCGGAATACCGAAATCGAGAAAAACCGTTTTTAAAGTTTAGTTTTTTATTGTGAATTAAGCAGTCAGCTTGTTTTTGATATGAGGTATTCTAGTGAAAGATGCATATATATGAAATAATATTTTATCATTAGTTTAAAAAAGTTTAGACACCTATCTGACTAGTCCTAAATTTAAGTTGGCAATGCTAACTGGTTAGCATGCCTAATAATACCTGGTTTTACTTGTAAATCTAAATAAATCAGTTACTCTTTAAATAACATATTTAACACAAATATAATAAATCAAGTATAATATTTTCCAGTTTTTTGATCCGAGACATGAGGCTTTTACTAGGTAATAGCAATGTTTTAAGGTATTATTCGATATTTATAACATTTAACTGGTTTTCCCTGAAAATTTTATTAATAGCTGGTTGTAGTTATAGTTAATATTTATATGAATGATAGGCAGTTTTATAAAAAAAAACAAATTTATTTCGAATATAAAAATAACAATATTATTATTATGAGGCTTCCTCGTTCGATACGTCACTGAAAGCAGGCTCTGTCAAGATTTCTGTTACATAATTTCCCGTAGATTGCTTGTATTACTTAGTTAATAACTTGGCGTGCTTTTTTCTTGTTGACTGCCGTGCAGTATCAGTGAGGAAATAATTGAAGCTTGTTGACATGTCATAATTAAAATAGATTCTGTTTGTCTCTCCTTTCACGATTCTCATTCTTTTTATCTTCAACCACATTATTTTTTCGCCATTTTGGTCTTTTGTCCGGCTTTTAATTAAAGTGAATGCCATATTTTTTAAATCGTAAGTTCTAGTATTTAAATTCTTTAGTTCCTCTTGCATTTTGAACAACAGACAAGTAATCTGGCATCCCATAGATAGATTATTGTTTTTTAGCTGTTTTGATACTACTATGCATAGAGTCAACTTCCATATAGGAATTTCCAAACTCTACAAATTTGTGTTCAGTAATATTTAAATGGTGTACGTTTTGAACAGCCCATAATAGTAAAGCTTCAATATACTAATTACGATTCTGTCCTTCGCAGGTGTCAGAAAATATAATTTATTTTACTTACATATTCTGGAACCCATTTTAATAAGTGGTGGAGTTAAATGCTTGCTATTTCAGAACTTCCTTGTCTACCGTTAATTTCTGACCAGGAAAAAAAGTAAGCTGTGTAACATCCTCGTATGATACGCTAATGGATGCTTATCTCTGCGAGCGGAGGTCTGGTCCAGCTAGTCAGAACGGACGTGATTTCACCCTTGCGGCTTTACTAGAGGGTAGGGAAAACGTGGATAAGGGGATGAAGGAAGTCTAGATTACAGGCCCTGTAAAGAGTTAGAGTCTATTTGCTTACTTTAGAAGCCAGAGAAATGCACAAACAAAAGGTGTGTTCTCTTCTAGTCTCTACCTGTAAACGGCCGGGAAAGAACAAAAAATTCAAATTTCAAACTTACAATATATTAAATAAATTGTAAACTACAACTAAGACAACAAAATATACGTTATGGCTAATTATTGTTTTATCAAGTTTCGAAGAGAGACGAGAAAGGAGACGAGGTTAGGAGACTGGGTTGGTATTTATTTTTAATTACCTTAGCGTATTTAGGCCCTAGCTAAAGAATACGCCTTTGCGGTCCAACTGGAACTCAGGAACAGTCTACTAAGAGTACTGTGTGCTATCACGATTTTTCGAGAGACGAAAAATCCGCTACTTTTACTGTACTACTGTTCCCGTTGGATATAATACTGCTGACGTCCAGGCGCCACCAATCACGCGCCTCGACTTTGCCTAGTCCTCCCTTTTTTAACTTTTAAAACTTTTAATTATTTTAATTGGTCGAGAAATGAAAAGGTTTCATATAAAAGTTAAAATACTTTAAATATGGGACATTTTCGGATCTCGCTCTCAGTACCGGTTTTACCCTCAGCGGGTAGCCGTCGAGCTCCTCACTGGAGGACTCGGCAATTTTCACACCAAACCGTAAAAGACTCTGACGCTGAGTTTTTTTCTACTTAGAAATACTGTGTTTTCATTTCTAAAGTACCTACAACACCTGCAGCATTGTCTTTTACAAGATAATGACCAAATCAGAGCGTACCGGCTAACTACGCAATATTTCACAATATTGCGCAATAGTTAGATGATATTAGTAAACATGGTTATGGCACCGAGATGCATTTCAATTTCCTACGTTTACTAATAATCGCCCGGAGACGACATGGCGCCCAACGAAATCGAACGCACCACGACTCAGAGTCAGAGAGTCTCGTGCTCCAAGTGATCCAACATCACAACAGTTCCAACACGAGGCCTGCATCAAAACCACTCAAGAAAACAGCGGGGAGATGCATCGGATGTTAGTACGTTACACACTAACATGCCGATATCCACCTTCTGCAGCCTGAAACCGTCGATGTGTTAGATTTTTCGAGCCACCCGACTTCGACGCCGTACCTGATGCACGATGGATGTCCCCGGAGTAGCCAGTCCCTGCCTGCCCTACCATTATGTGGTCCAGAGTCACCACGGAGGCTCAGGTAAACTCGCCTACAATCCACCGGCGACATGCAGAAGGTACCGACAGGGCTAGAACGGGACGTAGCAGCCGACAACCGACCACATCGCCGAGGATGGACCTGCAGATGCTGTCCACAACACCGACCACCGCCTGTGAGTGTTTTGTGCAGTGCTAGTGCGCGTTTCGCGAGTGTTACGTGAGTGTAAGTGCTTAGAGAACTGTAAGTAGATCTGACAATATGGACATATCCATTTTTTATAATATTTCATGCATTTTTATAATATTTCATGCATTTTTTCTTCTTTTTTCCTATAGTTATGACTTGTAAAAAAATTGTTTTTCTTAAGGATGTTAATAAAAATCAGCTTTTTTTATCAGCATCAGAGTCTCTAAAGCAGGGGGGGGTGACGTCCAGGCGCACCAATCACGCGCCTCGACTTTGCCTAGTCCTCCCTTTTTTAACTTTTAAAACTTTTAATTATTTTAATTGGTCGAGAAATGAAAAGGTTTCATATAAAAGTTAAAATACTTTAAATATGGGACATTTTCGGATCTCGCGCTCAGTACCGGTTTTACCCTCATCGGGTAGCCGTCGAGCTCCTCACTGGAGGACTCGGCAATTTTCACACCAAACCGTAAAAGACTCTGACGCTGAGTTTTTTTTCTACTTAGAAATACTGTGTTTTCATTTCTAAAGTACCTACACCACCTGCAGCATTGTCTTTTACAAGATAATGACCAAATCAGAGCGTACCGGCTAACTACGCAATATTTCACAATATTGCGCAATAGTTAGATGATATTAGTAAACATGGTTATGGCACCGAGATGCATTTCAATTTCCTACGTTTACTAATAATCGCCCGGAGACGACACTGCGCTAACTGAGTTGAACACACCCGGACGGCGGACCGACTAACACTCCCTTAGATCGCCGAGAACTCACTGCCCGGTTGACCAATTTACTTCATTTTTATGTCTCGCGAACGAGTACCCTCCGTTACAGTACCGAGGCGTCGCGCCTTACCGCCTTTCCCCTAGAGTTTTTGCTGATTGTGCCGTCTGCTCCACGTGTTAAAATGGATCATGCGATGGTTTGACCTACTAGCTCAACTCAATTCTTATCACTAGTGTGTCGCTTCGTTGTATTAATTTTCAATGAAGGTCTATGGTTTCGTAATTTTTAAACATTCGGAGCTGACCTGATATCGAAAACTTATGTAATACAAGTTGAACTATGTCGAATTTTCATTCTTTATTTAATTTGGAATATATACGTTAAACTATGTTTAATTTTTATTCTTTATTTAATTTGGAATATATAATAATTATTATTATTCTTTTCTAGGCTAACTACCCCTTCTGTTGATTCTTTTATTTTCTTGCTATGTTGACTTGTTACATACCGGCTAACTGACTAACTATTGCCCTTAGGGTGGGGTTGTTTCCCTTGGGTATGGGGCTGATACATTACAGCTGCACTTGGTAATGCGGACACACACAAATTGTAGACGCATAATTTTCGAGAATAATATAGTTGTCCAGTCAATCCACTTGAAAACTGTAGTGCGGCCTGTAGATCGAAAGTAATGAAAAGAAAATCCCGTTATTCCTAGATCGTTTCTTATTATTTTGTTTTTCATCATTGCATACTTCTTTTCTTCTCTGATGTTCTCTGTAACTGTCTTCTGAATCGGATTTGTCAGTTGGACTAGCCCTATCATATTTATTACAAACTAAACATTGATCCTTTTTAGGAACAAAAAAGCTTAAATTATAATCGTTAGAAAATATTCTTCGATATATAATTTCGCTAACACCTTCTAGTTTCTTTTGCTCACAGTTATTTATATAAAGTTGGTACATTTTTCTTATACTTAAATTTTTTTCCGAATATCTACGCTTTGAACTTTGGCGAATATAATGTGGGCCCATGGTTGGAAAAGGCTCAATATAAGCCTTTACGATTTTTCGGGTTTCACTGCTTATTTTATTTGGCGGTGTATGCTTGTCTCTTTTACCTGTATCTGTATAACAGTGTAGAATATCAGTTTTTCTTATAACATCTTGTATTAACGACGCTGATATACAAAGTGTCTTACAAAAAAAAAATTCATATACCTGTATGTCTCGACCATTCAAAGAATAGTAACACTTTAGGAAAATGCACGTGGGTTTTTAAAAACTTCAATGAACTGCAATGACTTTCTTTGGTGGCTCCGTTTTATTACATGCAATAAGAACATTTTTCTGGCCTTTATATTCTAAATACAAACCTAATAATTCTAACTTCCAATAATCACGACATAGTCTTTGTCTGTAATCTTTGCTGAAATAACTGGTACATTTGTAAAACCACTCTGAACAATTAACTGATTTTGGTCATTTTGCTGGTCTATTCTTTTATTTTATCTCATAAGGCAAACCCTCAGCACGCCTCCTTTTTGCGATTTATTACCCAATCTTTGGAATTAGATTTTTTCCAACGTTTTAGTGGACGCACGTCTTTCCATACTTTGTTAAAAGTGAAGGGGATCACTCTAGAGCGAGTGATCCCTCTTCACTTGCCTGAAATGTGGGGTCTACATCTGAAAAGTCACTATCAAAAATGGATTTCATCATTGAGACTATATTGTTCTGAGAATTATCAAGAATTGAACTGCTGTCTTCAGTTTCAAAGGGATATAAAAACCACAAGATATTGCACAATAAGTAACTTATTAATACCTATTAAAAAAGTATTTACTTAGGCACAAATATAGAAGACAAGCAATTTTATTTAATAGTCTGCTTAATTTAAGCATAATCTTTTTCCTTAATATGAACATGTAAACACCCATAACTATTTTTCTGTATTGATTATTTTAGTATTGAGAGTATGACTATGTATTCCTCCGATTGTGGCTGCAAGATCTTGACGTGGGTTCGGGGGCTTAAGCTGACTGTTCAGATAGGGCTATAGTCTGGCGTGGAAATGGAATAAGTATGTGTGTTTAAATGAATGGGATCTCCCTATTAAGGAGGTCTCCGTTGAATGAAGTCTCATAAAACATAAAAATCAACAATAAAATCAATATAAAATACAGGTAAATAAAAGGCAGATTCTAGGTGGATGACTGGCACCGTACCTAGAGTCTTAGAATACGAGGGTGAGCTCGAACTGGCCGACTTCAGAAAATCCACCTTGTTTTATACAAAAAAATCTTTTGTTCTCACGGATTATGACGTAGAGAAGTGGATTTTCCGTAAAATTGACCAATGAAAAAATTGAATTGCTCAAAAGTTGGAATAACCCTTATTCCAACCAATCAGCAATTTTTTTCATGTTTTGGAGATGTTTCCCTCACGCTGATTGGTCGACAAATGTGAGCGTGCGAGAACAGTAGGTATGTCGTATTTAAACAATATGATGCAGTGAAGGGTTGACGTTTAATCTTCTTAACTTCCGTGCAAAGAAGGCCTTATTGTGTTTTTATAATATTAAAAGATATTTAATTAACAACATTTTATATTTCATTAAGATTTAAATTAGCTACATTTAATTTAACAATTAACAACAATTTAACAACAAGCAATTTAACTCTAAAATCATTATTTTTCAGTTAAATATTGATTCACAATATAGTTCTTTGTTTGTACTTGCAAATGTATGATGATCATTTGAACTTGGCGGCAACAGCTGCTAAAGAATAGACCAATTTAATTCCCTAAAAAATAATTTATTAAATAACAAATATATCTATATCTATATATATATATATATATATATATATATATATATATATATATATATATATATACACCATGGTCTTCATTAGGGATTTGGTCTTTTATGGATCTGACGAGAATGGACAACTTGGAGTGAGTAGTGAAGATGGTTTTGATGTTTAGAGGAAGAAGAGTTCTACTGATTTTGTCAGTGACACCTCGAATAAAAGGTAGAAAGATTTTGGGTTGATCCGACGGCATGGTTTCTTTTTTGGATGGAATGGGGTTTAGATGTATTTGAATGCTTTTATTGATTTGGGTTTTGTGGTAGCCTTTTTGTAAGAGTGGTTGCCTTATTGAATTTATTTCGGATGACCTATGATTGTTGTCGGTAAGTCGTATGGACCGAGAGATGAGAGTATTGGCAACTGAATTGAGTTGGGCGGGGTGATGATGTGACTGGGCATTAAGATATCGGTTTGTATGAGTGGGTTTCCGGTAGACGGAATAGGAAAAACTGTGAGGTAAGTTTTTCTGAATAAGGACATCAAGGAATGGCAAAGACGTTTCAGACTTAACTTCCATCGTGAATTGAATACTAGTATGTATTCCATTCAGGTGGGAGAGGAAGGGATCTAACGCGTCCCTACCATGAAGCCAAATGATAAAAGTGTCATAAACATACCATAACCAGCAGGTGTGTTTGAGATTTGATGAGGACAGAGCTGCTGTTTCGAAATGTTACGTGAAAATACCAGCTATTACGGGAGAGAGGGGAGATCACATTGGGGCAACTTTTATTTGACGATAGAAATGATTTTGGAATGAAAAGTATGTATTATACATGCAGTGTGTTATAAGAGATAGTGTGTCTTGGGGGATTTGATGTTTAGAGTCCAAGACAGAAATGGTTTCATCGACTGGAATGTTGTTGACCAAAGAAGCAATGTCAAAACTAACTAGTATATCTGACGGTGAGATAGAAATATTTTGTAAAAGATCAATAAAATGAAAAGAGTTTTTGACAAAAGACGAAGCTTTTTCGGCTAATGGTTGTAAGGATAAAGCGAGGAGTTTTGCCAATTTCTGGGTGGGGCAGTTGTATGCACTGACGATGGGCCTTAGAGAAACGTTGGGCTTATGGATTTTTGGAAGGCCGGATATCTTTGGAATTCGAGATGACTTTTCTATGGTTATAAGAGATTTTTTAATATCTGGACTTATTTATAATGGATTTGGCAGTTTTTTTCTAGATATGTGGTGGGATCGTTTCGGACGCGTTTGTATTCTGTGGAATTAAGAAGTTCAAACATTTTGTCGAAATAATTAGAAGAGTTGAGAATGACGGTGGCATTACCTTTGTCGGCCGGAAGGATAACAATGTCAGAGTTATTATAAAGTTCTTTGAGGGCACATCTTTCTGAAAGACTGATATTTGACGGTGGGGGTTTGAAAGTACTGAGAATTCTGGCAACATCTTGTCTGGCACTTTCGGCTCTGTCGGAAGGGAGATGAGAAATAGCTTCTTCAGTTTGACAAATAATTTTCTCTGTTGGTATGGAAAGAGGAGTAACAGAAAAATTGAAGCGTTTTGACAGAGCATTGGTAGCAGCATCGGATATCTGAATATCTGAGAAATTGCGGACAACAGTAGAGGGTTGTTGATTCGAAATGGGCTGTGGATTTTGCTGAGAAAAATCTACAAATCTAAAAATCTAATCTAAAAATATTTATATATATATATATATATAATATATATATATATATATATATATATATAAGAAATACTGGATATTATTGACTGTCGATATAAACAAACAACACAGTTTATTAGGGTTGCAGTCAGAATATTGGCCGGGATGTTAAATAAAAAACACTCTTTTGACTTTTTGTCGTGCTTTCGGAATGATTTTATTCCTTTTTCAAGACACTGTAAAAGACAATTATGTAAATATTTAAAAAATATCACAATTCTTCAGTGTAACTTACTAGTCGTTGAGATTATTTTTGTAAGCATTGAACACTCAACATTTATACAACACATTAAAATATACAATTATGGACATATACATCATAAAATTTTTAAAATTTGTTGTAAAAATAGTAAAACTTGATTGATGGCATGTTTTACTGGTGTATATTAACTCATACAGAGAATGGAAAGAAAAAACAGTGTAATTAATATGTAATTAGGTGTAAATTGATGTTATCTTTCTTTACAAGAAATACTATATTAGAGCCTCTCCTTAGGTGTCTATCCTATTTTAACCTGTCTTAATGGTATGCAACATATTATACAGAGGTGTAATTTTTGTACAGGTAAATATTTATTTTATTTTTGATGTTTTTCTAGTAAATAACAATAAATGTTACTTGCATCAATAAAAAGTCCGATATAGACAAATTAAGTAACATTTATTGTTATTTACTAGAAAAACATCAAAAATAAAATAAATATTTACCTGTACAAAAATTACACCTCTATATAATATGTTGCATACCATTAAGACAGGTTAAAATAGGATAGACACCTAAGGAGAGGCTCTAATGTAGTATTTCTTGTAAAGAAAGATAACATCAATTTACACCTAATTACATATTAATTACACTGTTTTTTCTTTCCATTCTCTGTATGAGTTAATATACACCAGTAAAACATGCCATTAATCAAGTTTTACTATTTTTACAACAAATTTTAAAAATTTTATGATGTATATGTCCATAATTGTATATTTTAATGTGTTGTATAAATGTTGAGTGTTCAATGCTTACAAAAATAATCTCAACGACTAGTAAGTTACACTGAAGAATTGTGATATTTTTTAAATATTTACATAATTGTCTTTTACAGTGTCTTGAAAAAGGAATAAAATCATTCCGAAAGCTCGACAAAAAGTCAAAAGAGTGTTTTTTATTTAACATCCCGGCCAATATTCTGACTGCAACCCTAATAAACTGTGTTGTTTGTATATATATATATATATATATATATATATATATATATATATATATATATATATATATATATATATATATAAATATATATGTATATATATTATATATATATATATATAAATATATATATATATATATGTATATATATATATATATATATATATATATATATATATATATATATATATATATATGTAAATACTTTTTTCTTTTTGGGTGTGGTAGTCAATAAAAAATAGAGCTTTGCTAAGGCGTACTATTTATTCTGAATTCCGAGCTTTCGGTGGTTATTTGCCACCTTTATCAAGGTCTACAATGAAAATTACTGTGTTATAACATTAGGCTGATGTAATATAAAAGTTATAAAAACTTACCAGAAAGTAAGATTCATAGCATATAAAACACAACGTTAAATAACATAATGTGATCTGAATTATTGAAGGCATTAAAAATTTTAAAAACTTTAAAATACTTAAAAATTAAAGAACATGTTACAAAGTTTAAAAAGTAAAAAATAAGACGACATGTTTGACAAAAAACAGTCGTCTTCGCAGGTTTGAATTCAGTCACATCTCACGAACAGAAAGAGGTAGTAGGAGGAACTATTGTTGTTTAAATAGTTCGATGTAACTACAAAAAACAAACTTTCAAACTGATGTCTAACAAAATGCCGTTTGTGATTTTAGGTACTACCAACCATGTTACCAACTTAGAATTGAGAGGGAAATTTAAAAAAAGGTTTTATTATTGTCAAAAATAAAAAGAAAATAGTATTTAGTAAATAGGTTTAGAAAAAACAAACAAACAAAACAAAATGAACATCTGAATAATAACTGAAGTTAATCATGATAATTATAGCAATTAATAATGGAATTTACGAAACATGAAGCACTCTGAGATGCAGAAAACCCTAGTCAAAAGTCAAAATAAAATTGTAAATTTTGCTAAGATTCTGGATCTCAGATCTTTTATTCAGATTGTTGTTATCACTCCTGCTGATATGTACCATTTCTAAGAATGTTCTCTTAAATTTATTTTTCTCTCTGGCTAATATTTTAACATTGTTGAAATCTATCTTATGGTCTAGATCGATAGTGTGTTCTGCCAAAGCACAAGTGGGTTTATTTAGTCTACAGTCACTCTTATGAGAAATGATACGACTAGACAGATTTCTTCCAGTTTCACCAATGTACGTGGATGGACATTCAGTACATTGAATGCAATAAACAACATCTCTTGACTCTAAAGTAGTTAGGGGTTGTTTTATTTTGCTATATAGCTGACGTATGGTTTTGATGTTCTTGTTAGCTATTTTGATGTTCTTAAATTCTTTGAAAATTTTAGTAAGTTCTACGGTTAGTTTTGGAATATACGGAAGGGCATAAAAATACACACTTGTTTGAGAAGAATTGTTTTGTGCTGAGGGCACTGATTGAGAATTAGTGAGAATGTTATTTCTGTTAACAAATGGAACATTAAAAATTAATTTATTAATCAGTCTTAGAGGATATGAATTTTCAACAAAAATATTCCGTAAGAGGTTAAGATCATGTTGGAGATGATCTGGATGTGATAACCTTTTGACACGTTCTTTCATTGCTAGGACTAGGTTGGTTTTCATTCTAGGAGGATGATGGGAATGGTAGCTTATGAATCTATTGCTACATATAGGTTTTCTATACCATTGTGTTTTCACAACATTATCCTCACATCTATGCAAACGCATGTCAAGGAAGGGCAAAGATCCCTCCCGCTCTTCCTCGCACGTGAATTGCAAGTGTGGGTTTTGTTGGTTGAAAACATTTAAAGTAAATTGTATGGAGTCTGCTGGTAGTGCCAAGATTAAGTCATCCACGTATCTTTTTATAAAAGGTATTTCAAAATTGATTTGTTGCAAACAATCTTTAATCAAATCGTCTAAGACATAATTACAAAGAATTGGTGAAATGGTGGACCCCATTGGAGTACCAAAGACTTGTTTGTAGTAACAGTCATTAAAAATAAAAACATTAGAGTCAAAAACAAAAGAAATGAGTTTTTTGATATTAGATAAGTTAAGAGTTGTGTGCATTGATATGTCATCCCAGTGTTTCTCAACACTAACCAAAATTGTTTGTAAAGGTAAATTAGTAAACAAAGACACTACATCAAAACTAACGAGCTTATAATTGATAGGTAATTTTAAGTTATTAATAAAAGAACTGAAACTGAAAGAGTCCTGAATGCAGAAATCATTGTTACTGTAGGTTTCTGTGAGAATATTGGTTAAAAAACTTGCTATGGGGCCATTAGGTGTACCTATTGAGGAAACTATTGGTCTCATAGACAAAGTAGGTTTATGAATTTTTGGAAGTGCATAAAATCTAGGAGCAATTGAATTATAAATTTTCAAAGTTTTCCCAACTGATTGATCTATTTGATTCTCCTTTACCAAATCAGAAACTAGTTTATTAGCCTTTTGTTGCAGAGTACACACAGGATTGTTGTTTAACTTTTTATAATATTTAGTGTCTGTTAATAAGTCTTCACATTTTTGTATATAGTCCCTAGTGTACATTGCTACAGTGACATTGCCTTTGTCGCTCTGAACAATCTTGATCTCAGGGTGATGTTTCAAAAAAGTTTTGCATTTAATGTAGTATTTATTTAAAAAGTGGTCTTTTTCATCTTTGTTGAGAAAGTTCGTGATTATATTAGTGCATTTGGACCTTAGAATGTCCTTATCGACATTCTCAATTGGTCTTAAAATGTTCTCGATGTCTGCCAACAAAGAGGAAACTTTGAAATCTTTTTTGTTAGGAAGCAAAGCGAATTTAGGGCCTAAGGCCAACAACTTTTTAACTTCTACAGGAAATTCTAAGTCTGTAAGGTTTTTAAACCAACTCTCCCTGAAATCAATACTGTCAAAACTATCTAATCTGAACTTATTAAATTTATTGATATTAGTTCTCTTAATTTTATGAAAAAGATTGTTATAAATTATCTGTTGTCTACGTTTAAACTCAACATATGTGTGATAATTAAGTATAGATTTTGATTTGGCTTGGAGATCTTTTAGCTTATTTTCAAAATGATTAATATCAGCAAAAGTAATTTTGATTTCTAAATTAAGAATATTAAAATAGCTCGGAATTCAGAATAAATAGTACGCCTTAGCAAAGCTCTATTTTTTATTGACTACCACACCCAAAAAGAAAAAAGTATTTACATATATTTTTTCCAAACTAGTCAAAAAACTTTGGACTACCTTATATATATATATATATAAATATATATATATATATATATATATATATAATAGTGACAGATGACGTAACAGCGCCACTGTGACAGATAATTTTAAATGGGACCTTATGGCAAGTGATACATCGTTTGAAAGGTATTGAAAATACCTATTCAGTTATAATAATTTTGTTTGAGTTTAAGCTAATTTAGATGAATAAATTAAATAAATACTAAAATTGTAGCTTCTCATTTAATTGATAAATATTTAATAACCAGTTCTTATAGTAAGTGTTCAAAATGTGCTCCATCTACTTCCTGACAGTAATGCATCCTATTTCTAAACTCTTGCCGTACTCGTTCAAATGTGTCGGGGGAAATTGCCCTACATTCTTCAACAATTCGTTCTTTAAAAATGTCAATATTGTCGGTTGCTGTAGCGTAAACTTTAGATTTTAAGTATCCCCACAGAAAAAGAATCTAATGGTGTGAGGTCTGGTGACCGAGCTGGCCATTCTTTCGTACTTCGTCGTCCAATCCATCTACCACGATATTCCTAATATAGGTAGCGTCTTACTGCACCATAATGGTGTGCAGGGGCACCATCTTGTTGAAACGTTATTTCCAAGTTACCGAATTCATCTGGATTATCCTCCAGAATTTCAAGTATTAATGGTTCAATTGCATTTTGTAACATCTCTAGATACACTTCACCGGTTAAATTAGTATTGCTAAAAACAGGCCCAACTATGTGGTTTCCCAAAATACCTGCCCAAACATTTATTTTTTTTTAATTCAGTATGTGTTTCACGAAAGACGTGAGGATATGTGTCACTCCCAATACCTCACATTGTGTGTGTGTGTTAACATTTCCATTGAGAGAAAAAGTACTTTTGTCACTAAAACAAATTGTTTTTATGTAATTGGGCTGTTGGTTAATTTTATTGGACATATTTTCACAGAATTCTAGTCTTCGGTTGGGGTCATCATCTGAAAGTTGGTGCACAATGTTTAATTTGTATGGATGAAATTTGTTTTGAGCCAACACTCAGTGTACTTTGTCTTTTGACTAATTCAATTTTTTTGTCATCACTAATTGTTGGTCGACCAGATCGTTTGACATCTTGAACACTACCTGTTTGTTTAAACTTCCGAAGAAGCTTTCTCAAATAAGATCTCGATATAGGGCGATCGGGGTACCTCTCATTAAAAAGACGTTCCGCTGCATGGAAATTATTTTCACATTCACCAATTATCACAGCTGCTATTTTGTCGGCTGCAGTACGTACCATTCTGCCTTTGTAAAAATTTAAACGTCTCGTTAAACAATAATTAAACTAAATATTAACTAAGAACAACTAACTAAAAACAACTTGACTAAACTTAGATTGACCAAACTAAGTAGAAACAGAAACTAAATATTGGGCTATAAACGCTTTTGCAAACTAAAATCAACTAGAGAATTGACAAACGTCAACTTTTTTTGCCAAATAACTAAAGGCTGACGTTAGAATTAAATGCCAAATTAGAATTTTAGTATTTATTTAATTTATTCGTCAAAAGCATCTTAAATCCAAACAAAATTGGGATGATTGAATAGGTATATTAAAATAATTGTAGTTTTGCATTTAATCAATAAATATTCTAACGTTCGCCTTTTGCTAATTGTCAAAAAAGTTGACGTTGACGTAAAAACAATTAGAGAATTAAAAAACGTCAACTTTTTGACAAGTAACCAGAGGCGGAGGTTTTAATATTTATTAATTAAATGCGAAACTACAATTTTAGTATTTATTTAATTTATTTCTCAAAATGAGCTTAAACTCAAATAAAATTATTATGACTGAATAGGTATTTTCAATGCCTTTCAAACGAGGTATCACTTGCCATAAGGTCCCATTTAAAATTATCTGTCACAGTGGCGCTGTAACGTCATCTGTCACTATTACGTCACCTGTTATGACTAGTTGAGAAGCCTACGTCTGTTTATTACCTCCCTCCAAATTTCACTATTATAACAATAACCGTTCAAAAGATACGAGGGGGGGAACGGACTTTTGACTAGCACTGTATATATATATATATATATATATATATATATATATATATATATATATATATATATATATATATATAATATATATATATAAACAACACAGTTTACTAGAGTTGCAGTCGGAATATTGGCCGGAATGTTAAAAAACACTCTTTTGACTTTTTGTCTAGCTTTCGGAATGGTTTTATTTCTTTTTCAAGACATAGTCGTTAATATTATTTATAAAACAATTGACACCTAATATTTATAACACACATTAAAATATAAAATCATGGATAAAATACATCTTAAAGGTAAATCTTAAGGGTACATCTTTAGGGTAAAAATAGTAAAGCTTAGTTTGTGGCCTGTTTTACTGGTGTGTTTTAACTCATATTATAGATATGCAGTTGAAAAAAGATATCTATTAATAAGAAAAGTTGAATAAGAATTCTCAACTAATATGGTAAGTTGAATAAGAATTCTCAACTAATATGGTTTTGATTAACTGAGTGGCTTCCTTTCTGTATAAAGGATGTGAGAACTTGTGAGTCCTTAAGGCTAATCCCTGTAAGAGGTTGTATTTTAATCTTTTAGGATGAAAGGAATAATAATTAAGGAAGCGATTGCTAGCAATGCTCTTTCTAAACCATTTGGTTCTTGGGATGTTGTCAACACCTCGTACAATTAACATGTCAAGGAACAGAATGGTGTTATTTACCTCCATCTCGCATGTGAACTGCAAGTGGGGATAATATTCATTGAATACAGAAAAGGCGTGAGTAATTTGATCAGTGAGTACGGCCAGGATCAAGTCGTCAATATACCTTTTGACAAAAGGAATGTTGTAATCTAAGTGACTGTGTCTATAATAAGGTCATCCAAGACGAAACCAGCCAAAAGGGGAGAAATAGAAGATCCCATAGGGGTTCCACAAATCTGTAGGTACACACTTTTGCATGATTACAATTTACATATGCATGTAGATACCTGTCGGTATTTGTTAGTGTTCATTATACTGTGTATCCTCGGTGTCCGTCCTTCTTATCTACCATTAACACCTATAAAAATGGTAGTTGGCCGTTTTCTTCTAGTTCCATAGTAAACTGAATTTTAGTAAATATTTTGAATACAAAGTTTGGGTTTGTATTAAGCTGTTCTTATTGATCGCTGTTCTATTTCTTGCTTAAACAAATTTTCTGTCTTTTTGTATACAGGGTGTTTCAAAAAGGTATGTCATAATTTTAATCACGCATTCCGAAGACAAAAATAAATTAATTGAATCCAACTTACGTTAGTACAAAAGTGTACCCAAAAAAGTTACAGCCTTTGAATTTACAAAATAAAAATTGTTTTTTTTTATTATCTCCCAAACTACTTGACATTTTGTAATAAAAATGGACTCGGTACTTTCGTGTTCTGAAAGCATTTTTTATACTAAAGAAACAACAAACCCTAAATCCTCCCAAGCTTTTAAGTACGTTCAAATCAAATGAATTGTCGCATCATTAGTTTAACACATTTTTTTTTTTTAATTTGCTTCCTATCACTTTTTTCAAAAAACAGTTTTTATTGAGTTATGGCTCTTTTCGTTAACCTTTAAATAATTACGTGCAACTAAATAAATGGCTTAAATGAATTAACAAGTACAAAAAATGCATATAACCTCTATAAATATGATATTACAATAAATCAATATAAGGTTGAATGTTCGAATAAATGAACTTTGATGGTACACAAGGCAAATATCGAACACAGTATTTAATCAAATCTTGCCCTTTCGTACTTTCGATCACAAGATCATCTTCAGGGGCATCTGAAATAAGCCAAGAAACGTTTTTTAAAAAAGGAAAATTAATTCACTTGGATAAAAACTCTATTACGGGATTACGGGAGAGAGGGGAGATAACATTGGGGGTACTTTTATTTGACGATAGAAATGATTTTGGAATGAAAAGTATGTATTATACATGCAGTGTGTTATAAGACATAGTGTGTCTTGGGGGATTTCATGTTTAGAGTCCAAGACAGAAATGGTTTCATCGACTGGAATGTTGTTGACCAAAGAAGCAATGTCAAACCTAACTAGTATATCTGAGGGTGAGATAGAAATATTTTTCAAAAGATCAATAAAATGACAACGTTTTTTAAAAAAGGAAAATTAATTCACTTGGATAAAAACTCCAAGTTTATAGTTGAAAAAAGTTTTTTATGTGATTAACGTTTATAGACTTACTTCGTCAGTTGTGGCCTATCCAGCAGTAACAGAATGTCATAAATGTAAATTGGGACATAACAAATACACTAAACAAAGACAAACAAACACTTTAAAATTTAAAAATTGGAGAAGCTACATTTTATATAGAAGCCGGAGACAGAATGGCTCCCAGCCTGGCGGAGGTGGAAATATTGAGATGACATGTGACAAATGACAGCTTGTGAAGGGCAGTTACAATAGATAAGTGATCTGCGCCTTTCAAGATTCTATGAAACTAAGTATTGACCAAAGGTCCAACTGACACCACTATAGGAAATCAACTGAAGAAATATAAAATTATATCTAATATTTTTATGTAGATTGAATAATCCAGATCTCACATTCAAACCTGTCTATAATAATTAGGATGTTAGTTTGAGAGCAATTGAAGTTGACATAAAGTATGAATGTAAGAAATAGACTAAACAATATATTAGACAGTGGATAGTTGACTACAATAAAATGGTCCACTAAGCGCTATCAGCACTGTAAAAAGAAAATCTGAATATTCAGTTGAATTGCTAAAAATTAAAATCAAAATTAAAAGCAAAATATATAAATGGGTTGTAATCCAAGTAGTTCAGTTGAATCCACAGTCAATGGAAGTTATCCACAGTTAATTTGAAAGTTCTTCCATTGACTGTGGATTCAACTGAACTACTTGGATTACAACCCATTTATATATTTTGCTTTTAATTTTGATTTTAATTTTTATCAATTCAACTGAATATTCAGATTTTCTTTTTACAGTACTGATAGAGCTTAGTGGACCATTTTATTGTAGTCAACTATCCACTCTCTAATATATTGTTTAGTCTATTTCTTACATTCATACTTTATGTCAACTTCAATTTAAAAATTACAGCATGTAAAATTAATGCAAATACTCAAAAATATCGGAATAGATGACAAGTGTATTCGTGTCATTGAAAATTTGTACTGGAATTAAACTGCTATTGTAAAACTTGGAGATAATTACACCGATGAAATCCCCATACAACGAGGAGTCAGACAAGGTTGCATTTTGACGCAAACATTGTTCAATGTGTACTCGGACGATCTATTTAAAAAGGCACTTGAGAGACAACCATATGAAATAAAAATCAGCGGGGAATTACTTAATGTGATTAGATATGCAGACAATACAGTAATTCTATCCGATCATATTGAAGGTCTTCAAATTCTGCTTGATCGTATTCACGAGGTAGGAGGGGGAATAGGCATTAAAATGACAAAACCCAATTTTTAGTGTTTAGTCGTGACCCACATCCCGATGCAAAGCTTCAATTGAACGGAGTCCAAGTTGAGAAAGTTCACAAAATGACATATTTGGGAACTGTGATAACGGACCAACTAGATCCAGACATAGAAATAAAACGTAGAATAACAATGAATAAAACTAATTTTATGAAAATGGAGTCATTTCTTTGCAATAACCATCTCAGTTTAGAACTAAGGCAAAGAATCGTTAAGTGCTATGATTGGTCTGTATTTTGTATAATGCAGAAGTGTGGACGCTAAAAGTATCGATTATGAACAAAATTGAAGCACTGGAAATGTGGGTTCATAGACGAATGCTGAAGATACCTTGGACAGCAAGAAAAACTAATGAAGAAGTACTAAGGAGCATCAACAAAGACAGAGAACTGCTACAGACTGTTAAACATTGAAAACTGTCTTATCTGGGACATCTAGTAAGGGGAAGTCGATATAAAATTTTACAACTGGTCCTTAAAGGCAAAATAGAGGGCCGTAGAGGTGTAGGAAGAAAACAAGTTTCTTGGTTAAAAAACATTCGTGAATGAACTCAGATACCAAATGCAGGACAATTATTCCATATTGCAGAAGATCGAAAAGCCTTCGCAATGGCGATCGCCAACATCGGATAGTTCTGATATGGCACGCAAAGAAGAAGAAGTATTATCAAATTTAAAACCTTTTGACAAAACACTATTAGTGGCTTCGTCCAATGTTAGATTTATTTAAATTAAGTGATTCTTTTTAAACTTTATACCACAAATAAGTTTGTACTTGGACCTCACGGATATGGCCACAGAAACGAAAGGGGTAAAACTCTTATAGAATTTCGTCTGCAACACAGACTATATGTCATGAACACCCATTTTAAAAAAGCCCCCAAAGAAAGTGGACTTGGCAATCACCAAATAGCTTAAATAAGAACGAACTTGACTTTATCTTTACTAACAAAAAAGACGCTGTTCAAGACGTAACTGTATTAAATCAATTTTCAACCGGAAGTGACCATAGAATGGTTAGAGCGAAGGTAGTCTTGAACGTAAAGAAGGAACAGAGAAATATGGTAACAAGGACTAAAAATGGTACGTTCACTGCGATTACTAACATAAGGGCATACTAGGAAGATATAGATAGAAACCTTCAGCCTGACGTGCAAGATGAAACCGATATTCAACAACTTAACGAAAGGTTGGTGGACACTCTAAGGAAGGCACAGACGAACTATCAAGTGAAGCAAACAAGTAAAAATGAAAAACTTACAGAAGGCACAAGGAACCTAATGCAAAAAAGAAGGGAAATGAAAGATTAGCACACAGTGAACATCGCAGAGCTCAGGAATTTAAATAAAACCCTTTCAAAAGCTGTTAAAGTGGAAATTGAAGCGTCAATATGTGGCTTATTTCCAGTTAAATAGTAATTAATATAAAATGCCACAAGAAAATAGCATCAGAACAGTACTAACTTCAGAAAAGTAATCAATAAAATACGTCAATATGTGGCTTATTTCCAGTTAAATAGTAATTAATATAAAATGCCACAAGAAAATAGCATCAGAACAGTACTAACTTCAGAAAAGTAATCAATAAAATACAAGTGGCACAGAGAGTGATGGAGAGGTCAATGCTGAATATATCCCTCAGAGACTGAGTATCAAATACAATAATTAGGAGAAAAACTGGTATTACTGACGTAGTTCAAAGGATTACAACATTGAAATGGAACTGTTGCCAGATTAAAAGATGGAAGATGGACGAAGAAAATTCTGGAATGGAGACCTAGACACGATGCTGGAACTGGATTCAGGGTGCTCAAAATAGAGTGCATTGTAATTATTTACGGGAGGCCTATGTTTAGCAGTGGACTGAAATAGGCTGATGATGATGACTATAAATAAATCAAAAAAGTTTAAACTTACTTTAGTTAGAATTTGATGGTCAAGATTAACCAATTTATAACATGATACTTCAAGTGGCTTGGTACAAATTAACATCACTATTAACATCTTTCTGTTTGTATTGTTCCAGTCCATCCAAGGACATTTGTATAATACATCGTTTAGTTTACTTGACTAAAAGAAAAGAGTTAAATTATGTCAAAATACGTTTTATAAAATAAATTAATTCATTATTACATCTTATATATCATTCTGTAGCATTTTTAAATTTCTTAATACAGGGTGAGTCATAACTATTGGGACATAGACTAAAGACAGGTTATTTGGACCAAAATATGGCTATTGGGCCAAATATACCTTGATAAAATGTTGCTGAGAATAAAGATACAGGGTGTTAAAGTTAATTTTTGTTTTTCGTTTTTTGCTAATAGTTTTTCTGTGTTTAAGTTTAAACTTAAGAGGCCGCGGGTTAAATTATATTGGATAAATAATTATAAAGAAAAAATGCAATATTGTTTGTACATAAAATTAGCGAAATAGCAACTATCAATTGTGACTAAATTATGAAATCAACTGGTTTACTCATTATCGTTGTTTATACAAAGAACATAGACTTACCATGTATTCGTACCAAGCTGAAGAGTGGGTCGCGATACCGACGCTAGCGTCGCCGAGGCTGTAGCACAAGAATCGTCCAAACTAGGTCCGTGTCGTTCGCTCGCTGTCTCACGAAGAAGTCAAAATGAAATCGTTACTATCATAATATATTACAGTTTCTACAAAAGTATTATAAAACTGAAAATATTCGAAAAACAACAAATGTAAACAAACATGTACGATCTGTCAAAAGTTTCAAAACAATAATACCAATATGGCCGAAGTGAGGTCGGTTTTAGTCACGTGATGCCCTCTCCATAGATTCTAACTCGATGGGAATGATCCACGTGGCGCCCGTAGAATACTATTTCTTGTCTAAGATTATGCCTCTGTGCCAATTTTGATAGCAATTTATAAATATACAGGGAAACTATTAGCAAAAAAACCAAAAACAATTGTATCCGAACGTCTGCGGTCCCTCCGGTGAGTAAATTTAAAAATTGTATTATGTAAAATTGGAATTTTTAGGGATTGACTTTAGCTGTCAATTTATTTGTTTTAACATTTAAAATTTAATGTTGACATTAACAGATCTTTGTAATCTTTGTAGAAACAGATTTCAATAAATAAAGGATGTAAAAAAAAATGTTGACATATGGTAGCTCGTTTTATTATTTTTGATATTAATTTGGTTTGGTTTTTTAAGAAGGTTAACCTGTCTATGAATTGTTTAATTTTAAAGATATTTCTTATTTATAACAATTTTTTTGTAAGTTTTGGTATAAATCTTTGTGACTATCAATATAGTGTTTTTAGATTGCCTATTTTTGTAACTGTTTGTGTCGAGACACAATAAATGTTTAATTTTTTTTCTAAGCCATTTTGTTTATTTCACTATCTAACCAATTTTTTTGTGTTTCATGTAAAAAGATATATTTTTCAATTATAATAATTATTTGAATAGTTCCAACTGGTTGTTGTAATCGTTATAATGAGTCACCTCGACGCGGCGTCTATTTTAAATTGCTAGAGGTCTTTCCTGTTGTTTTGTTTGTTCCAAGAGACTTATGTTAGTACCCCTTTGTTTCATTTTTTGTAGTTACACCAATCCAACCCTCTTGCCATTCACTTATCCACGACCACAGCTCTCCAATTATGCCCTGAGTGCCGTTCGCACAAGTTTTGTTTATTTTGCTTGCCCTATTTCCACGGTCAGGAAATTCTGTCCCAATTTTCAACCTCCAGAGTAATACCATATATGGTAGGCAAAATATATTCGTTACAATTTAAAATTACAGATTACAGATTACAAATTACAGAAAAGGGTCAGGTAGCAAATTACAGACCAATTTTCTTTAAAATAGTTTTGTATAATCGTATTTATTTACGCACTCGTAATCAGCTGTCTCAATATCAACATGGTTTTGTCTCCAATCGGTCTACTGTGACAAACTTATTTATGGTCACACAATATATCTCTGCGGCCCTAGATAATAAAAGTCAAGTTAACGTCATATATACTGCGTTTACTGAGGCGTTCGACAGAATTCACCACTGCGTTATTTTTTAAATTGTGTCTCTTTCGTCTTTCTGAGGATGACTTTTATGAGGTCTTACTTGTCAAATAGAACGCAGTTTCTTGCTTATAATGGTTACAAATCCAAAAAGTACGTAGCTTCTTCAGGGGTTCCACAAGGTCCATTAAGGTCCATCCTAAAAAATCCAGGTTCATTATTATTCTTGGTATTTATTAACGATCTGTGTGAATCAATTGCTGCACCATGTTTATGTTATGCCGATGATTTAAAGATATATTCATTGATAAGCGACCTTAATGATTGTCATTTTCTCCAGAGTGAACTGAATCATGTACATGAATGGTGTAATGCAAATCATTTGAATCTTAATGCCAATAAGTGCAAAGTAGTTAGTTATTCTAGGAAACAGTCTAATATATACCATCCTTATATTATCGATGGCAATAAACTTAAACGTTTGAATAAAGTTAAAGACCTTGGAGTTACATTTGATTATTAACTCCCTTTGTTGATGTTAATTTAAAGGTTAAAGAAGCACTTAAATCTTATGGATTCATAATTAGTAATAGTCGAAATTCCACTAATACTAAGGCAATTTTTCTTCTTCTTCTTTTGGCATCATAACCCTGGATGGGTCTTTTCCTGTTTGGATATGTCTTTCCATTCAAATCTCTCTTGTGCCCTTCTTCTCCATTGTCTTATGTTCATTGTTTTCAGGTTGTCTTCCACGTCATCTAACCATCTCGTTCTGGGCCTTCCTTTTTTTCGCCTTCCTATGGGCTTTCATTGTAACATTTTCTTTGTTGTTTTTGCATCGTTTTGTCTCTGCACATGTCCCAACCATGACAGTCTTTGACTTTTCACAAATCTTACAATGTCACAACCTTCATTTAAGTCATTAACCTCGTCGTTTCTCCCGATTCTCCATATGCCATCTTCCTCTTGTACCGGGCCATATACTTTCCTCAGTATTTTTCTCTCGAATGTCCTGAGTTGGGCTTCATCTTTTTTTGTTATTACTTAAGTTTCACATCCATAGGTTACTACGGGTCTAATCAGTGTTCTGTAGATAGTCATTTTGATTCTTTTGTCTAATAATTTCGATGTCATCAATCTTTTATTAGCATAGTATGTACGATTCCCGCTGAAAATACGTGCATTAATTTCGCTACTTACGGAGTTCTTCTGATTGATTTCTGCGCCGAGATATGTAAAGGCATCCACTCGTTCGATAGTATAGTTGTCTATTGTGATATTATTTTCATTGTCAGTTATTCTTTTGACTGTCATATACTTCGTTTTTGCTTCGTTTATTTAGAGACCTCTTTTTCTTGCTTCAGAATCAATTTGTTTGAACACTTCCATTAGTCGTGACTTAGTCCTACTAATGATGGCTACATCGTCTGCATATGCAGTAATTTGTACTGACTTGGTGTTTATATGGCCGGTTATATTTGTTTTTCTGATGACTGCCTCAAGAACTAGGTTGAATAGCATGGTTGATAGGGCATCTCCCTGTCTTACTCCCATGTTGATGTTAAACAGGGTGTCAGTTCTCCATCTACTCTGACTGCGGCTTTTGAACTCTGCAACGTCATTTTTATGAGGCTGATGTATTTCTTAGGTATACCTAGATTACAAAGGTCTTCCAGCATTCTGTCTCTTTTCACACTATCAAAAACTTGTTTAAAGTCTATATACATATTATATAGGTCTATGTCGTATTCATAAGCTTTTTCTTGTATCGTTCTTAGTACGAATATGTTATCTGTAGTGGCTCTATTTGATCTGAATCCATTTTAATAATCACCAATTATATTTTCGGAGAATTCTAATAATCTATTGTAGATTATACCAGAAAGAATTTTGTATATTACATTTAGCAATGTAATTGGCCTATAATTCTGGCATTCCCTCTTATCTCCTTTTTTATATATTGGCTGTATAAGGCCAACTGTCCATTCCTCTGGCATTTGCTCTCGTCCATATTAATGTTATTAGATAATGGATTCTTTTCCAGAGTTCGGATCCTCCATGCTTTAATAATTCTGCCGAAATTCCGTCCGTTCCTGGTGCTTTTTTGTTTTTTAGTTTATTTATTATCGTATGCAATTAAATTACTTTATTACACTTTTTTACGCTGTAAACTGGAATATGCCTCTGTCATTTGGTCACCTTTTTATTATGTATATATCCAAATTATAGAGCAGGTGCAGTGTACATTTTTAAAAATTTAGTCTTTCAAAATTAACGGCATATATCCCAAGAGGGGCATCAGAAATAGTGAGTTGTACTGCACGTAGAATCATTAGAATCTAGACGAATTAATGCCTCCGTAATATTCCTGTATAAGCTACTACATAATCTCATTGACCGCCCTGATATTCTTCGACAAATAAATTTTAAAGTTCCATCTTATCCAGAGAGAAATTTGATTACGTTCAGAAATACACAAGCTAGAACTAATCTTATGTTAAATTCTCCTCTATTTCTCATGTGCAACTATTATAATTCCATTTTACTGCAGTCTAAAGCAGCTTACTAGGATGGTTGAGATCTACCTAGGTGATTGAGTCGTTTCTTTATGTTACGGTAAAATACTCGAAAGAAAACACTGTGAACTAAATAAACTATGACGAAATTGACAACCAAGATTAGTCAAATATATATAAAGTTAGAAACCATCAAGACGCGAATTTCGTATGAAATCATTAACCGAACTAGTAGAAATAAAACAAGGAGCCTACTTTTAGGCAACAAAGAGTTACCTCCTGGAAGTAATAGGAGAGAAAGTCCAAAGAAGAACTGACGGAGGCACGCTTTGGGCTCTTTGGGCTTGTAAAGGACATATTGGTATGACCAAGGAATTTCTAAAATTTATGAAGAAATGAAAGAATATGCGCGCGAAAGATATCCCGCATGTTTTGATGCCTTATTCTTAATATTGATTTTTATACAAAAGTAACTACAAACCTCATCATTTATGGTTTGGCCAAAATTACTAAATAGTGATACTATTACAATAATTTCAAAAAGAGCCATATAAACTCTGTAGTTAGCGTCTGGACGAATGTCCTAAAAAAATAAAATATTAAACTTTTAACGACATCAATATATAAATCGCTTATTTATGAAAGGTCTCTTGTCCCAAAATGTAAATTTTGGAAAACAACAAAAAACCTTTTAGTTTTATAAAAAACATTTTTATACTTTCTGATTTTTCAAAACGTATTAAGGACCTTAAAACTGAAAATAAATCACGTCAGTTACACCTTTTAATATTATTGTTGTATTTTTTTATCATTGCATTAGTTGACAAAAGGCCTTTCATAAACAAAAGTCTTGTTTTACAGGGAAAGTTTTGATTGATGGATGAATTTATACCGTGTTTATTTATAGTTAATATTACTTTATTAAAACAGTTCTAGGACAATACAATTAGCTAAAATTAATTGCCATTTTGTACGTTTTTGATCATTTTTTGCCTGCAACTGTAGGCCATTGGGGAAGCACATTGTAAAACCACTCATGTTCTTGAGGGACGTACGGCTAAAATTTCTTAAGGTCATTAGTTTTCTCTTGATGAATTGGTACATTCGCTTTATTAGGTTTTCTTACTAATAAGGAAGGGGAGGATGGCTTACCGATACACAATAGGCTAGATAATCATTTTAAGGTTTTTTTTTTCAGATAAATCCACCAACTACTCCTATTTTAAAACCTAAGTAAATTCGTTGTAGGAAGAAATAGTGAACATTTACTTTTTTTTGTTTTCTCAATTTTACTTTTTTCTGAAATAGTATTTTTCTTGTAAAATTTGGGACCCTAACTTTGAAAGTCCAAAACATCTGCATTTTTTACTATATCCACAAAAAACTTTCCCTGTTATGTAAATAAAAGTATTGTTTCTGATATATCTTTCATAGTGGAGAATCTGTCAAGTTTCGTAAGGTTTTGTTTTGACAAGGTCGAAGACCCTGTTACATGGCAAAAAGAGTGACCACCTATTGGAAGTCTATAGACAACTGTTTTGAATCTTCCCCTATCTGTAAGTTACATTAAAAACCTAATCATCGTGTGATTTTTATTTGGTCCTGTACAGTTGTTACTTTAGTACAAAACAAAAACAAGTTATCTTGCTAGAATAATCTCGTCAAGATACTTCTTTAAAAAATAGCAAGTTTCATTACTTCCCTTTCCAGCAATTTCCTGGTGGTATACATAAAATGTTGCAGTATCATTATTACTATTGTGGATGCCAAACGGATAGACGGACAGTTGTCTAAGGTAGTAGTATATTTCCTGCACTGGAATCGTAGGAAGCGATATGTTTGCCATGTATTTAAAACATAAAAGGATCACATTTTCTTAATTGTAGCATGTTAAAAGTTTTTTTAAACTATGAAATATTTATTTATAAAATTCTCCAGTATGCTCCTGCTTATTACAAAATATTGCAAAGTCTTCTGTTCATTTTCTAAATCGTAGTAACGCCGGAAGTGGATCCAAGGTTATTTTCACGATTCGTAAGTCTAACGAGTTTAAGTTAGTTCCTTGGCGTGTGTAGGGGACGCAAGGGGGAAATGCGGGTGCATGAGAGTTCGATGAAAGGTCGAACTTTAGGTTGAAAGGTTATGTACTTTTGAAAAAAATACCGGCAAAAATTTGTTGAATGTAGTGAAATTTATTCTCTGTAATATGTCAGTTTAGGATTCTGCATTTTGCAAGGTATCCAAGGGATTTGTGTCGTTTATCAAGTTATGAAGAAGGTTCCAGATTTGTAAAACCGTTGATTTTGTTTCGACCTCACCTTTTTAATTGTCTGTGATCATCTTTTCCCACCATTGAAGCAGTCTTTTTGTTCGTGTGGCAGAGAGTTCAACCTTCAACCCATCGAGCAAAAAGACAAAAGAGGGAATGTAATGGTAGTGGGGGCAAAAATATTGTTAGACAGAAAGTGCGATCTTTAGAGGCCATATTAAACAAGAAAAGAGAGTCTCTCTCCTTGTTTGACATCAAATTTAGTTGTGTTATGTTATTGTTTTGTCCCTAATGTCACATGAAATCTTATTTATATTGAAGTTTTTTAACAATTGTGTCGCATTTTAGACTATTATCGTTAATAATTAATTAAAACTTTCTCGCTTAAGACACATTCTGAAAAATATTATACAGCTAATGTTAATAAGTGTCTGAAAATTTAAATTTGGCGCATTCGCATTTCCGGATGTGTCTGCCATCAGAGGCCACTTTTTTGGTCTCCTTTTCATAAGGATTAGATTCCCTCTTTTGTCTTTTTACTCGATGGTTTAACCCCAGTTTTTTTCCCAGAAACTTTAGCAAAAACCCAGTTATAATCCCAGAAGTTTCCAATGCGTTTTAGTTTAATCAAGATAACCTTTTTTTGTTTGAACTTATAAAGTAACGATAGACATTTTTTTCTAATAATAATATGTAATGTGTATTTAATATAGTATATCTTAGGGTGTGGCTATGTTGTCAATTTGATTGTTCTCTGTCGTCAAATTAAATGTTGACATATGACAGCTGGCCTTAATTTGTTGTGAGATTTTTTATTTGTTTGTAGGAAAGATTAAACTTTATGATATTTGCATTTATAAAGATAATTAGTTAATTTTAATAATTTATTTATACCACATTTGTAACTTTTGAAAGTTTTTGTAGCCCTTCCCAATGGACCGCGGGAGTGATGACGTATTTTTTTGACATCTGGCAGTTTCACTTTAGAAACAAACCTTGTTTAGTGTGTGTAATTTGTATTTTTCGTAATTTTTTCAGTTTTTTAGAGAATCTTTCCGCTTTTTGCAATATGTAAGTATTCTTATAGTTACTACAACAATTTTACAACGTTGTGTAAATAATAAAGCATGTCATTTAATATAAATAACAATAAAATACATGTATCAGTAAAGTAAGGTTAGAATTTCTTTAATTTTTAGATTATGGCAGCAAAACGCATTGTCCGTTTTTACACAATTATGGATTTTTTCAAGGAAGAAACAAAAATTGTGTCTCGTGGGGAAAATGCTGTGGAGTCAAACCATGTAAAAGACATGGTGTTTGATGGGCAACTGCTTATTATTCGTGGAAATGTTCATGCCAGTATGATAGATTGTATTTACATGGTTGAGGTGGGTATTATAATATTCTTGAAACATCTAAATGGATTATAATATATAATTTAGTATATGAATATTTTATTTCTAGATAAAACTTGATAGCGACCGTGATATTGAGGAAGCAACATGCACTTGCCCAAGAGGTCAGTTGATGTGCCACCATATGGCAGCATTGCTAATTTTTGCTTATCACAATGTATCTGTGACAGATGTGGCTTGTTCTTGGACTAGCAAGAAGCCACCAACATGTGATAAAGTAATAACTATCGATGAGCTATATGGGGGAAAGGCATATCAATCCATCAGTGGACCTATTAACTGTGATCCATTTGACAGACTTAGAGACAATCTAGGGTCATTTAAAAATGTTGTTGGATGTACATGGCTTCTTGAAAAGGAACCCGTTATCCCAGAGGATATAATAGATGTAGAGAATGTTGTATTTTCCCAACAATACCTCAATACAGATGATAAAGTGTCAAATCTTTCAAAACATCTAAATATTTCAGAAATCAAAATAAATGAAATATGTGGGAAAACTGTGGGGCAGTCATCAAATGCAACATGGCTGATAACTAGGAAAAATTGGCCAACTTCCAGCAATTTTGGAATTGTTTTGTCAGCCGTAAAGAGAAATAGATTCCCAGCATCCTTGTTTAAAAGACTGACAGGTAACATATTTTATAAATAAATTTAAAATATTTAAATATATTAATTGCGTTAAATTGATTTAAAATTTTGAACCATACCTAATAAATATTATATTTTTAGACAATAAAGTGATAAAACAAAAGTATATCCCTTTTTATTTTTTCAGAAAGCTATACTTTGGATGGAGTAAAGGCCATAAAATGGAGAAAACAGCATAAGGGTAATGTAATTTCTGTATTCAAGAAACATCGAAAAACTACTGTTGTTCCCACAGGAATATGGCTAGATAAATGTGGATTTCTTGGAGGCAGCCCTGATATCTTATGTGGTAATAATTCTATTGTTGAGGTGACGTGCCCTTATAAGCTGACGAAGTCCAAATCATCGATTAATGATATAAATGATAAAAATTATATCATATATTTAAATAAAAAAAACGAGGTAGTACTAAATAGAGAACACAAATATTACCATCAAATGCAAGGCAACCTGTATTTAACAAAATGAAAGGTTTGCCACTTAGTGATTTGGACTCCTTCAGAATCAATCACATACGATGTCAATTATAAGGAAGGCTGGGAAAAAATATACCATTATTAAAATATTTTTATTTAAATAAGTATGTACCATTTTTATGTGGAAATAAAACACTTTAAAATTACATTTTTTGTTTATTTTGTGTATAACAGTTTCTTTATTTACTAGATTACATCCATAGAAAGACTTTTAATTTAAGTTTTAATGTTAAAATGTTACTTGACACTAATTAACTAGCTCATTGAATTAATTCATTCACTCATTGATTTATTAATAATAAAATAAGATACGATTAATATATTGTCTTATATAAACGTAATATAATACAAAATATTCAAACATCTAAATATATTGGTAATGCATGTCATTGTATGTGTTTGAAACCGTAAAATAGTTTCGAAACACAGTAATTCAGATTTCTGCTTTAATCTGTGCTTTCTAAAAATTGCAAAGCAAAACAGACGTTGATAAAGGTGTTAAAATCTGAATTGTGTTTCAAAACTATTTTACGGTTTTATTGTCAGATGTTGCTATTGCGTCCGCATTGAAGCCATTTTAGTGTTGCTTCTTAAAAGACATAAAATATTGATCTTTCACGATGAGAACACCTTTGAATAACTGTTCTGATGAGACCTATTAGGTCGAAATACGTATCAACAGATACAAAGGCGCTGTTTGCGTGAAATCAAATATTTGCTGTCTTCTCACTTTATTCGGATCTACTCTGTACAAGTACTAGAAACCAATTCGCTAAGGATTTCTGCTTAGTTGAAAAAACGTGCAGTGGAATGCAAATTTTAGATTCCCCACGTCTCTTTTAACACCCTTATCAACGTCGGTTGCTTTGCAATTTTTAGAAAGCACAGATTAAAGCAGAAATCTGAATTGTGTTTCGAAACTATTTTACGGTTTTATTGTCAGATGTCGCTATTGCGTCCGTATTGAAGCCATTTTACTGTTGCTTCTTAAAAGACAGAAAATCTTGATCTTTCACGTTGAGGACACCTTTGAATAACTGTTCTGATGAGACCTATTAGGTCGAAATACGTATCAACAGATACAAAGGCGCTATTTGCGTGAAATCAAATATTCGCTGTCTTTTCACTGTATGTGTTGACTTTCATAGGAGCTTCGATAATTCTACAGAGAAAAGTATAACAAAGTACAAAACCTGAGTGCCTTAAATGGTGCCAAGCAGATGTATCCTATTCATGCCAATTTAGCACTAATAAAAGACATGCTATATAGTGCCCAAACACGTGGCAAAAGCATATCATTTTTATGGGTACCATCCCACAATTCCTATTATGCAAAACATACCAATTTCATACCAAAACACATTAATAAAAACTTACATTAACAAAACCTGGCAAGTAAAATGGAGCCAAACAGAAGCCAAATTAAAAATTATTAAACCAGATGTTACTTCTGCTTTAATACCGCTCCCAGCTCAAAGACATGACCAAGTAGTTGTTAACAGACTGCGGCTAGGTCATACAAAATTTACACATGGATACATCATCTCCAAGGACCCTCAGCTGATTTGCCAATAAATTTCATCAAAATTGTAAACTGTATAAAACTAACATAACACAAAATGTTTGTATTTTTCAAGACTGTTATGTAAATTTTAATATTGTACTAAGTGTAACTTTTCTAAAATAAAAATATACCACCCCGCTAATAACCCTAGGGGTTGATGCGGTAAAAAAAACATGTCACATGTTATTTGTGACAATAAGTTATGTAATTTCCAAATGAGGGAAATTATTTTATTCAAACTAAAGAACAAAATCAAATGTTAGAGCAATACAAAAACAGAGGAGGAACAGCAATATATTTTTATGCAAAATATTGAGGATTTTCATTTAAATTTGTATATATTTTTTAGTATGTTATACTTATTTTTAGATAATAAATTTAATAAGCAAAATAATTTATATATTTTTTATTTATATTACTTTATCTATATGAGTCTCTTAAAAGGATATTTGTGATTCTACATGTTCCATGATTGTGTGTATCATAGGATTGATTATTAGAAAATATCATTCATTTTCTTTATTGTACAAATCTTTAACTTCCTGAATGATCTCTATCTATCTATACAGCCCTTAAAATCCATCCTTGGATATAGGCCTCCTCCTCCTTCTTCCATGCCTCTCTATCTTGGGCAATTTGCATCCATTTTGACCCGGCGTGTTTCTTCAGGTCATCTGACCATCGCATTTGTGGCCTTCCCCTTTTACGTTTGTGATTCCATGGTCTCCAATGTATAATTGTTTTAGTCCATCTTTCATCTTTCTGCCTTAGGGTGTGTCCGGCGAACTTCCATTTAAGCTTTGCTACTTGGGTTGAGACATCTTTCACTTTTGTTTTATTACGGATCCATTCGTTTCTTTTTTTGTCTGATAGTTTAATGTAATAGTATAAAGAACAAAGAAGGTACAGAGACCAATAATGTAGAAGAAATTATACAGATAACACAAGAATATTATAAAAAACCTCTACAATACAAAACAGAAACCAACCCAAGAAATCCTTAAGCAACTACAAATAAAAATAAAAAATGTTAATTCCGACTTACAACCAGAAATCAGTAAGAACGAGATAAGAAGAGCACTCAAAGAGATGAAGAACAATAAATCGCCAGGAAAAGACGGGGTGACTGTAGAAATGCTAAAACATGGTGGGAAAACAACTAGAGAAGTTTTGTACATACTTATGAATAAAATTTTAATGACAAAACAAATACCCAACAGTTGGAACGAAGCAATAACACTGTTACTATTTAAGAAAGGAGATAAAAAGGATCTAAAGAATTACAGACCCATAACTTTATTAAATGTGATGTACAAACTATTAACCAAAATATTAACAAATAGATTAACAACTGAATTAGATGGATACCAGGCAAGAGAACAAGCCGGATTTAGAAAGAGCTTCAGTACAAGTGACCACCTTTTAACGATGAAGATTTTAATCGAAAAAACTAACGAATATCATATCCCGCTGTACATGGCATTTATTGACTTTGAGAAGGCATTTGATAGTGTGGAACACTGGGCAGTACAGAATTCCCTACAAAACAGCAGAATAGACTACCGATATACCGACTTAATTACAAATATATACAACAAGGCAACAACAACTATTAAGCTAATGAAACAAACGGAGCCTATTAAAGTAAACCGAGGAGTAAGACAAGGAGATACCATATCGCCCAAGTTATTTAACCAAGCGCTAGAAGATGTTTTTAAACGACTACACTGGGATGACTTGGGAATTAATATAAACGGGCAAAATCTGAATCATTTACGATATGCTGATGATATTGTATTAATAACAGAAAAAAGTGAAGAATTGCAAAGAATGATGGAAGAACTAGATAGAGAATCGACAAAAATTGGACTCAAGATGAATTATAGTAAAACAAAAACCATGACTAATCAACCAGAAGAACTTATGATTACAGTGGCACAAACAAAAATAGAACAAGTAAAAGAGTATATATATCTAGGCCAAATCACTAAATTAAATAAAGAAAATCAGACCGAAGAAATAAAGAGAAGAATAAGATTGGCCTGGGCATCATTCGGAAAACTGTCTTATATTCTAAAGAATTCAAAATACCCCCAATACTTAAAAACGAGAGTCTTCAATCAATGTATACTCCCTGTCCTCACATATGGCTCTCAGACATGGACGTTTACAAAGGAAAATATGGATAAAATAGCAAAGACAGAAAGATCCATGGAAAGACAAATGCTGAACATTAAACTATTAAACTATCCTGAATGATAACATACTGAAAATTCGTTAACGCTTCACAGACTTGGTATACAAATGAAGCATGTGGTACTAGACTGGCAGGTATAAGACTTAAAATTGTGTAGCACTTAATGCGCCTTATAGCACGTTCCACATATATTCTTGCTTTAGCAATTGTTCTTGTTTGAACTACCTGTTGTGGTATAAATTGTGCAGTTGTTAAAAAAGGTGGTATATTTAAACTTACACCTGGAGGAAGCAAATCAGAAATTAAAAACCCTTTATCGGCAATTATTAAGTCACCCGATACCATCTGCTCAAATATACCACAATGTTTAACTATTTTCTTATCAGATACTGAACCTGGATATAATTTACTTGCATATGTAACTACTCCATTGGGAGCCACTCCGATTAGACCTTTTAAAGTATTTCTGTGTTTATATGAGCTATATGTTGCTCTCTATTTTTCCATATTTTATGGTTGGTTAGAATATATTTCTGTGCAGTCTAAAATTATTCTACAATTTGTAAAATTGTTGAAACATGTTGGCATACATAATTTATTTTTATTCCTGCTGGGAATTTCCTTCATAATATTTATATATAATATTTCATGTAGGGCATATAACCAGCTGTAAAAAATATTGGCTACTGTTTTGTTTGAGATTTTAAATCTAATAATAATAATAATAATAATAATAATAATCTTTATTAATAGCACATGGCTAGAAAAATATACATATAGATACATCAATTTATACCCTTAAAATTAAATCACAATGCTTTGCTTAACATATATCTTACATAAATTTTTAAATTGAGCTAAGTTTCCAGAAGCCTTAATGTTTTCCGGTAATTCATTGTATTGCTTAAATCCCCTATAAAAAAGATTGTTCTGACCAAAATTAGTGTTGACCCTATTCAGATAAAAGTTATTTCTAGAACGTGTGTTGTGTTCATGTACATCTCGAACAAAGGTACAATTATTACACAAATGCACAGGTATCAGACCATTTAACATTTTATAAACAAAAATCATACTATTACATACAATTGTCTGTCTTACACTTAAAACATTTGCCATTGTTAGCATGTCAGTTCTACTAGTGTATACACTACATCCTAATATTATCCTTAAGGCTTTATTTTGTTTTTTCTGCAGTACGTCCATTTGAGAAGCATTCATTAAAAACAGCAATGTAGAGCAAAAATAGAGATGGGGAGCAATAATCGATTTATGTATGGTCAACCTAGACCAGCAACTTAAATTTTTTGACATTCTTCCCAATGCATAGATTTTGTTTGCTATTTTGTTGGTAACAAACTTAAAATGTTCAACAAAACTTAAATTTTCATCTATAATACATCCTAAATACTTATACTGAACCACTCTCTCCAAAGCAATATTATTAATTTTTACATCTTTTATTATGTTATTTAATTTAAAATTTTTATTCTTTATAAGCATCATTTTTGTTTTAGTTACATTAAGACTTGAGGAATTATTATCGAGCCATTTTAATATATTACATATCTCTTCATTTATTATATCGATTATTTCATCTACCTTATCCCCTATTGCATATATCACAGTATCATCGGCAAACAACTGTACCTTACACTTTTTAACAACATCAACAATATCATTTATATACAGTATGAAAAGAGTAGGACCTAACACAGTTCCCTGTGACACACCATACAGAGACTTCTGAGCCGATGAAATGGCACCATATTTTGTCACTTGTGTTCTATCAGTCAAATATTCTTGAAACCACTTTATAATTTTTTTACCAAAGCCATACCTTTCCATCTTTCTCAATAGCAGTTGTCTGTTTATGGTTTCAAATGCACGTTTAAAGTCTAAGAAAACCACACCAATCATTTTCCCGCACTCCAGCGCACCCTTCCAGTCAAACAAAACCGTATGCATTGCACTCTCACAGGAATTTCCTCTCCTAAACCCTGCTTGGAATTTAGTTAACACATTATTGCTTTCCAAGTACTCCATTATTTGATCATTTACACATAATTCCAGCAGTTTTTCGTATGGTGGTACCATATTTATGGGTCGAAATTCCTCACACTTAACAGTTCCATGAACCTTCTCAATTGGTACAACCAGACTTCTCTTCCATTTACTTGGGAATATGCCACTTTCTAGACTACCATTTATAATATGCAAAATTTTGTCGCCTATTACTTCAAAGGAACTCTTTAAAATTTGAACTGTAATATCATCAACATTACTTTCTTTGTTTTTCATTTCTTTCATTTGTTTTTTTAAATCTTTCATTTCTAACATTTTGAATTTTTCCATTTTGCAGTCGACATTTATTGAACTACAAATTTCTTGGTGGGTTTTGTTTGAAATAATGCTATCTGCTATGTCTTTTACACTGTCTAGAAAAAATATATTAAATCTTTCACTTATCTCTTTACCAGTAACCCCCCCACCATCAAATATTATTTCACTTTTAGCTTCATGGTTTTTTTTGCCATTTACAAGCTTCTTTAATGTTTTCCACATTCTTGTTGGGTCGTTCTTACAATCATCTATTTTTTCCTGATAATAATTTTGTTTGGTAATTCTGATTAATGCTACGACTCTATTTCTTTGTTGTTTGAAATCATCCCAGTCAGTATCAGTTTTAGTAAATATAGCCTTTTTGTAATATTGATCTCTTTTTTTAATTTCATTCGCAATGTCTTCATTCCACCATAATTTATTTCCCCAAACATCCTTCGTATTAATAGACTTTTCTGGAGCAAACTGATCGAGTGCAGACTCGAATATCAGCATTGTTACTTACATCTATAGAGGAACTTGACGGCCACTGCATATCCATAAGTTTCATTTGAAATCCTGTCACATCCATTGAATTGTACTTTCTATAGGTTTTTGTGAGTGTCGTCTCATTGTTTCTACCCAGATCAGCTACAATTATCGAATGATCTGTAATCTTTGGAGTTGGGAGCACCTTGCAACTAATGTCTTTTTGATTTGTAAGTACTAGGTCAATCCTAGTAGATGTCGATTTTGTAATCCTTGTGTATTCGTTTATTAGCTGATAGGTACCATTTTTAATAATAATATCATTTAATTTCATAGAGTAAAAGTTTATACTTGCCAAATCTATATTAAAGTCTCCCAATATCACAAAGATAGCATCAGTCTCAATGCTATCTAAAAACGCATCCAACTCCTCCAAAAATTCCGCATGACTTGCACTAGGTGAATGGTACAGGCAATAGATGTAATATTTCTGGTTTTCTATAGTTATTTGTATTCCTGTTAACCATATATTCTTATTTTTTTCTTCTTTAATAATTTCTTTATAACGATACCTTTTTTGTATATAAATTGATGTTCCTCCTGTATGTCTACTTGAAGAAAAACCAACAACTGAGTTGTAGCCATCAATATCTATTTCATTTGATGCAAAATCTGAGGTAACATGGGTCTCCGATAAACACATAATAATTGGCTTTTTCTGACTTGCAATCCATGATAACTGTGTTTTATGTGTGCTAAATCCTTGAATGTTTAGGTACAGAATGGTTGGACTTGATTGCTATATTTTACAATTACCATGTGATAATTCAGGATACCTTATTTTTTCTTGTAATCGCTCTACTACTTTCTTATAGGCTTCACAATTCCTATCATATGCTTTATGTTTCAAATCAATATTGGAAATTTTTAAAACTTCTTCTGCATATTTGCAGTTTACACAACAAACTATATGTGATTTACAGTCTTTTACGTGATGCTCACCAGCGCATTGTTGACACGTGGGCGTCTCTTTTTTGCACTCTTTTGCAAGGTGACCAAACCTCCAACAATTGTAACACTGTTTAACATTTACGCTTTCTCTAAAAAAATAGCTCTTCCAACCAATATGCAACTTTTCATTTTTATTAATGTGTTCGTAGGTATGCACATCCATCTGGAATATAATATTTACCATTCCTTTTCTGCTTTTTATAGTATGGATTACCTTTAGTTCTCTTACACTTGGTTCTGTTGTTATACCATTTTGTACTACAATTTTTTCAATTAGAAGATCTTCATCTTCTATATCCTTTTTGTCTAAGTTAAACACTATTATTCTGGGATTCATCTTTTCAGGTACTTTTACATCATAGGACTGGCCCAATGACATTTTTATATTATTACAGACATCCTGTACATTTTCTTTTCCATTACCCGTACATCTTATAGCAACTTCTCCATCTCTAATATACTTAACTTCTGAAACACCAACTCCCAAGTTGCATGCCTAAATCTGTATTTACAAGATTTAATTTTAATTTCATCAATGTAATTAATAACTGATTAATTTTAGGTACATTGACAACAGTCCAACCTTTATAATAATTTAATTGATATGAGTCCAATAACTCATATAAACACATAAATACATCTTTGTATGTATGGTAAACCAGTATAAAGTGCAACTTTTTCATCACTACTTTCAACACATGCAAATTAAAAACAAGAAGACAACTTCTTTGCATTATATACTTCTTCCTGAAGTTCTTTCTTTAAAAAGTAATTTTCCGCTTCCATCGTTGCAACCAAAGGAAACTGAGTAGCTTCGTTGGCAGCGCTAGGTTTACTTTTTTTACTTCTTACTGGGGAAGTAGGTGGATTTGAATGAGAGGTGCTAGGTCCTGGTAAAGGCTCCTGGAAAGTACTGACCAATGCTTCAGTTTCCACATTTTGAATTTGATTTCTGCAAAATTTCAATAGATTGTAATAGATATCTCAATATAAGTAAACCTACTTACTTTGCTCTTTTTGGTTTAGATGTAAGGGTTAATTGTCCATCAAGAAACCGTTTGGCTTTGTTATGCTTAAAAATTGTTGGCAAGCACAAACCAAAGAATAGATAGATGTTTTTCTGTCTTTCCGCCTGTGAATCAAAAATAAAGCGATAAATTTAGTTCTTTTTCTTTACTATATTTGCTTACCTTAATAAAGAAATCCACCTCTTTTTTTCAGCCAGATTCTTTGGAAACACAAAGAATCTACACATCCCTCTCTCACTATAGTGTTTACAATCCGGGGCAAAGCACATTACCATTTTTATTATTATTATACGAAATACAATAGTTCAAAAAGTTTCTAACCTTTGCTTGGCGAATATTATAAAAAACTATATTTCGTACAGAACTATATAACACCGAACTAAGATGGTATTATCGTAAAAAACACTATACTTAGGCAGAAAAAGCAGAAAAAGAAGCAAAATTTTAAGTTTATATTAATTAAAAAGTCTTGAGATTGAACAAACCCTTCCTTTTCAACCTTTGTTTGGAAAGTGTTAATACCAACATAGCCACCGTGACGTCACACTCCTGCGGTCCATTGTAAACAGATGTATGTAAGTTTTTTTTATTATTTATTTTAGCATAAACCCATGTAATTATATATATATATATATATATATATATATATATATATATATATATGTATATATATATATGTATATATATATATATATATATATATATATGTATATATATATATGTATATATATATATATATATATAATATATATATATATATATATATATTGTAATTACTTTTGAGTATCTGTATGTGAAACTGTTTGTTTGAGACAAAAATAAATATTTAATTAATCTCTCTGAGCCATTTTGTATTTTATTTTAGAACAATCCTCAGTATCTCTTATTGTACTTCCAATTTTCGAAATATTTCATATTATAACAAAACGCAATTTTTTTTTAATTTTTATTATCGTTGCCAATTTACTAATAATAAATTTTAAATTATTTAAATATCTGTTTTTAGTAAATATTATATTGTGTTAAGTACTTACTATAATATCAAGTTAATGTCCACAAATTCTAACTATGATAAAGGTTTTTTAACATACAAAGAACAATTTTTAACATACAAAAGAACATACAAAGAAACTATCCCTATTACCGTAGTAAACAATAATGAACCTATAAATACACTTATCACAATCAGAGAACTAAGATAGATACTAGATCATTTAAAGGACACATCTCCTGGCCCCGGTAATATCTCAGCTTCTTTTTTAAAACACCTACCTGACGAAGCAGTGGAAATATTATTAAAAATATATATTCGTATATGGAACAAACATGAATTTCCCAATTCATGGAAAACAGCTATAACTATTCATATTTTAAAATCTAATAAGCCACAAAACAGCACGCGAGAACCCAAATTCTGTTTTACGAAAGATGTAGACGAATCATAAAATAATTACACCTTAAAGTACCCGAAATATATCCTAGCAAGATGTCAATTTCCCCCTCTTGGCTAATATCTTCTCCTCACATAAATTTATCTATTATTAGAAAATAAGAAAGACAGCAATCGTCATCTAATTAATTCTAAATATCAAACCTTAATTTATGTGCCTTAAAACAAGGCATTGTGTAGCATTTTCTTTTATAACAGAGGATGAAATAAAGAAATATAGACTAGCGAAGACTAATACTATTTTATCAGAACTTTTGGCAATACATAAAGGCATATGTCATATTACAAAATGTCCTAAACTTACAGATGTCCATCCTGTGGCCAAACTCATTAGACAAGAATTGCACAATCTAAATCAGAGAAACATTGCTTTCTTGTGGGTGCCATCTCATATTGGAATCGCGGGAAACGAGCTTTCGGATAAATACGCACGAGAAGCCTTAGATGATACAACTATTGAGTTCTATCCAAAAACTCTAGCGACATATCTCAAATCATATTTCAACAGCAAAAAAGTCAACATATCGAATAGCAGATGGCACAAAAAACAGGCAAAATTACTTGAGATAAAACCAATATTTCAACCATGATCTGATAGTTCCATCAATCGTTTTTCTCAGGTCTCCATCACACGACAGCGATTTTGTTATAGTTGCCTTACGCATGGACATCTGACGACAAGAGATCCCCAACCGAAGTGTTATGCTTGCGAGACCCCGCTAATAGTAAAACACCTTCTAGTAGAGTGCCCATTATACAGTGCGGAAAGATGTAAATTCGGAATCCCGGAGAATTTGGGAGAACTATTCTTAAAGTGCGGTGCTAAAGTGATTATACAATGTCAAAAAGCAATAAACTGTTTATACAAAATTTATTTGTTACGCCATTCAATTATTATTAATACTTTTTTTCGCTAATAGCTTTACAGCCTGATGCGAGTTGGTAAATAAAAAAAAACTTACTATAATAATAAAATATAACATTGCTACACTTGATATTACCCCAGTTGTAGCAAACAGCAATATAGAAAAGTTCTGGACAGCCATAATAACCTCAAATGTCCAGCAAAGAATATTGTCAGTGTTATTGAAAGTTTGTTTTAAATTTAAGCATAAATGCATATGAATATAAATATGAATACCTACACAGAAAATTTTGATAAAATTAATCTAAAACAAAATTTATCTAAACTTATAAGATAACCATAACAAATATTTAAATTTTGTTTGTGATGTGATCGTACTAATTATTTATATCTACTTTACATCGTTTTACAAAATAAAATAAATTAGGTAAAAATGTGTTGTTGTGAACCAATATGGTTATCTTCTTCTTCTGGTTCCTATCCGTTTCGGATGTTGGAAATTATATAGGCAATCATAACCTTGCTCGCTGCGGCTCGAAACAGCTCCGTTGAGGTTTTCTTAAACCATGTTCTTAAACTCCGCAGCCATGATATTCTAATTCTACCGGGTCCGCGCTTACCTTTGACTTTACCTTGCAGTATAGACTGTAGCAGGGAGTAACGGTGCTGAATTTCTCATAACGTGTCCCAGATATTGCAATTTTATGCGTTTGATCGTAAACAGAATCTCTGGTTCCTTCTTCATTTTTCCTAGAACTTCCTTGTTCGTGATCCTTGCTGTCCATGATATTCTCAGCATTCTTCTATAAAGCCACATCTCAAATGCTTCAAGATTTTTAATAGTGGTGTCTGTAAGCCTCCATGCCTCCGCCCCGTACAACAACACAGAGAAAACATAGCATCTCAAATGTCTCATTTTTGTATCAAGGGATATGTTGTGACTTTTGAAGATGGCGCTCATTTTGTTAAAGACCGTTCTTGCCTTTCCTATGCGGCACTTTATTTCCTGTAAATTCCTCCACTGTTCGTTAATAATAGTTCCCAGGTAACAATACTGTTTTATTCGTTCTATCTGCGTCCCATTAATGTATAGATGAGCCCCCTTTATATTCTCCTTGCTGATAATCATTTGTTTCGTTTTGTGGGTTGCCTGTACTCGTTTATTCTGTCCATTAGCCTCTGAAGTCCCTCTAAACTATCTGCTATCACCATGTTTTCGTCGGCATATCTAACATTGTTTACTCTTTCACCATTTAGAAGGATGCCTTCGTCTATTCCGTAAAGAGCCTCGTTAAAAATTTTCTCTGAGTACATATTAAATATCAACGGCGATAGGATACATCCATGTCTAACTCCACGTAGTATTTTTATGTGATCTGTTTCTACTCCGTTAATTTTCATGTATGCGGTCTGATTCCAGTAGAGTTCTAAAATTATTTTGAGGTCTTTGTCATCCAGGTCTGCCTCTTTTAAAATGTTTATCATCTTTTGATGTTGAACTCTGTCAAATGCCTTTTCGTAGTCGATCAAGTACGCGTATACGTCCCTGCATCTTTGAATCAGTACCTGTACTCCGAAAAGTACCTCTCTGGTACCCACTGTCTGTCCGATATTTGTTCCTCGCACTTCTTATAAATTCTTCCATGGATGACTCTAAGAAACAGTTTCAACATATGGCTCATTAGGCTGATTGTTCGATATTCTTCGCACTTTTTAGCCCCCTGTTTTTTAGGTATCGCTATGAATTCTGATTCTAGCCATTTATCAGGGATGATTCCTGTATTGTATATTTTATTGAAGACAGCCGTGATCCAAATTATTCCTTCTTTCTCCAAGAGTTTTAAAAATTCAGCTTCGATATTATCAGGCCCTACTGCTTTCCTGCTTTTCATTCGTTTTATTGCTTCTTCTACCTCGGATTTAAGTATGTCCGGGCCCGTCATCCTCTCTGAAAATGGATGCTTATAATCCGTTCTTTGATCTTGAAAAAGTGTCTCCAAATATATTCTCCATTTGTCTTTCATCTCTTGGGTGTCAATTTTCCATTGGTGTCTATGAGTTTCATTTGTGTTGGCTTTTTAAAAGTACCCGTTATTTCTTTGACCTTTTTGCGTACATTAAAATTGTCATGCTTGGGTTGTAGTCTTTCTATTTCTGTACATTTCTCTACAGCTTCTTTTTCTTTAGCTTCTCTTATTTTTCTTCTGATGTAAGCCTGCATTTTTTTATACTTATCTTTATTTCCTTTAATTAATCTTCTGCATTCCATTAAGTGAAGGATTTCTGGAGTCATCCAAGATTTCTTCTTTGTTTCTTTGTTTGGTTTTAGCAGATCTTGTTTAGTTTTCTTAAATATTTCTTGGATTGACTGATTTCTCGTTGGATGTTATTTTCTTCTTTTAGTTGTTTAACTTGGTTGTTAATATATTCCCCCACTATTTATCAATATATAATCTATCTGGTTTCTAATTACGTTATGGGGTTTATCTGCTGGTGCCTTCCATGTATACAATCTCCTCGGCGGTAGTTTATAAAATGTGTTCAGAACCACTAGCTTGTTATCTTCTGCGAATATTTCTAGTCTGTCACCTCTTTCGTTTCTTTGTCCTAATCCAAAAGGTCCGATTAGAGACGTTTTCCGTTCGGCCCCAAGTTTGCATTGAAATCCCCCATTATGATGCTGACTTCATGTTTAGGTATTCGTTCTAATATATCCTCTATGCTTTGGTAGAGAGTCTCTACTTCCTCGTCGTCTTTATCTGCAGTGGGAGCGTATATTTGTATTATGTTTACATTTACTGGATTGGTTCTTATTTGCAGTAGTATTACTCTGTTGGACACTGGGACAAAATTTAAAATACATCTACTAGTTTTTCTCCTTATCATCACACCAACTCCATGCTCTAGTTTTCCATCTAGTGACCCTGAGTAGAATATTCTGTGATCTTTTTTGTCAATGCTTCCTGTTCCGGGCCATCTCATCTCACTTATTCCCATTATGTCAATGGTCATTCTTTCCATTTCCTGAATGGTATTGTCTATTTTTCCACTCCTTGCCATAGTTTTCACATTCCATGTGCAAATTTTTAAAAATTGTGGTTTTGCTGCTGTTTTTTCTTTTTCATAGGTACTTATAACTGTCCCCCCCCCCCCCCCGAGATCCGATTGGGGAACTTACTCCGGAATCGTATTTAGTTGTGAGCATTACCATATATGATTTTATACTAGGACTATTCAATGGAATCTTTAATGTAGTGGTTGTCCTCGGCCTTCTACATCCTTATGCCGTTGACCTCTACTGAGGTTCCTTCGCCTTTAGGGCCAGTTTCCCAACCCTCCGACAAAAGAGTGCCCTGTCACTTTGGGAAGGAATTTGGGATTTGGGTAGGATAATATTGGGGTTTGGACCTGGTTTCCTCTAATTAGGGAATGGAGGAAAATCAGGAGCTCGCGTGGGCAGGGACGCCTGCTAATATGGTTATAGTGAGGCGATAACAAGTTTTCCCTAGTCATACCTAGCCGACAGAAGGTTCAGAGTTTGGATAGGGCCAACACTGTCCAAAGCTGCATCCATAGATTCTGGTGTGTCAAAGGGAGTATATACATACTTGGGAACAATCATAACCGAAAACAACGATTACACACAGGAAATCAAATCACGTATAGGAAAAGCCCGATCAACATTCAATACTATGAGAAAAGTACTTTGCAGCAATGATCTGAGTCTGCAACTTAAAGTACGAATGCTTAGATGTTATGTATTTTCTGTGTTATTATATGGAATGGAGGCTTGGACGCTTAAAAAAGATATAAGTAACAGAATAGAAGCGTTTGAGATGTGGGCTTATAGAAGAATTTTAAAAATAAGTTGGATCGATAAGGTTACGAACAACGACGTTTTAAAAAGAATGAACAAGGAAAAGGAGATATTAAATACAATTAAAATAAGAAAATTGCAGTATCTGGGTCATGTCATGAGAGGTGAGAGATATGAGTTGCTGCAGATCATTATACAGGGAAAGATACTGGGCAGAAGAAGCATAGGCCGACGACGTGTATCCTGGCTAAACAATTTGAGGCAGTGGTACAATTGTAACTCTGTTGAGCTGTTTAGAGCAGCAGTGTCAAAGGTGAAGATAGCCGTGATGATAGCCAACCTTCTTAAAGGAGACGGCACTTAAAGAAGAAGAAAGGGAGTGGTGTTGTTACCGTATCCATAGACCAAATTATACACAGCACACATCTCAACCGAACCCAGATCGTTGCTAAATACCAACCCACATCTAGCAACAAGACACCTGCAAAGGCTACGTAACGAACTACAAGATTGGTGTATATAGTGGACGATAGCTGTCAATCCTGATAAAACGCAGGCCGTCATGTACCAACAAAAAAAAGGCGGAACAAAAATGAGATTCTATCAGTATTCGATATGCAAATCGAATGGTCAAATCAAGTTACAGAGATCTTAAATAATTAGAGGTAAACTCTCATCATTAATAGGTCAGAAGTCTAAACGGAGATTTAAAACAAAAATAAGAATGGCAAACTGTATTATTTTACCAACACTAACATACGCCTCGGCCTCATGAGTTTACACCCAAAAAATCCAAAACTAATTCTTAATCATCAAAATAACTTCCATTTAGTTATTGGCGGCGTCGACCAAAAAATTTCCCAAAAATATATTGAGGATAATCTATCCGAGAACAAAGTAGCATTAACCAAAATAGTTCGTGTAATTGCCCGCTTTACAAATCAACCCACTTTTTTCGTTAGAATTTTCACAACTAAAACTTAATTGGCTAATGCACTCACTAACGGTATTAAAATCAAAGGACAACAATTGAATTGTGAGATTCCAAGATCAAACAATTCCGTTTTGGTTCGGCTAAAATACTATTCGAGATGCTGCAAAAGCGGACACCCCAGCAACGAATGCTCCAAAAAATCAATTATCTGTCCATATTGTGGACAATAATGCAGGCCTACTGCATGCCTCACGATAAGTGTTTTGAAATGTCTGAACTGTAAATGTCCAAAAATGTCCACACAAAAGAATCCAACCAAAAGACACAAAACAAACACAACCCGTACACACTTCCAAGCAAATCCTCTCATATGATCTATCCTCGGAAATGAATTCCCTAATTCTCTTCACATCCATGATCATATTTAATATCTTTCCTGAAAAGAGGAGTGACACAATCCGCTATGTAAACCAAATATCCAATTCACTGTATGTGTATGCCATATCTACCTCCTACTATAATAATTATGTAAACCAAACCTTCACTCAACTCCGCACATAAACACACAAACACAACACACTCATTCTTTCATATATACACTTATTATTCACCCACATATACACTTTACCATCCTCACAAGAAATACAAACACCAAAACAAGAAACAAACCTTGAATACACAAACAATAACTATACAAGTCGCAGGTCAAAATCACAAGGACATAGGAAGATTGGTTTTCTGTGGTTTCCCAAGTTTATTGCACAACAATACCAGAATAATCTGAAAATGGATTTTCCAATGGAACTTAAACTTAGTAGCAAACTTGGTCCTACCGGGATCCACAAAGGTAGAAAACCCTACTGACACTACTGCTTTGTAGCCACCACGTAGCCTAAGGAAAGCGTTAGACACAGACTGACGTTTTTCAGTCGCAAAAACCATCCTTGAAGGGGATGTAAGTTAGGGATATTGCCAAAATAATTGTAATTATACTTCATTCTGCATCAATTTTTCGTAAGTTGAAAATTTGAGACTTTATAAAGATAATCAGACAGAAAAAACATTCTAAGTATTGACAAAGCACCTGTACAGCCATTTGGAAATGACCTTTGTTTTCTCAAATGGGATACACAAATATAATTTCTTAAAAACTACTTGACCGATTGTTACTATTTTTCTCAACTGTAGTAACTAAAAAAAAACTCACATTTTGAAATGTGTTTTACGTTTTTATTGTTTATTTTAATAATTATAAACATTTAATAAATAAAGGAAATCTCAGAACAAGAGGTGGTCAAATATCGGATCCACATTCAGCTCTTGGTCTAGTTTTTACGTTTATAAAACATGTCTTCCATGTGTTTCTAATAAATATGTAGTCAATTTGGTACACATACACACCAAGTACACATACCCATATCATTTAAATCTACATAAAATACTACATTGCTTTAAATTTCGAATATAAACACAGCTAAATTCTGTCGGTAAGGTTTATTTGAAATCTCTTTAAAATTTGAATAAATTTATGTATTGAATTTCTATATTCATACTTTCCTTTTAATATTCAGATAATACTGAACTGTTGTCTTCAATTTGGAGCTAATTACTTCCTGGTATTCTAAATTTTGAACATGTGTATCATGCTTTAAATCCACATTAAAACTGTGTTCAATATAATGGACTATATAACGAAATTGTAGACATAAATGAAATTTAACGTATCCCAGAAACATCATTGGGTAAATAGATATAAAAGCCTCTAAAACATACAAAACAATAATTAGTTCTTTAAAATTCATATACTTCCAACTACTAAAGCCGATAAGGATACCTGTACATGCAGTACAAGCAGAGTTAGCGGAACCCAAGGTTTTTACAGGTACCCACTGAGTCAGCAGTTACTAATATAATAAAACCAGTTGTCGCTCTTTATTTTTGTTCAGTATATTTAGGTTTTTAAGTTCAGTAATTGCTAACTGTAATTTTTAAAACATAAAATTTATTTTTTTAAACAAAAGCTAAAATGTTAAAATCTGTATATATCTAATCTATATATCTATTAGAATTAGTATTATATATCTAGTAATTATATACATAGATATATTTATATATAAAGATATATACGTCTTCATATCAAGGCGAGATCCGATTAAATCGAGGACAACCCGAGATCCACCAATAGGAAATTAATTAATGGAGTATATTGTTCATAACTATCTTTATAATTAACATGTTAATTATGGCACACTTAGAGGGGAAAAGATTTTTGAACTTAAATTTTTTTGATAAATTTACAACAAAATGAGATCCGTAGCTGAAAAGGGAAGGGGAAGACTTATATACGAAATTTTAGATATTTACAGATCAACGCGAGATCAGACACTGTTGCCAGCTCTAAAGAGTATTAGTCGAGCGACCGGAGCTCGTGTTGTATTGCATATTTCCTACTCAAACAGTAAAGTAATTTGCGGTTATGGTGTTTTGTATTTTAAAAATATTGCAAGGGCAGCGGTCAGTAGTTGAAGTAGTGAAACAAAATTCAAAGATAACAGAAGCTAAGTAATGATTATAATTTTTATGTATATTATTAAATAATTCAACATAAACTTTATAAACCGAATTACTAAAATGCTCTGTTTTTATTGAATTTGTGAAATCTATTCTCAAAGCTGTTTTTGTTTATTATTTATGTACAAAATTAAAAAGGGGAAATTATTTAAACTAAACAGTTTATCTGTACCTATAACAAAAGATATCATTTTAACATTCTAATCGTGTTTTAACATAAAAATATTAGTTTTGTACCAGAGTAAATACAATTCCATACTGAAGAGTAAATAAGACTGGAAAAAGGCTTCTAGAATAGATTTGGGTGGGCACTTTGTTGCTAAAATGCAAAACCTATTTTTATTCGTTTCTAATATCTTTCTAATGCAAAATCACTTTGTCGTCCAAAAATCGTAGCGCGAGGGGAGTGGTGGAGAGCCTTACAAAAAAATGCTAATTTGTTTTTCGTCATTTTTCGGATCTACGATATCCGAAAATTCATTCTTCAAATTTGCATATCGATCCGGACATTAGAAATAATTTTATTTTATTTATAAAAATACGTCAAACCATTGTTGTATACGGAGTGCCTTCATACAAAATGACTTAGAATGAGTCTGAAAACCCATATTTTTAAAATCGTTTCTCCTCGCTCTACCCCGAAAAATATTGGGTCTAGCAAAAAATGGCTTTCTATAAAAGTTATAGACCAAACATCAGAGAACATGTCGGTTTGTTTAGAATGTCGATTGGATAAATAGTTAAAAAAAAAAATTAAATAAATTGAACGGCATGTCACGACGCACAGTGGCAAACGCAGAGATGCGAGAAAGGGCGAGATTCATAATCTGAAGTCAACCTTAAATCGACTCTAGTGATGGCGATGTTGTTAGGGTCGATTTTACATTGAAATTCTGTTGGGTTGTATAATCGATTGCGAAAGTGCATCATTGTGCATTATTTTTTACTAATAGCACGAAATTCACTGAGCTGAGATTTTTAATATTAGAAGTTTTAAATTATTTTAATGAACAACAGCAGGTATGACAGTAAACTTGAGTCAAAAATCAGATTACGGCATGTTTCTTTCCGTAAAGTCCATTTCCATTTTAGTTTGCTGAAAGAAGCGGAAACTGGAGAATACATTTTTGTTCTAGTTTTAGAAAAATGTACCCCTATTTCTTTGCATTTGACCATGTAAACTATTCTTTTTGGAGAACATTATATTTGTTGGAGATATACAAACTTGCTGATAAGGCTCCAGAATTACATGAAGACTTTATGAGAAGAAATTTTGTTGTGAACAGTTTGAACAGCAACTTTAACCAACTATTTGTAGATCCAGCTTGAAACATATAAATACAACTCAAAAGATGCAGGAGGAATCGTGGGATTGACTAAAATCAACACAAATCTAGACGAATGGTTGTTAAGCTACAATATGATTGGCATGATGGTAGATGAATTTCGTGCATCATGAGACTTAAGCAACCACTTAACTCAAAACGTAGAAAATAAAAAAAAATAAACGGATGAAAATTAATGAATATTCTGTACAAAAACTACATGATCAGTTTTTTACGATTTAATGTATTTTTCAAAAGCGTAGATCGTCTTCTCTTAAATTCAAATATGCTTACTTAAATAAACAAAAAAAAATGGAGGAGAGTCTAGCAAAATTTATTCTTACTGTTAAAGCTCCCAATTTTTATCAGCATACAAGAAGTACTTTCAACACTTCCAACACTATAAAACTGTCTCTGAAAAGAAAAAAATTATTCAAGCTGAACAAGAGCTTTTACAAAAAATACTAACAACCAAGGCAATTGAAAGTAACATAAATATTATGAGAATATTTTCAAATATGAATTTACAGCACATCCAATGCACTTGTACCTGTAACAGTTTAATCGATACCATCAAATAAATCTGCCTTAGGTTCTATAATAGGACAGTTTACAGTTATGTCTAAATATCTACCATTACCATTATAAAGTAACAAAAGTGTCACATTCTTGAAGGTATGAGCTTAATGCAAGCCGTTGGCAAACCCTCCAACTGCAATTCATTTGGCGACTATGCAAGAATTTTAAAATCAATAGTATTCAAGAACCTCTACAACCCTAAAAGGATTGGTTTTGTATTTGACCAGTACTAACAATCTTTGTACTGGTCCATATAAACATATAAACTTTCACCTACTTCAGACAGTATAATATATAATATTCGTGTACATACTCATCCAAACGAAGGTATGAGTATGTAGCCTGACACCAAGATTTTGACTGCCGAATCTGTTGCTGCTAACTGGCTGGAGTAAAGAAAATGTAGAGCTGGTACCAGTTTTAAGCACGGAATCCAAGTTAAAGAAACATGCATACATATACTATACTCCTAATAGGTGTAAAAGATGAGTTTATTTTTACCTTTTTGTGACGAATATTTATTATATTGGTTTTTTAAATTATCAGACTGTACGGGGGCTCAAATATTCGTGTAAACGGAAACGAGATCAAATTCATTGGTTCTTGTAAATATATTATGGCCCAAGTTAAATGTTACAAAAAAGGTGATAAATTAAGAAATAGGTCTCTCTCTTCAATCCTGACCCCCCAGGGGGAGTGTAGTGGTCGACGTGATGTCGTATATTGGCCGTCTCCAGAGATCTCTGTCTCTGGTCATTTCTTTTAATTCATGCATAGGTCTTTGGCATATTCCTGTAATTTGATCTATCCATCTTGTTGGGGATCTTCCTCGTGATCTTCGGCCTTCTACCTTTCCTTGTATTATGAGTCTTTTTATGTTTTCTGTGTTTGCTCTCATAACATGCCCAAAATATTTTAATTGTTGGAGATGGACTTTACTAGAGAGTCGTTGACTAACTTTTAGCTCTCTTAAAATTGAATTATTTGTTCTGCGGTCGGTCCAAGGAATTCGTAACATTCGTCTCCAACAGAACATTTCAGTGGCGTCTATCTTTCTTCTCTCCGATTGTCTCAGAATTCAAGATTCACATCCGTAGGTCAGTATTGGGAATATTAAGCAGTTGATCAACCTCATCTTTATCGCTCTTGAAATTTGACAGTCCTTCCATATTTTGGTCATTTTTGCTGTGGCAACTTTTGCTAGATCAGATCTACGTTTAATCTCTTCTTGTAATGACCCTGTGTTTGTGATTAATGATCCCAGATATAAGTATGAGCTCACAACCTCGAACCGGTCAATTGTGGTTATGTGTGGATGATTGTTGTGTAGTCTATCCACTATCATGATCTTTGTCTTTGATATGTTTAATTGCAGATCAAATATTTGACTTTCGTTTTCGATCAGTCGTATAAGTTCTATCAGCTCTGCTTGACTATTTGCAAGAAGGGCTGTGTCATCTGCGAAACGTAGGTTGTTTAGTTTATGACCATTTATTGAGATGCCCTTTTCCCATCCTTCAAGTGCTCTTCGCATAATATACTCCCCATATATGTTGAATAATTGTGGAGATAGTATACATCCTTGTCTGACACCCCGTTCTGGTTGAAATTCGTTCGAAAGTGTGTCAAGTACTTTAACTGATCCAGTAGTGTGTTCATATATTTCGGTTATAAGCGTAATTAGATGTTGTGGTACGCCTACTTCTTTTAATATTCGCCATAAGTGTCTCCACTTGACCCTGTCGAACGCTTTACGGTAATCTATAAAACAGATGTATAGTGGGATGTTGAATTCCCTAGATTTCTCGATTATCTGTCTTATATTCAGCAGGTGTTCTCGAGTGCCTCTACCTTTGGTAAATCCAGTTTGCTCTTGTGGAATTTCTCTTTGAAGGAATGTTTTCAGTCTCTCATTGATTATATGTAGCATTATCTTGCTGGCATGGGATATAAGAAAGATAGTTCTATAATTGTCGCATTTATGCAAGCTGCCTTTTTTATGTATGGTCGTTATTGTAGATTTTGTCCAGTCTTCAGGCCATTGTTTGGAATGCCATATTTGGTTACAGAGTAGATGAAGTAACTTTACGCCGGTTTCTTCTGTGGCTTTAAGCATTTCTGCTGTTATCATATCTGGACCTGGTGCTTTGTTATATTTGAGCTTGTTGATAGCCTGTCTTAGTTCATTTTCGAGTATATCAGGTTCTTCTTCCACCTCGTCAGAGATTTGGCTAACAAGCTTTTGGCGTTGATCATCTTTATATAGGTCCCTGCAATACGATCTCCATGTCTCTGCTATGTCTTCTCTGTTTGTTCTCAGGGTTCCAGTGTTATCTTCAATGGCCCAAGTTGTGGCTCTGAAGTCTCTTGTCAGGTAGCGTATTTGTTCTTCTTTGATCAAACTATCCTTTGTTCTTGTGAAATTCTTGTAAACGTGAAATTTGCTGCCAGGGAAAAACCGTTGCAAATTTAGATGTTTTATATATCACAAGCTTTTGAACTTTAACGCCGTTACAACGTCCTTAATAAGCTTTATATAATACTAGATAATAATGTAAGAAAATTTTTGGGACAAACCCCGATGTACCAAGTCACCTAGGAATCGAACACAGAAAGAGTCCCACAGGTCAATCTTTGATAAGGTGGGTGTCTGGGATGAGTGAATTTTCCCCTACGAGGGAGTGCGAGCTGTATAGCTAAATTTGGAATTTTCTTCAGTAAACGAATTTAAAGGAAATATGAAGTTAATTTGTTTATAAAGCTATAGCTCGTAAACTATTTGACGTACAGTGTCCAAGTTTAGCATAAATGAACTACATATATTGAAAAATATTCCCGTGGAATCTTAACATAGTACGTGAACAGCATAGTTGGTCCCTTAATTATAAATGATATGTAAAACAGATTTGTATTTGTAACTCATTCAAATTGAACGCGGTAAGCTTTGTTTTGTAGGTCTTTTAAAAGCGATTAAAATAAGTTTTTGACATTTTTTGTAAAACAAACAGTGGAGAAAATATGCGAAGAAAAATTGTAAAAAAATAATACTACAAATAAACAATGTCTCCAAAATTTTTTAGACTTCGAGTACTTACCAACGTGTTCTACATAATTTTATCTAAAAAATTACTTAAAATCATCTAACTCCTAAAAATGTCATCAAAACGACGATTTTGAAGCTCTTCCCACTGGTTAAAGCTATTATAGATTCACACAAAAGTTGTGTATTTTCAACTCTAAATTTTTAATTTAATTAATTATTCTAATTTTATATCTATATCCATAATAGTTCTAATATAATTTCAAAATGTTTATTTAAATAAAAATAAAGGGTTCCAGTTGAAAATTCAAAGTTGCTACACCCACCGCGTTCGCAGGGAGAATAAGAACCCTGGTATTGCATAAGTATATAGATTTTGAAAAACCATAAAAAAAATCCTAAGTTTCTTCGATACGACGTCTAGTTCTCGAGATATTTGACAATCGCCTTTCTGGACAGAGCTCTTTAATAATGTAAATAATATTATTCAAACCGGAAATAAGCCGAAGCGAGGGAGAGGTCTGACTGTAAAATTCATTTGCGATGTTGCCAAATTTACCGGATCTCGGGTTGTCTACAAAATGTATATTTAGCATATACACAACGGATCGCTCGCACTGCCTCTACAGCGGATTTAGTGGAACTACTGCAATATAAAATTCACCAAAAGGGGTGCAAAATGAGGTCCAGACAAAAATCGATTTCTTTGTACCCCATCATTGTTACGTCGAGATATCACTATATACACGTGAATACAAGGTGAGATCCAAAATCGGATCTCGCCTTGCAAAACGGATCTCACCTTGTATAGCTTATGATACAAACGGATCTCGCCTTGATATGAAGACATATATATATATATATATATGTATATATATATATATATATATATATATATATATATATATATATATTATATATATATATATATATATATATACAGGGTGAGTCACGCTCAACGGGGGGGAAACGGCTAAAGATATTAAAATTTCTTTTGCAGGAATGCGTAGATTAGTACCGGCTACAAATTAAATATTGTGAGATATATACAGGGTGTCCCAATTTGGCGTAATGATATAAACTTATACTTTTTTAAATAGAACAACATATATTTCACTTTAATTTTGAATTCTACTGAACAAAATAATGTCACTTTATTCAACATTCCCTATACCTATTTTTGACCGGTTTCGATTTATTTGGGTTTTTCTGAAAATGTACTATTCGCGAAATTAATTAATTACACAATATCGCATGAATTTTAATGAATGCCTTTTTGTCAGTTAATTGTCAAGTGTCCATGCTTTACATCAGAATAATTACCATTTGAAACTAATCTACAGAGTGTTCGCAATCTGAAGTGTCAATGCTGTACCATATTTTGTATAATTACCCTCTTAACTTAAATGGGACACCCTGTATTTTACTTTAATTTTGAATTCTAATTAAAAAAATAATATTACTTTATTAAACAATCCCTATACCTATCTTTGAGAATTTTCGATTTATTTGCGTTTTTTTGAAAATGCACTATGTATTCTTGAAATTAATTAATTTTTATCACTTTATTAAATAAAGTTCTACTCTAACTTAAACAAAAACCCTGTATTTGAATGTTATAACAATTATTATAATCAAACTATTATAAAATTTTATATTAATATCTAGTATCTTCAAATCTATTTGCATTATGTTACCTGGAACATTAAATGTCATTAATTACATAGCTCGTTATTATAAAGAATGCCATGAAAAAACAAAAGGTACCTAGCTGTCAAACTAATTGTCAAACTATTAACTGTATTGCTTTCAATTAAATAGAAATGGCAGATTATTTAATTGAAGACTGAGTAAATATGATTTTAATACTGAGTGAATGTGATCAAAACAGTTTGTTAGCATCAAGAGTCTATGCTGAGAGATTTCCCTTAAAACGTCATCCTCGTAAAAAAGTATTTGACAGAGTCTTAACAAGGTTTCGTGAAACTGGCAGTGTTGTTTATACTAAACGAAAATTAATAAATCCGATAACTGAAGATGAAAATACCGTATTAGAAGTTATTCAATCAGTTATTGAAAATCCAAATACAAGTACAAGGACGATGGCCAGAGAGATTGAAGTAAGCCAAACTAGTATATGCAGAATTCTTAAAAAATATCAATATCACCCATACCATATTCAAATGCATCAGCATTTGTATGGAACTGATTTTGAACGTAGGTTAGAATTTTGTTTATGGTTTCTAGACAAAACGGGAGCAGATCAACATTTTTTTGATAAAATTTTGTTCACTGATGAATCTACTTTCCATAATAATGGACTCGTGAACCGACATAACTTTCACTATTATAATACGGAAAATCAACATGAATATAGATGTACTGATCGACAAAACCGATGGTCTCTTAATGTATATGGTGGAATAATAGGAGAACATGTGATAGGACCGTATTTTTTTAATGGCCATTTAAATGACAAAAGTTTTTAAGATTTCTACGAAGAGACTTTTGGATTCTTTTGCAAAATATCCCTTTAAATATTAGAAGAACAATGTTTCTGCAGCTAGACGGTGCTCCAGCACATTACACGCGTAACGTTAGAGAATATTTAGACAGAAAATTTCCCGGAAAGTGGATAGGTAGGGGTGGTGGTGTCAATTGGCCCCCTAGATCACCTGGGTTAACATCAATGGATTTTTTTTTTGGGGATATATTAAAAGTTTGGTTTATCAAACTCCACCTACAACCGCTGAAGACATGAAAACGCATATTCGTAATGCGTTTGCAACAGTTACTCCAGAAATGTTAAGAAGAGTAAAACAAAATTTTGAACACAGAGTGAGGTTATGTATTGAAGAAAATGGACACCATTTTAAACATTTAATGTCAATTAATTTTTTTCTAGTGTGTTTTGTTTAACTTTATGTAATAAAGTGTAATTAATTAATTTCAAGTTTTATTGCATTTTCAAAAAAAAACCTAAATTAATCGAAAATTAAAAAGGATAGGTATAGGGATTGTTTAATAAAGTAATATTATTTTTTTGATTAGAATTCAAAATTAAAGTAAAATACAGGGTGTCCCATTTAAGTTAAGAAAGTAATTACACAAACTATTATACAACATTGACACTTTTCTGATGTAAAGCATGGACACTTGAAAATTAATTGACAAAAAGGCGTTAATTATAATTGATGCGATATTGTGTAATTAATTAATTTCGCGAATAGTACATTTTCAGAAAAAGCCAAATAAATCGAAACCGGTCAAAAATAGGTATAGGGAATGTTGAATAAAGTAACATTATTTTGTTCAGTAGAATTCAAAATTAAAGTAAAATATAGGTTATTCCATTTAAAAATGTATAAGTTTATATCATTACGCCAAATTGGGACACCCTGTATATATCTCACAAATTTTAATTTGTAGCCGGTACTGACCTACGTATTCCTACAAAAGGAATTTTTAATATCTTTAGCCATTTCCCCGGTAGGCTCCATCCCGTTGAGCGTGACTCACCCTGTATATATAGCAGTTTTAAGTTTCTTGAACCGTATTATATTTAATATAAAGTTAGTGTTTTTTAGATTTAGGTTCAATAATGAATGTGGAACTAGATTTTATTTTCCATAGCAGTCAACGTTTCGGCAGGAAATCCTTCCCTTTGTCAAGATTCTAAAATGTACATGTATAAGGACAAACAAATATTGTAAAATATGTATATATATATATATATATATATATATATATATATATATATATATATATATATATATATATATATATATATATATATGACTTACCAAAACGTCAAACGAGACACAGACATTAACGAACTGACAAATAAAAGTTGATATCTGATATCTCATGGTTTACTGTCATTAGTATAATATTTATTTTTATATGGGCGTATCATTGGTGTTTTCGAAAAAGGTAAAGTGGAGATATTTTTTGACTTTAAGAGCTTTTTATGATGTTATATTATTAATATTTAAATCAGATTAAAATATATTTTATTTAGGTTTTGTGTATCTTTTTTGTCATTTATTGCGTTAGTATTTCTTTTTATTTCTACTGATTCGCATTCATGGATACCCTCGAATTAGAAGTGGACTGTATGTTTGCTTTGCTTGAAGTATGGTGGTTTTACACCCACTGATTAGATGAATAATGAGCCAGAAACTAGAAAAACTACATGTTGACTTTAGAAAGTATATTTCTAGACTGTTGCCGGACGGCGCAAGCAAGCTGCGTCGACGGTTAAACCTACAGGGTGGGCCTTGCCCAAAATATAAACATAATTATATTTATTTAAAAGAATGAAACTTGAACACGTATATCTCCCTCTTCTTTTTGTTTTGTTGTGTTTTTAAAATTTTGATGTTTTCAAAATCAAATTTATTCTATTTCTCACTTTCATGTTTTATTAGCGCAGTGACGTTGTTCTTTCATATTTGTAAGAACGAATTCTGGATTAAAGCAGTTAACTGGTTGGACCGATATAGACACCTTCACAGTTAAGACATGGTATCTCGTAAATAACATGTGATTTTTTAAGTTTTAGAGTTAGTGTTTTTAGTTTTGTGAAATATTTATTTAAGAGGTTGTTGCCTTTGTGGGCCACTATTATATTATATTTTGCTAAAAGATTTGTTAGTTGTACGGACAAACCTATTATACATGGAAGAGTTGTATAAGCAGTTTTGATACTGTTGGGTTTGTTGTTAGTTGTATTGTTATAAAATTTATTGAGTCTTGATTTGAAAATAGATTTGATTATATGTTCGGGATATGCATTCTTTAGAAGAGGTTTTTGCTTTTTTTATTGCAGTTGTTCTGTATTCTGGATCTGTTAGTTGTATAGATTTATCAGCGATACTTATAATAACAGACTTCTTATGGGAAAATGGATGATGGGAATTGTAGTTAAGATATTGTGAAGACCATGTTTCTTTTGTAAACCACATGGTTTTTACTGTATTCTTATAATGTAATTTATTTTATTGTTTTATTTAATTTCTATAGTGAAATTTAATTTTGGATGGTAACTGTTGAAAATATCTAAAATTTCGGTTGTTTTATTTGTTGGAATAGCACAGATACAGTCATCGAAAGAGCGGTAAAAGAATAGTACATTAAAATCTAAATGACTTATGACAGATTCTTCTAAGCCATCCAGAACCAGTTGGACAATGACACTAGAAATACTTGAACCCATTGCACAATTGCACATCCATAAATTTGTTGGTATATTTCGTCCTTATATAAAAAGTATGTTGAGTTTAACATTAACTCTACAGGATGGAAATTCGGTACTCAGGTATTAAAAATTCGAGACAAATGTTTTTAATTTGTTTGTGAAACAAGTTTTAAATTTACTTATCACTGATACTGTTATCTCATTAAAAAAGCTAAACTGTCAACTCAATAAAAATGAATCAAATTTATTCAATATGCTACCACCGGATATGTTTAATACATTTAAAAATGAAACAAATTAGTTAAGAAAAAATAAAAAAAAAACTAAACACACAAATTGACAGCTAAAGTCAAACCCTAAAATTTTATAATTTATTAATTATTAAAAATCTTTTAAATTTTAATGAAAGCAATTATATTAGTAAAAAAATGTCTACTTTACTTTAAATATTTACACAAAAGTTACCTGGACTGCACTGGGTTTTACACTAGAATTCTGGAACTATAACTGGATCTAAACAAACTGCTTCACGAACAAAGCAGGAACAGCGAGATTGAGGAAGCACTTCAACTGGAAACAAACTGGAACATCAGAATTGCTGCAGGCGACACAAATCTCTTAAATACTTTTTTAACCTCCTCTGTAACTAGACATACTTCACAATTTACTTTTGACTGCTACATATTTCCATAAAAAGGGGGCCAAAAATAGAAAACTACAAATTTGATGGATGAATTTGGATCCATACCTGAGCCTACAGCGACCCAAGTAAGAATGAAGAAATCATCTTAAAAATTCGTTCACATAACTTGAAATAAACAAAACGCTGAAATAAACAAAACACAACGAAAATTAGGACGTAGATTATTAATTTGAAAACGCAGTACTTCGGGCGGAATAAATCAAAGAATGATCGAAAGGAAAATACGCAGCCACGAAATAAATAAACAACTCTAAAATGGTTTTTATTACTTTATTACTTGACGACGCTAAAAGGAATTAAAAGAATGCGGTGTTTTAATACGTACAAATAGGAAACTGAAATACATTAAAAAATATTCTGCGATTTTTCAGGCATTTATGAGGGGATTTCAATAATTTACATATACGAGCGGATTTTAATATACACCAAAGAATTAATGAAATTGCAAATGCTATAACACTAATTACAAGTAATGCTATATTTTAATCTTTTTTATGTATATATTTAATTTATCTATAGCATATTTAGTTTTAAAATATCATTTGAATATTATTCATATAAAATCCACAAGGAAAAATTCCTGTAGCTGGCTGTATACCACGTATAACAAAAAGAGGTTAATCTTTGTAAATGGGTATATTTATTTAAAAAACCCTTAAAAGGGCCACATCAATAAAACAAACGTTTTTGGACTACACAGTCCATCATCAGGTTATTAAAATCGAAAATGCCTAAAAATAAGTATAAACCATTTAGTTAAAACAAACGAGATTTTGAAATTTTGACTATGGTTGAAAAGCAAAAGATGGTTATACTTACTAGGTCATAATGCCTGAGCCACCAAAATATTAGGGTAAAAACCCTTTAAATTACATTTAGTTGTGAAATGTTGTACATTGTGTTATAAAATAACTGTGATGTTCTATATTAAATTAAATTTGACTGAAGGTAACACATGGCTCAATTGGGTTCCAGATCCGGGTGAGAGAGAACCTCTGCACTCGGAGAACAACGTGGAACTGATTGACAAGATACTGTTGAAGGATGAAGATAACAGAATGTCAATGCAACAAAAAACTATAAAAGTTGTACATAGTATTACTACAGCCAAAAGATTCAACATGTTTTGATGATTTTAAAAAATAACAAAAATCTAGGTGTTAGGATCTAAAAACTTTTTATTTATTAATTTAGGGTGTAAAAGATGTCAAATCAATGATGGTTTTTAGTCATGGTTAATATAATGACCTGTGCCTTAGGCAACTTATGTTGCTTTTCGTCGTATGGAATGTGGTCTAAAGTGTATTTAATGTTGGGTTAGCTTGTATTTGTGAAATTTATCCTTTTATGTTTAACACATCTAGGACAAGGTAAAAATTAAATAACAAATATTTGAAGCTAATATCAGACCTCATGTTTAAATGACTTTATTTAAGAATGCTCCTATGGTGAAAAATTAATAAAATTAAGTTTAGTAAGATGGAAATCTACAGGCTGAAGAAATTGAAGTAGTAACATATGTGATTGAATTTAACATATGTTTTACACCTAGATTTTTGTTATTTTTTAAAATCATCAAAACATGTTGAATCTTTTGGCTGTAGTAATACTATGTACAACTTTTATAGTTTTTGTTGCATTGACATTCTGTTATCTTCATACTTCAACAGTATCTTGTCAATCAGTTCCACGTTGTTCTCCGAGTGCAGAGGTTCTCTCTCACCCGGCTCTGGAACCCAATTGAGCCATGTGTTACCTTCAGTCAAATTTAATTTAATATAGAACATCACAGTTATTTTATAACACAATGTACAACATTTCACAACTAAATGTAATTTAAAGGGTTTTTACCCTAATATTTTGGTGGCTCAGGCATTATGACCTAGTAAGTATAACCATCTTTTGCTTTTCAACCATAGTCAAAATTTCAAAATCTCGTTTGTTTTAACTAAATGGTTTATACTTATTTTTAGGCATTTTCGATTTTAATAACCTGATGATGGACTGTGTAGTCCGAAAACGTTTGTTTTATTGATGTGGCCCTTTTAAGGGTTTTTTAAATAAATATACCTATTTACAAAGATTAACCTCTTTTTATTATTCATATATTTTTATTTTAGGCCTGTAGATCAACTAAAGCAATTAACAATAATATGTATTTATTGTAATAATTGTATACAATATTGTTTGTGTCAATGGTCATTGAAGGCGAGAGATATTAATTTAAATAAAAAAATATTATTTATTTCATTTATTTTTAACATCACTTTACTTTAAAATTTAAAAAAATTAAATATTAAGAAATTACCTATAGCTGTAAATGTACGAAATATCCAACTCATAATCGTATCAACATGCGCTCCATAATATTCTGTAGCCAGCCAATCGTAAATATTTATGTCATAATCATTAAAATATCTGGGAAAAGAAAATAGTAGATGAACAGCTACACGGTAAATTATTAATGCGAGACATATAAATTTTTATATTTCTAGCCTCCCTTATAAACGGTGTTTTTGAATGACACATCTTGGACTGCGAAATTCTTTGTATTTTCATTAATAGTATTAAGCATCCATTCAAGTTTGGGAAGGAATCTGATTATAAGAAACAAACTAGCACATCCCTAAAATTATAAAAAAATATTGTTTAATACTTAAAGGAAATAACACAAAAGTATATATAAATACATATATATATATATATATATATATATATATATATATATATATATATATATATATATATATATGTTATATATATATATATTATATATATATATGTATATATATATATATATATTATATATATATGTATATTATATATATATATGTATATATATATATATATATATATATATATATATTTATATATATATATGTAAGTACCCTTTTCTTTTTGGGTGTGGTAGTCAATAAAAATAGAGCTTTGCTAAGGCGTACTATTTATTCTGAATCAAAGCTTTCGGTGGTTGTTTGCCACCTTTATAAAGGTCTACAAAGAAAATAAACTATGTTGTAACAATTTGAATGATGCAATAAAAAAGCTATAAAAAACTTACCCGAGTGTAAGATTCGTGGCATAAACAAAGACATTAAATAACATGATATATACTGAATTGCAACTAACTCTAAAAATGTTACTGTTTAAAAAGACACTTAAAAATTAATTTCGAAATTAATTTTTTCGAAAGTTATTCTGAATTAATTAATAATTATAATATAAATCGAACAGGGGAGATTATTTGTGATCAGCACCAGATACTAAAAAGATGAGCAGAAAACTTCGAGGAAAGGCTAAATACAAGAGGTGAGATAGGGCTTCACCCATGGTACAATAAACTCTCATGGTAGAATCTTGCGCATGACATTTGACACTTTTGACAGCTGAGGTCAAGCGGGTGTGACGTAGCAAAGGTCCCTGTGAGCCATTATTTGTAATTGTATTATATATTGTGTAGTGGATTTTTTTGCAAAACTCGTATTGTTCATCTGTTTTTAGCGATATTATTCTTTTTTTGGATAGTATATATGTGTTATAGTCTGTATAGACTGATTTAAGAACATTTACTCGTTTATTTGCTTTCGTGTATCTGTTTGTTTTTGTGAAATTTTGTAACTATTTCAAAATGCGCTGTGCAGTTGCTACTTGTAATAGTGACAATAAAGATAAAACCTTAAGATTTCATACGTTTCCTAAAGATAGTGTGGTCAGAAAACTGTAAATAATATCCTGTTGTAGAAAGGATAATTTTAAAAGGATTTTACTTGAATGATTAACTGAATACTTTCCTCTGGAGTGGTCCAAAATACCAACTTGGTACCTACCTCTTCTCTTTGAAGTTTTTGTTGATGCTGCTATCACATCATTGAGTGACTAAAGTCTTAGCATATGCACATGACATAAAATTATTTCGTATTATTCTAGACCATTCTGATTGTATTGGGTTACAGAAATTATTGGGCAGTTTTGCGAATTGACGTGTTATTATCAAATTAACTAATTGTAAAAAATTTCAGTTGATCCTTGTGTATTGATCTCATGAGCCGATAGTATTTAATTATAATTAAAATAATAACTTAATGTATTATGTAATAAAGTTCCTTTAAAAATTTATTTTTTATTTCCCAAAATACTTTAATACAAGTAAGTCCACCAGACATCCAATGAAGGTTCAATTATCATCGGTGGGTGTTTAGCAGCGTGACATTTGGACCAAACTAGGATGTGCTTAGTACTAACACGAAGTTCTGTTGGATCTGTTAACTACTTCTTGTGTCTGTTGGACCCACTACTGTCATTAGGAAAACCCAAAGATCTAACAGCTGCAACATATACTTTTGAAGGAGTAAAAGATTTCACATATCTAGGCTCAAATCAACCAAAGTAATACAGTAACTGCAGAAATTAACAGACATATATATCTAGCAAATAGAACGTACTATGGATTAAAGAAACTTAACGTCAAACAGTCACAAAAAGAACGAAAATATTGATATGTATATAGAACTCTAATCAAGTTGGTCAGAAAATTGGATGATGACAAAAAGTGATGAAGAACGTTTGGGTTGTTTTGAACGTATAAATGGGACATTTATAAAGGCGTGCAGGGAAACGGATTATGACATAGACGCTACAATTTTGAGCCTAATATTCGTAGGTCTATGAAAATGAACATGCTGCGGTGGCTAGGCCACTAAGAGAGAATGAAATTGTGGTGATATGTATTCCATTTTGTAGATTAGCGAAGACCCAAAACTCTTAATATAAAGTCTTTATATAATTTTTTTTTTGTATCTTTTTAAACAACTGAAATATGGAACTCTAGAGTAGCAGTTGTTCAACCTGTATGTATAATAAACATAATTAAAACGTGTTTTATAAAGAATACCTATGTTAACAAAATAAAATAACAGTTTCAGAACCTCGCTAAAATATCTGTACCCAAAAATCAATAAAATTAAATTAGATACAACTTATTTTTTATGATTAAATATTATAAAAACACAACTTCCTACGTCGTGCGCGAAGCGAACCGATTTTGGAACATTATGTGCCGTACCATGTGAATTTTATTGTACCATGGGCTTCACCAATTAGAAATCCAACTCGAGGACATTTACGATGAAAGAGAGAAAGATGACATCCTAACAGAGGTAGAAGGCGTCCAAGCTATACAGAAATTAAAAGAAAAAAAAAGCTCCTGGGACAGATGGCATTCCTTCAGAACTTTAAAGCATGTCAAAAAAACCTGACATACTATATATGTAGACTGGTAGAATTGATGGAAGCTAATAAAGTTTCCAGAAGACATGTAGGTAGTACCTATCCATAAGAAACGAGATCAAACAATATGTGACTACTACAGAGCAATAACCCTCCTAAACGGAACATACAAAATATTGGCATATATTGTTTATGACCGACTATCGGGATATTGTGAAGACATACTAGGTAAATATCAGTGTGGGTTTCGTAAATAAAGATCAAGGACCGATCAAATATTCCTAGACCTAATCGCCTGTTGATTTAAGATGTGCCTATGATAATGTTGGAAAAAACGCACTGTACAAGGCCATGATAGAATTCAGCATCTTAGTGCAGCTACAAGCTCTGGTTACTACAGTTTTATTATAAATGCAGCTGGACATACAATACCTCCTGCTCTATTATTTCCGAGAGTGCACTTCAAGAGCCACATGATAAATGAAGCACCAAACTAAAGCACCAAAATGAAAGCGACCCTCTCAAGAGTCGAGTGTAAAATTAGAGTGCAGAACTGAGTTTCCAGAACATTCCATTCTCAGATAGGAGTTAGAAATGGAGACAGCCTATCATGCCTTCTAGTCAATATTGCACTAGAGAAAGCTATAAGAGAATCTGGAATAACAATCAAAGAAACTATTATAAATCACAGCGTGCAATTACTAGCGCACGCCGGTGATATCGACATTATTGCAAGAAGAAAGGCGGACGTAATCGAATCAATCAAGGCGCTTGAAGCAGCAACAAAAATAATAGGACTAGAGTTTAACACTAGTAAGACGAAGTATATAAAATTACCAAATTATATAAAATCAGTACAACCCTAAGATCTAACGATCGGAACATATACTTTCGAAGGAGTAAGAGAGTTTATATACCTAGGCTCACAAATTAATCAGAATAAAGCAGTAAGTGCAGAAATTAACAGACAGATGTATCTGGCAAATAGAGCCTATTGTGGATAAGAAAATTTTAACAACAAGCCTAGTTACAAAAAGAACGAAACTAGTGATATAAAGAACTCTTATCAAGCCCATTCTCACCTATGCGTCGAAAACAGGGATGATGACAAAGAGCGATGAAGAAAGATTAAGATGCTTAAACGTAAAATCCTCTGGAATATCTATAGAGGAGTACAGGAGGGCGGATTATGGTGCAGACGCTATAATTTTGAACTTTACCACCTGTATGATAAACCTGATAATATTAGGTCCATCAAAATAAACTGGCTGCGATGGTTAGGTCACATAGAGAAAATAAATGAGATGGAGCCGCCAAAACATATTTATCACAAAGAATAGATGGAGTGAAAAGGAGAGACAGACCCAAAGCACGATTTAAGTATCAGGTGAGGAAGACTCGAGAATGTTGGGAGTACGAAACTGGAAAGCCAAGGCGAAGAATAGGAGAGAATGGAGACTTATCCTTGAGCAGGCCAAGACCCAGCATGAGTTGTGGTGCCAATGATGATAAGAATTAATAATCTTCTTGAGATATGATAACTTTAAATTCATTGTATTGGTAAATATATATATTTTTATTTATCCAGTCAGTGTGAAATAAAAGTGAGCCATACGTGAAGTCAAAATGTTTAAAAACAGGATAAAGTGATTTTTAGTACGCTACAGTGCAATTTCGAACTGTATAAATCTGTATAAATTTATTTGTTAATACATCCGTATTAACAAATAAGTCAAATAAATACTCAAGCTTTACCATTGTGCTCAAGTCAACCGACACTAAACCAAATTATACCTTTTAAAAATTATCTACAACAATATCAGGTACAGCCAATAGTTGCCCAGCAAACCAACTTTTCTCATTCTACAATAAACTCTCAAGCTAACTTAAACTTAAAAAACAATCCAGAAACACCGAGTGAGTATGATTTTATACCAGATGAAGAACATGAAGACTCAAAAATATTAACACTATTGGCATATATTAAGATAAAAAACAAAGAAGCTTAAAAGTCAAGATTCAAAACAAGAAGAAGCTTCAATTACACTTTCAAATAGGTTTCAGCCACTTTTACATGAAAACTGCGTAAATGATACGAATAAAAATCCACCAATTTAGCTCAAGCAGTAGGAGTAGAAACTTACTTTACTAAAGCTTTCACGAACAATAGAATAAAAATGTTACCAAAGACCTGAATCCTACAGAAAACTAATACATCACGTACGAGAAGAAAAAATCATCCACCATATACCAATCTAAAAAAAAGAGAGCAGTTATTTGAGATCTTCTTCTTCTTTCTTAAGTTCCACTCCTATCGGAGATTGGAAATCATTCTGGCAATTACAATTTTATTGGTTACTCGCCTGAATAGCTCAATTGAACTGCATCCAAACCATTAACTGACATTGCGTAGCCACGAGATTTTACGTCTTCCTACGCTTCTTCTACCTTTGATTTTACCCTGCATTATATTCCTTAGTAGTTCGTACTTTTCACCTTTCATGATGTGCCCCAAGTATTCCAATTTCCTGATTTTTATGGAATTTAAAACTTCGCATTGTTTTCCTAGTTTTTCGAGAACTTGTTCACTTGTTTTGCGATCCATCCATGATATTTTTAAAATACGTCGGTAACACCACATTTCGAATGCTTCTAGGTTTTTAATGTTGGATTTTTTAAGTATCCAAGCTTCAACTTCATACAAAAGGGTAGAGAAAATATAACATCGAACCATTCTTATCCAGAGCGATATATTGATATCGCGATTACAAAAAAGTTTTCTCATTCTATTAAAAATTGACCGCGCAATTTCAATGCGGCATCTTATTTCTTTTGTCTGATCAGTATCTTCTGTGATCCATGCTTCAAGGTATTTGTACGAATATATTTGTTCAATTTCTGTATTATCTAGTACTAGCTTAACTTTGATGTTTTGTGCTTTTGTAAATACCATGAACTTGGTTTTCTTCAAATTGAGTTTTGGTCCATAATCGTTGCAATATATATATATATATATATATATATATATATATATTATATATATATATATTTAGTTGTTTAGCAAGGTGTTGCAGTTCGTCTAGTGTTCCTGCCAGAAGGACGGTGTCGTCAGCATATCTTATGTTATTAAGTGGCTCACCGTTTATTATAAGGCCCTCACTGATATCGGCAAGCGCTAATTCTGAGATGACTTCACTGTATAAATTTAATAACAAGGGTGATAAAATACACCCTTGGTGGACCCCACGGCGAATCTGGATATTCTTGGTTAGTTCGTTGTCAACTTTCACTTTTGCTGTTTCATTCCAATAGATTTTACAGATGATTCTAATGTCTCTACTGTCTATGTTTTTATTTAATAAAATTTCTTTAAGTCGATTATGCTGCACTCTGTCAAATGCCTTCTCAACATCAATGAAACAGGCATATACTTCCTGATTAATATCTAAGCATCTCTGCGAAAGAACACTTACTGCAAACAGTGCATCTCGTGTTCCCAGTCCTTTCCTAAATGCCATTTGTGTATTACTTATGCCTTCATCTAATTTCTTATGTATCCTATTGTGAATTACTTTTAAAAACAATTTCAAGACATGACTCATTAAGGCTATGGTGCGATGTTCATTGCACTCCTTTGCATTGGCTTTTTTGGGAAGCAGTATGAATGTTGACTGGAGCCATTCTTTAGGTATTATACCTGTTCTATATATGGTATTGAATAGATCCAAAAGAAGATCAATAGATTCAGTATTCACAATTTGAAGTAATTCGATAGGAACTTTATCAGGCTCGGGAGATTTACCACCTTTAGCTTGTTTCACTGCATATTCAATTTCTTCTCGTATAATGTCAGGCCCAGTATCATCCTTAAATTCGTTTGGTGCTTCTGTTCTCTCTTTGTCTTCAAAAAGTTGTGCTATATATTGTGTCCATCTCTGCATTTTTTGGTTTATATCTGTTACAAGTGCACCCCTTTCATCTCTTAGTTGCCTAGTTTGAAGTGTTTTTCTTAGTCCTGTCAATTCTCTAATTCTTTTATGCATGTTGAAAAAGTCATATTTTTTCTCAGTTTCTTCTAGTTCTTGGCACTGCTCATGTAACATTCTCTCCTTAGCATCTTTTATTCTCTTTTTTATTAATCGATCAGTTTCATTATATTTAATTGGATTTTTTGTTTTGAATGATTTTCTTTCATTCATTAATAGTAGTATTTCTTCAGTCATCCAATCTTTATGTTTTCTATTCTTTGGTTTTAAGTTTTCATTTGCTGTTTTAATTATTGCTACTTTTATATTTTCCCATTTCTGATCAATGTTATAGCTACTTTTATTCAGTTCTTGGGCATTACGTAGATTTTTAGTAAGAGTTTTTACAGTTTGTTCCTTTGTTTGTGGTTCCATTAATCTCTTAATATCAATTCTACTTTGTGTGGGTTTTTTAACCAGTTTTAATTTGGTTCGTAATGTGACTACTATGGGGTTATGGTCTGAACCGATGTCTGCTCCAGGGTAAGTTTTGGCAGACAGTATAGAATTACGAAATCTTTGTCTAATAAGGACAAAGTCAATTTGATTTCGGATTATTCTATTCGTTGTATCACCGGGAGATTTCCATGTATACAGTCTTCTTTATTTGAGATTTACATCACTCCTTTCCGATAGATGAAATTTTAATAAAAGCGAAAATTCAAAAAAAGTGTCATAAATAAGTTAAGGAACGTTACAAATTGAGCTATGAACAAATGAACACAGATTGAGCTATGAACCATTACCATTATTTTTTTGACCGCGAGCTTCAAACGAATAACAGTGGAATATTTAAACTACAGTATATATAAAATTCTAAAATAAAGGTAAAACCACCGAGAATTAAAAGAAATATACCACAATGTACACTATGTCAAGAATAAGGTCATACTAAAACGTACCGTGCAAAACCATATAATTGCGTAAAATACGCTGTATGCACTGCGATACCATTCTTCTAATCCTAGAGGTTGTTCTGTCTATCGTCACATATTTGATTTAATAAATATCAGATACAATGACAAATCAAAACAAATCACCACCAAAAATCCTATCAGAAGTCCCAATGTAAATATACCTATCCAACATTATGCTCATAATTTCAAGAGAATCTTGGATGCTGCCATTGGAAACATAAATGCAGATAACAAAAATTAAAACAATGATTTAGCAGATAAACTATTAGATTTCCTAAACGAATTAAAAAATATGTTCTCTCAACTCTTAAACCAAAATAGCATGATTTTAACCATGTTAACTACAGTCATTAACAAAAAAATAAAATAGCTTTCAAGTCATTACGAATTATATCGTGGAATGCTAATGGTATTTTAAACCCTATACTTTCACTGTTTTGAAAAATGTATAATATAGACATTCTACTAATATCTAAGATACCTTACTGTACTGTGTATTATGCAAACCATCCAGACGGAGAATCACATGCAGGCTCTACTGTTATTATTAAATCAAAAATAATCACTAGGCAGTCCAACCTTATATTACGGAAAAAATCCAAGAAGCAATCATTAAAATCGAAACAAATACCTCTTTCAGTGTATCATGAGTCTACAGCCCACCAAGTCATCCCATTTCAAGCGAAGATTATCATGATTTCATACAAACTCTTGAATCCAAATTTATAGTGGCAGGAGACTGGAATGCCAAACACACCACATGGGGTTCTAGATTAATTACGCCTAAAGGTTGAGAATTAATGAATATCATCCAATAAAATAACTTAAGATACTGATCAATGGAAGAACCCACATACTGATCTATAAACCCCAACAAAATCCCAGATTTAGTAGATTTTGCTTTAACACAAGGAATAATAGCTGACATTAATAGTGCTATAGAGTCAAACTAGTTCACTAGTTCCATCTAGAAACATGGAATACTTGGGGCACATTGTGAGAGGTGAAAAGTACGAACTTTTAAGAAACATTGTGCAGAGCAAAATTAAGGGCAAAAGAAGTGTGGGAAGAAGAAAAATATCGTGGCTTCGTAATTTACGTGAATGGTTCGGGTGTAGTTCGATTGAACTTTTTAGGCGCGCTGCTAACAAAGTCGCAGTGGCCATGATGATTTCCAATCTCCGCTAGGAGTGGCACGAGAAGAAGAAGAGTCAAACTTCGATTTAACATCAGATCAGAGCACAATAGTAATAACTTTAAGTCAACACATAATATGGGGAATATCACCACCCAAACTCACGACGAACGAAACAAACTGGGATGCTTTCCAAAATTATCTAAATAAAAGATGTAGGGAACGGAGTAGACTATAACAGCAGGATGTGAAGCAACACCACAGCGCCAAAGAAGTATGCAAAAAACCATAATATATTCACATTCATATAAGTAAACTTGTAGCAGACAAAAGAAGAGCTCGGCGCAAATGGCAACAAACGAAAAATCAACTAAATAAAACATACCTTAACAGAATAACTCTAGACTAAACAGAGCATTATATGAAGAAAAAAACGACTCTATCAGTTTTATGTTTAAACCTCTCACATGAAGACAACTATATATGAAAAGCTACCAAAAAACTTTAAACGACCAACAATAACAAATTCACCTTTAAGAAGAACAGATATGAGATAAGCCAGCACAAACGCAGAAAAAAACAATAGTATTCGTAGGGCATTTTGAAACTGTATTATTTGCACCAGATACTAATAAGGCTGAAAATGTGATATAAAAATGTATCTTAAAACTCCATATCAACTATCTCTTTCTCTGCCAACATTTACCCGACAGAGGTTCAACAACAATTACAAATGCTAAATCCTAAGAAAGCTCCTTTCTATGATTTAATAATAGAAGAACTACTTTAGAAGCTACCGAGAAAAGCAGTTGTGTTATTAATAATAATATACAACAGCATACTACGTCTTCGATACTTTCCAATGCAATAAAAATTTGCTCAAGTTACTATGATTCCGAAACCTGCTTTATTAATATGTTACTATGACTGCAAGCCTGCAACGCAATGTCTTGTGATGAAAAATTCATACCCCCCGATAAGCCTACCTATAATAATGTTAAAGTATTAAAAACGCAAGTTGTTTTCATAAACGTTGTTACATAGAATCGAGCAAGTTGTTTCCATAAACGAAATTATACCACAACACCAATTCAGATTTAGACATGAACAATACCACAGAATAGTAAATATAATTAAACAACTCTCGAAGAAAAAAGTTTTCCGCTGGAGTGTTTCTAGATATACAACAGGCATTTAATAGAGTATGGCATAAAGGTCTCCTCTACAAACTGAAATTACACCCAACAGACCAACTATACATTATACTAAAATCATATCTTATTACTGGTGTACCTCATGGTAGCGTTCTGGGTCCTGATATTTACAGCAGACGTTCCAACCAGCAATGATACGTTCTTAGCTACTTTTGCCGATGACACAGGAATCTGGGCAGTGGATATTGTCGCTAATGTAGCATCACAAAATGTACATAATCATTTAGTCTAATTACAAAACTGGCTTACGCAATGGAAGATCAGTGTTAATGTTAGCCAATCAGTACAAATTACTTTTATAAAAAGAAAATCTGCATGTCCACAAGTTTATAATAATAATAATACTACCATTCCTATAGAACTAGTTGTAAAATACTTGGGATTGCACCTAGATGAAAAACTTACATGGACAACGCACATTAAAACTAAGCGGAATCAACTAGATTTAAACGGAAAAATATGACACTGAAAACTTTGTTTTCAAACTTCCACAAAATTTATTTTAAATTCCTATCACTACAGCTGTTTCGGCTGATTGCCTTTCTCAAGTAATGTATTTTTGGCATGCGTTTACACTTTATAGTCTTAAGTGTCTTAAGCCTCGGATTGTTTAACCAAGATGTCCTTTGTCTAAAAATTATAACTTTACATATAGTATTATATAAGTCTACTAATACATTGATCTGATCTTCTGATATTAAATTAATTATTTCAGTTGGAATTGTGTCAGTCCCCGCATTTTTATTAGATTTTGCCAAATTTATTGTATGGATTATTTCAGCCTTAATTAAATGTGGACCTATTCCATGTTCCTTTAAATCTTTCATGCTATTTTATTGTGTCCTGTCATCCTCGAACAATTCTTGAACGTATTCTCTTCATTTGTTTAGTTTGCCTTTGATATTGGACTTTTTTATACCTGCTAATTCTTTAATTTTTTTGTGTAATTCAACACTATCATGATTTTTCTAGAGTTCTTCTATCTCTAGTCGCTGTACCACTTCTTTTTAGATGCCCGTATTTTATCTTGATCTTCTTGTGTGTGGCTTTAGATCCGTTTACATTTTTTATTTTGTATGATCTTCTTTTGTCCATTAGTTGCCGCATCTCGTCTGTCATCCTAAGTCTTAGCTTCATCGAATTTGTGACTACGCAGCATATCTTTAAGTCGAAGATGCTCTAGGAAGCGAAAGTACTTGGGCAAGATTTAATTAATAAAGCAGTGCTCGATATCTACCTTTCATTTTATCAAAGTTCATTTATTCGAGCATTCAATCTTATGTCAAATCATAATCATTGTTTGAAACAGCCACAGATAATAGCTTGCTATGTAACGCAAAGCATAGCAAAGCATCGCATCGCTGATCGCGTCATAGTGGTCCAGTGGCGGTCTCAAGAGGAAGGCGTTGGGGGCGATTGCCCCCCCCCCCCAGAAACCTTAATTTTCTGAAAAATTGAGAAGGTAATATACATATTAATCAGAAGTGTGAGATCGAACTAATGCATTGCTATTATTGGACAAAATTGGAAGACCGTCTAAAAACAGCATCGTCAAGAGCTACGTACACCAGTAAAAGAACCCAAAATAATCTTATTTTTCTTTGTGGTCAAGAAATTCTAGAAGTTATCAAGAGGAGAATTCACGATGCACCATACTACAGCATCATGTTTGACGAAACAACCGATATGTCACATACATCTCAAATGGCATTGACTCTGCGATATGTGAACAAAAGAAAAGTAAGAGAAGATTTTGTTAAATTTATTGATGTAAGGGCTTCTCTAGTATAAGAAAGCAATACAGAAACCGTAGATGAAGAACCAGAGATATATAAAGAAATGAATAAAACATTGACCCAATGATGGAGGAAATTGTTTTATCAGGGGAAACGTTGGGTAGACATGCACGGATGGTTGTAGTGTGTACAGAATCTGAAGGAGCTGTGCAAGAAATCAAACTGGAAGCCAAATTTGCCACAGTTTAAATCTATCACTGTCCAAATCATCTCAAGTTCAGGCTGTTAGAAATGCAACGGGTACCATACAACAAACAGTTTCGTTCTTCACGTCTTCCTCAAAGAGAAATCAAGTTTTGAAACACTATGTAGGTGGCCAGCTACCTGGATTTTGTGAAACACGTTGGGTGGAAAGGCAAACATCGGTTTTACAATTCAGACTTAAGTTCCCTGAAATCATTTAAGCCCTGGAATCAGTAGCTTCATGGCAAGATTTAAAAGCTGCATCCAAGGCAAGAACCCTGATTTATGCCTTACTGAACAGTACTTTCCTTATCACTGTAGTGTGTATGTGCAACATATTTTCACTTACACTGCCTTTTAGCAAGCTACTTCAAAAACCTGATATTGACTTGAAATGTGCATTGAAACATTTTACGGACATAACTAAAGCACTTGCCAGTCAACGGAACACAGCGATTGTTTGCTTTAAAGATTTGTTCCAAGAAGCAAAGGACATCGCCGAGAAGACAAATTTTGATATTAGTATTCCAAGAATATCACAAGTGCAGAAGAATCGAGCCAACCACACAATAAAAGACCCAGAGACATACTTTAGAGTATCAGTGTTCCTTTCCATTCTAGACTCTTTAATAGAAGACACAAAGTCTTGTTCTCCTGAAGAAACATTGGAGTTTTACAATTTTCACGTATGCATGCCTGAATATCTGATAACAGTGATAACCAACTCTATTCAGAACATGTTTGAAAAAATTGAGTGTTTAGTAAGGAGGTACAGTGAACTTTTTGATATGTCTCAAGCTGAAATGAAATGCTTATTGAAAGGTGAACTACAGCTTTGGGAAATGCAATGGAAAGACACGGACGAATTTACAAAAACAGCGCTGGACGCGTTAGACAGTTGTAACAGAGATTTGTTCCCTACAGTCAGCAAGCTACTTCTAGTCTTAGCTACACTTCCCATCAGCAATGCTTCTGCAGAGCGTAGCTTTCAATCTCTAAAGAGAATAAAGTCGTGGCTAAGAACGGATGCGTCAAGACAGGTTGACTGGACTTGCTCTAATCCATGCCCATCGAGACATTCCTATAGACCCAACGAAAGTTTTAGAACGATTCGCCAAAAGTGGCCATCGAAGACTTGAATTCGATTTGTAATTACATTCTTTTTAAAACCTTATAACTTGTTATTTTATTACTTATAACCTAATAAAACTATTACAATGTATAATGTGAACCTCCTTTTTTCCATTCTAATAGACTAATTTGTATTGTATATTTATTGTAAATTTTAACATTTTAAAAGGTAAAATGTGTTTTAAGCTTTTTCAATTCAAGCGTAAAACTAACATTGTCAGATCAAACCTCTGAAGTTTGACGTTTGTTCGTGATAACGTAAAACCACCTAAATCGTCAAAGGTTTAGAAAGATGAGACTTGCTTTAGAGGCTTGCCATTGAAAAATACTATCACCCACAAACCTTTTCTATTAGACTTTGAGTTGTTTTCAATAGTTCTAAATTGGTTTTTGATACAATCACAAGAATACAAAATATATTTTGAATATTTTATTTGTAAGTTAGCCGAACAATATTTACAACAAGCTTTAGAGGCTAGCTTTTTTATCTTTTATTATAGTGTAAACTGTTTCCACTGATACTAATTGTAATAATAATAAGTGATTTTCCTTTTTCACCGTTCGTCACAACCACTAAGTGACAGTCAGTCCAAATTCGGTCCATCAACTGTTCAAATGAATAAAATGTCTTTAAAACTCTCAAAATCTTGCCATATTTTTACAAATTTTCCGGACCCCCTTTCCGGATGGGGGACTGCACCCCCCAGACCCCCCTGCAACAGACCATCGCCCCTCCCAAAATCTGACTCTGAGACCGCCACTGTAGTGGTCTATGTGAACGTAAACTTATGGTTAAAAAAAGTTAAAATATTTAAAGTAGGTCAAATCTTAATTTACTGCACGTTATACACTAGCGATTAGAAATTGTTAAGAAATATTGTTTATTACGTGTACACTTTATTACAAAGTATAAATAATAATAGATTATCACTTACAGGTTGGTTAAGAATAGCGATTGTAATATAAGGCACAAAAGCTTTCAGACTGCTATATTTTTTATACAGTAGAATTACTGCTACGATTGTATTAACCTCTATATATACAAGCACGCATATCAACAGTGCAGCCAAAAATCCGTGGTACTGTTTTTTAATCCCAAATGATAAGGATTTTCTTATAATGTCCATTTCATCATCTGAAATAATAAATTTGTAAAAACAAAAGTCGCAACCTTCAATAATAAAGAGGTGAAGGATAAAAAAATAGAAAATTTATAAGAAACTAGGCTTGACTTACTCATGTCTGAAAAAGCGCTTCTATTTGTAACGGCGAATGAAAGAATAACGTTCAATCAATCGACGGTTTAGTGAAATTTGATCATAAAAGTCCAAAACAAAAAAAAAGGAAAGACATAAAGATTAACTTTTCATCTAATGGCAGATAATTAGTAATATTTTCCAAGTTTTTTAAGAAAGTTTGTAAAACATTGTACTTGTTTTAACAATTCGTATAGCGTTTCTTATGACAGTAACTAAACAATTCAGAACATAATTACTTTCTTACATCTGTATCATTGGATTTTGTTGTTGACAAAGTTAATGATAACTTGAAAAGAACACTTAATACCTTTTTACTTTTCTGACTTTATTTAATTATCTACAAAAAAAAGTTATTAAAAACATTAAACTGTTGGTCACGACAAAGAAAATAATGACTTCGCAAGTTTTACAAATAATATAAACGACAAACAAAATTTTAAGGTTTATTGATAAAGTTGTAACGAAGATATTTTGCTTACCACATGGGGTATTAATACAAGTGATAAAAAATTGGGGACTGAAACTAAGGGGGTGGAGATAAGACAAGCAAAATAATCGCTACTTGTGCGAAAAATGAAATAAAGGGGTCATTAATCTCTTGGAACAAACAAAATAAAAATAAATTGGAAACACCTCTAGTAATTTAATATGGGGCGCTACTTTGAGGTGCCTAATTATACGTATTACAACCACTAGTTGTAACTAGGAAAATAATTATTAAACCTAAAAAAACCTATCTTTTTCAAATTAAACTCAAAAAAGAGGTTAGTTTAATAAATAAATAAAATGTTAAGAAAACAAAATTTAAGATTTATTGTGTCTTACCACAAACAGTTACAAAACATAGAGAATACAAGAATACTCAAAAAAGACAATACAAAAATATTACCTCAATAGTTTCAAAATACAAAAATACAAAAAACTTACATATCATCCATTTACAGACTCTAGGAGTTGGAGATACTACAAAAAACTAACAAATGTTACCGCACAGAGGCTAACCTATTTTTTTTTTAAACAAAACAAATGAAAATCAATAATAATAAAGCTAGCTGTCTTATGTAAACATTAAATTTAAAACAGAAAAATTTAAAATGACAGCTAAACTCAAAACCTAAAATTTACAATAAAAAAAAAACAAAAATTTAAATTGTTACTAAAGCAATTATTTTTCTAAAAAAAAGTCTGTCTTTACATGAAAATTAAACAAACAATACAAGTTATGTAGATGTCACAATCACTCATTAAGTTATAAACTGGACTTCTTAACCCTCTACTGCATGAATTATTGCAAACATGAAATAAACAATATTTTTATGTATTGTGATTTTTATTAAGGTATATAAAAGGCATTAGTACATTTAAAATAACTGTTTAGGCCTATATATAGAAGTTTTTTTGCAAACCCATATATGGTTTCAGATGCAATAACTACAAACTGGTAGATTTTTTGAAAATCCATATGTGGTTTCACATGCATTATAAGAACATATTTTAATAAAAAGTTAACATACAAAAATACGTTAGTTATGAAATTGTGATAGACAATTCCTTTTTCATTATAACATAAAAATACTTTACACTTTATACAATTGGTGTAAGTTTTTTTTGTACATATTTGACACTGTTGGCGATATTCTTGCCATTCTGGCATATGTCCAATGTTGTCCGTACGCACGGAATTTAACGGTATCTATTGATGTCTTGCAGGAGTTTTTCTTGTTTTTTTTGTTGGTGTTGGGTTTGTTCCATTTGTTAAGACAGGTGGAGTTTCTTGACGACTAGACGTTGGAGTTCCTTGATGACTAGATGTTGGAGTCCCATTTTGTCCTGCTGGACGACCTCTCTTTCTTGGTAGTGACTTCCCAAATTTACATAAATGTTCAGAAACGGCTTACTTGAAGTCAAATAATGGCATATAGCAATTTTGTTCATTTTTTCTACGCCAGAGTATCCATGCGTTTACAACACATAGATCCAACATATGAAAAAAAATTCGTTTATACCATTTTCTTGATCTTAGATGGATTCTGTAAATCCCCAGCATCGAGTCTAATAAGTCCACTCCTCCCATCAGCTGATTATAAACTTCGACAGCTTGAGGCCATGGAATCTCTTTGTACGTTTTTCTTTTTGGAAGTACCTACGTTTTGTGGTTCTAGGTTCACTACCAACGTAAGTTGATAACATATTTACTGGCTTATTATCGAACCAAGTTATTAAACTTATGTTTACGTCTTCAACCAGGGCAACTTTTTCTACAATGAAACCACGTTCTTTTTTCTTTAGTTCTTTTTCGGATGGGATTCCTGAATTTGAAACATGGTTTAATCGAACCGTACCTAAAGGTAACAATCCATTTTTTGTAAGATAAATCTGTAATTTTGGATTATTAAACCAGTTATCGAAAAATATTTTATGAATAACGTTCTTCGGCACTGTCTCTGTCAGTCTAGTGACAAAATTTCCACTGACTCCTAAATCACGCGCTCTATTTGGAAAAGTATTGCCTTGTTCACCAGCAAAAATATCAAAGTCATAACTAAAACCTGATACACCACTAAGTACTTGATTTTTGTATCCCCGCTTGTAAGGTTTTGTCGGATTATATTGTTTGAGGTGGTGGCGGCATTTCGTAGGGATAATTTGTTCGTCAACAGCTAGATGTTCCTCCTTGGGAACCAGTAAAAGCCGTTGTTTAATCGTGTCTAATAGAGGTCGAATTTTGAACAATTTATCATGGCCCGGATTACCAACGGGAACGGAGTTACTATTATCACTAAAATGAAGGTGTTTCTTTATAATTTCCCATCTACTGCAGGTCATAGATTCAAATACTTGTGGTTGACCTAGAGTGCATTCCAGTAAAGTCTCGATGATGGTAATTTCACCAATGACATAAATATTACAGTTCCTATAAATTGCTCCATTTCGTTTTCGGTAATATTGGCAGGTTTGTTTATGTTATCCTGCAGAGCTTTTATGTTTGATTGTTCAACAATCATGGATATTAATTCTTTTGGAAACAAAAACAAGAAAAAATCTGCAGGAGTTTCTAACTCAAGGATACATTCTGGTAGATCTACAACGCATTTAAATGCATAATCACTTTTATTAAAATGCTTCAAATGGCCTGACTCCCATAAAATTTTTTCAGTTTCTTTTTTTTGTTGACAATTCTATTTATACCAGAGCAAGTAGGTATATTTTCATCCAAATTCCTTTGTTCATTGTTGTCACTATCATCAGACTGGGACTGACGACATCGAGAAATATATTCATTATCGGAATCTGAACCTAATTCCTCTTCACTTAGTTCTCCATTCAAAGGAATATACTCATTATCTGAATCTAATCCTACATCATCTTCACTTAGTTCTCCATCACCAGGAATACAGTTAACGTATTTAGACGAGCCATAAAACTTCCCAGAATCCATTCTGAAAACAAAAATCAAATGATAATTTTTCTAAAAACGGTATAACTAAAATAACATTGAATGCATTCGAAACCATTTATGGATTTTACGGATTTATACCAATTTAGACGGAATGCATACGAAACCATATATGGTTTGATAATAAATGACATCATAAAGCTAGATAATAATGTGAAATTCGACTGAAATTTATATAATAAAAAATAATACTTACTTTCTCCAAAAAATTTTTTCCAACAAATAAATTCACTATTTCAATAAAAAATATTGCTTCAAACTGGTGTCATACATAAGATACCGTTCACACACTACACGTGTATAAACGAATGAGGTTATAACGATCTTTCTCTTGACTGGTAGACAACCAAACATGCAAATGTATAGTAAATTGAGTTCTAGCTATGATGTAGTCATAATTTTCGATGGGTGGTGGATATTATGCATACTACAACACTTTGAAATTTTGAAACCATAAATGGTTTCGTATGCGGTAGAGGGTTAATTAGGACTAATACAAATCTAAGGTTGAAAGTTGGGGTACTGGAACACACCTTTGAATCGGCTTCTTAAAAAAACTGGAACCATCGTAGCTCCTACTAATCAAATACATCTCTCATTATCGCCTACATTTTAAACTTCCCCTTAACTGCAGCTATCAACCGCCACAAAACCATTCTTCACCGCTACATATTTCCACAAAAAAGTGGCCAAAAACAGAAAACTACAAATTCGACGGCTGAACTTGGATCCATAATTGAGTCTACAACGACCCAAGTAAGAATGACGAAATTATCTTAAGAATTCGTTTACATAACTTGGATTAACAAACACTTGACAGGAATTAAAACGCAGAAGATTCCAGTTCTACTACGTACAAAAATTATAAGGCGAATTCGAATAAAACATTAAAAGAAAATGCCGAGAAAGTATACATCTTTAAAATAATAAACAACTCTAAAATGGTTTTTATTACTTGGCAACGCTAAAATGAATTGAAAGAATTCGGTGTTTTAATACGTACGAATCGGAAACTGAAATGCATTTTTTCGATTTTTCAAACATATATGAAGGGATCATGAATGTGTTGCTTGTGTGAGTCCATATCAAATAGGTAAAGAAATAATAATAAGACTTACTCACAATCAATTTAATTTAACAATCAGACGACCGGTTTCGCTTTCTACAATTTGCAAAGCATCTTCAGGTCTAGACAACAAAGTTAAACTAATGCTGCAATAAAATAAATCCAATTAGGGTGGTGTCTAATAAAGATAAAATAAACAAATAAGTTAGTTCATACAAATTATAGTAATTATGCCAATATTACATGTCTGTGGTTTTCAAAATGAATAAATTTGAATATATAAAAGGTATTAACAGACAAGGTAAGACCCACAATTGGTATAAAGTAGTAATATTATATTGTAATAAATTAATAAATGAGCAGATAAATAAAACAAAACAAACATTACTTACATGCCGGTACTCTATTAATTGATGGATGGTAGGTCATGGTTGCAAAAATCATGTATTGTTGATTGGAGAACTTTAATGTGCTATTGCAGTTGTTTTGACAATAAACGGGAAGTTCTTGAGGAGAACAGATTTGATCCAATGAATTAGAGATAGGTATATTGTGGTTGTTTGTCAAATGAAAGTGATGTTCTTTACTATTGTATTATTTAAATTATTTACACTTATATCAGAGATATATTTTTGGAATGTGTGTTATTTATTGAGTATTTATGTTATGAAGGAGACAGTTTTATGACAATAAATAAGAGTAGCTGTACCGATTGTGTGGTTGTGCAATTATTTTGACTTGTAATTATCAAGTCTATTGGCAAAATTAATCAATTATTGTAAAGTCAAATATATAAAAAGTATATAAAATTATTACAAATTAAGACAATCAGGGACAAATTAAACACACATTAACAGGAACGGAAACACTAAATGACGGGACAAACATTGAATTTAAAACTTAAACTTGGGGAATGGAAGAAACTGCAAGCACTACATCTCAGTGTTGGAAGTAATGAGTTTTTTTTATATTTAATCTATTAGATTTAAGAGGCAAATTTGACATATGTAGGTTGAAGTGTGACAGTTCTTCTTCTATTACTAAATACTGTAAGTTTAGTTATTCAGTATTATGGAGTATGTTGATATTAATGATTGTCTCAAAATTTGTTTTAATTTAGAAATCAAAAGTAAATTGATGTGTTTAATATTGGCATACTTTAACAATTTTAATTAATAAGTTTCAAATTCAAAAAATTTTTTATGTAACAATGTGAATAATTGAAATACATCATCTATTATAACTAACCAATTTTAGTCTGAATTTTTGAGAACAAATTAAAATGATTATTTAGTAAATGCAAACAAGTGTACTTGTAATTGAAAGGTATGACACATTTATAAATTGCCTGAAAATTTTTTTATTTGAAATAATTGTCGGTCTGAGCTATCTGTTATGGTGTATAAACATTTCTTAAAATATTTAATTTAAATTATAAAAATTAATAATTAAATAAAGTAGTAATTGGGTGAATATTGATGATTATTCAAATTTTGAGTTCGAGTAATTGACTGACTTAAGTATTGAATAATTAGTTGGCAATGCTAATTTATGACAATTGGAACCGGAAATTGGTTCCATCCCTGGGCAGCCGGTACCCATTTAAACCGGTGTAAAGTATACTTTTATTTCAATTCTTTGTATCATATGAACAGACATTCCTCAAACCGACAAGAACACTGGTGAGTTTTTACAGTAGTTTTAGTAAAATTTTTAAAATTTTTAAAAAATTAATATCTGTTTATGAAAGTTAATATTTCTATTTAAATTATAAATCTGTACAGCATTATGAATAGTATAGATATATGTAATCCAAACTGCTAGTCTGAACAATTTTCAAGTCATGTTGGAAATCCATAAACCACGTGTTGAGTTTGAAATGAAATATGTTGTAAATTAAGTATTTGTCGAAACCAGATGGAATGCAATTATTATGGGTTAAATAAGTTGAGGTACCATACCAGTTCATTACTGATGTTTAATTTAGTTTTAGGAAAGTTTATTTTTTATTGGTGATATGTTGAAGAAATAAAAGAGGAGAAATTCTGTGAACAAGAAATTCGATCCATCATGGTGTGCTGGATTTTAATTTTATGTTGAAGATTTAAAACAATCTGAGAAGTATATCAAAACTGTATATTAGATGTATTTGATTAAATGGGTTCTGGGACAAAATGTTGTTACTATGGTATTGAAGTTACTACAAAGTATTGTGTGATGTTAATGGAAAATATATGGAAGATTAATATGATAAGTTGATGTTTGTAGTAACAATTCTCTAAGTATATGGATCTACTGTAGAAACAAGAAATGGAGTAGGTTCAGGTAATATTATTTATATCGAAAAAATTTTTTTATAATAATACTGAGTATACTGGTGTGTATTCTAATTCTAATTGTGCATTAAGTGTAACTGTTGTTTGATTTTTTAATGATTTTAATATTTCTAAATGTTCTAGGTTATTTAATAAGGAGCCTTTATTACAAGTATGAAGGATTGTGATATCTGTTTGTGGATCAAAGATGTGGTTTGTTCGACGGATATGTTGGGAGAAATGTGATTGACCTGACGTTGGACGTTCTATATATCTAAGATGTTCCCCTAGTCTGGTATTGAAGGATCTAAAGGTTCTACCGATGTAACATGCATTGCAGGTATGGCAGCTCAACTTATACACTCCGCTATACTCAAGTGAGTTACGTTTGTCTTTGTTATTTAAGAAAGTCAATCCTAAATTTGAGGCAGTTTTAAATGAGATATTTATGTGGTCATCGAATACTTTTACAATCTTATAGGAAAGTTCACCTATGTATGTTAAAGATCGGTAAGATTTTTGTTCCACTATTTCATTAAACTGTTGTGTGTATACTTGATGTTCTAGCATTCTATTTGTCTTTTTATGCAAAATTTTATTCACTAGATATGATTCTATAGATTTTATTCACTAGATTCACTAGAATGGTTATTCCATCAATCTAGTGAATAAAATTTTGCATAAAAAGACAAATAGAATGCTAGAACATCAAGTATACACACAACAGTTTAATGAAATCGTGGAACAAAAATCTTACCGATCTTTAACATACATAGGTGAACTTTCCTATAAGATTGCAAAAGTATTCGATGACCACATAAATATCTCATTTAAAACTGCCTCAAATTTAGGATTGACTTTCTTAAATAACAAAGACAAACGTAACTCACTTGAGTATAGCGGAGTGTATAAGTTGAGCTGCCATACCTGCAATGCATGTTACATCGGTAGAACCTTTAGATCCTTCAATACCAGACTAGGGGAACATCTTAGATATATAGAACGTCCAACGTCAGGTCAATCACATTTCTCCCAACATATCCGTCGAACAAACCACATCTTTGATCCACAAACAGATTTCACAATCCTTCATACTTGTAATTAAGGCTCCTTATTAAATAACCTAGAACATTTAGAAATATTAAAATCATTAAACAATCAAACAACAGTTACACTTAATGCACAATTAGAATTAGAATACACACCAGTATACTCAGTATTATTATAAAAAAATTTTTCGATATAAATAATATTACCTGAACCTACTCCATTTCTTGTTTCTACAGTAGATCCATATACTTAGAGAATTGTTACCACAAACATCAACTTATCATATTAATCTTCCATATATTTTCAACAATTGTTTTAAATCTTCAACATAAAATTAAAATCCAGTACACCATGATGGATCGAATTTCTTGTTCACAGAATTTCTCCTCTTTTCTTTCTTCAACATATCACCAATAAAAAATAAACTTTCCTAAAACTAAATTAAACATCAGTAATGAACTGGTATGGTACCTCAACTTATTTAACCCATAATAATTGCATTCCATCTGGTTTCGACAAATACTTAATTTACAACATATTTCATTTCAAACTCAACACGTGGTTTATGGATTTCCAACATGACTTGAAAATTGTTCAGACTAGCAGTTTGGATTACATATATCTATCCTATTCATAATCCTGTACATATTTATAATTTAAATAGAAATATTAACTTTCATAAACAGATATTAATTTTTTTTAATTTTAAAAATTTTACTAAAACTACTGTAAAAACTCACCAGTGTTCTTGTCGGTTTGAGGAATGTCTGTTCATATGATACAAAGAATTGAAATAAAAGTATACTTTACACCGGTTTAAATGGGTACCGGCTGCCCAGGGATGGAACCAATTTCCGGTTCCAATTGTCATAAATTAGCATTGCCAACTAATTATTCAAGACTTAAGTCAGTCAATTACTCGAATTCAAAATTTGAATAATCATCAATATTCACCCAATTACTACTTTATTTAATTATTAATTATTATAATTTAAATTAAATATTTTAAGAAATGTTTATACACCATAACAGATAGCTCAGACCGACAATTATTTCAAATAAAAAAATTTTCAGGCAATTTATAAATGTGTTATACCTTTCAATTACAAGTACACTTGTTTGCATTTACTAAATAATCATTTTAATTTGTTCTGAAAAATTCAGATTAAAATTGGTTAGTTATAATAGATGATGTATTTCAATTATTCACATTGTTACATAAAAAATTTTTTGAATTTGAAACTTATTAATTAAAATTGTTAAAGTATGCCAATATTAAACACATCAATTTACTTTTGATTTCTAAATTAAAACAAATTTTGAGACATTCATTAATATCAACATACTCCATAATACTGAATAACTAAACTTACAGTATTTAGTAATAGAAGAAAAACTGTCACACTTCAACCTACATATGTCAAATTTGCCTCTTAAATCTAATAGATTAAATATAAAAAAAACTCATTACTTCCAACACTGAGATGTAGTGCTTGCAGTTTCTTCCATTCCCCAAGTTTAAGTTTTAAATTCAATGTTTGTCCCGTCATTTAGTGTTTCTGTTCCTGTTAATGTGTGTTTAATTTGTCCCTGATTGTCTTAATTTGTAATAATTTTATATACTTTTTATATACTTGACTTTACAATAATTGATTAATTTTGCCAATAGACTTGATAATTGCAAGTTAAAATAATTGCACAACCACACAATCGGCACAGCCACTCTGATTCATTGTCATAAAACTGTCTCCTTCATAACATAAATACTCAATAAATAACACACATTCCAAAAATATATCTCTGATATAAGTGTAAATAATTTAAATACTACAATAGTAAAGAATATCACTTTCATTTGACAAACAACCACAATATACCTATCTCTAATTCATTGGATCAAATCTGTTCTCCTCAAGAACTTCCCGTTTATTGTCAAAACAACTGCAATAGCACATTAAAGTTCTCCAATCAACAATACATGATTTTTGCAACCATGACCTACCATCCATCAATTAATAGAGTACCGGCATGTAAGTAATGTTTGTTTTGTTTTATTTATCTGCTCATTTATTAATTTATTACAATATAATATTACTACTTTATACCAATTGTGGGTCTTACCTTGTCTGTTAATACCTTTTATATATTCAAATTTATTCATTTTGAAAACCACAGACATGTAATATTGGCATAATTACTATAATTTGTATGAACTAACTTATTTGTTTATTTTATCTTTATTAGACACCACCCTAATTGGGTTTATTTTATTGCAGCATTAGTTTAACTTTATATCTAGACCTGAAGATGCTTTGCAAATTGTAGAAAGCGAAACCGGTCGTCTGATTGTTAAATTAAATTGATTGTGAGTAAGTCTTATTATTATTTCTGTACCTATTTTATATATGAAGGGATTTTAATATATTACATATACGAGGGGATGTCAATATACACCAAAGAATCAATGAAATAGCAAATCCTACAAAGTTATTAGTATAAAAAATAATACTCTAATAACCAGTGTTGAAATTACATAACAAGTAATCCATAGTTTAACAAATGAAGTAATTTTATAAATTATGCGGTAAAAGTTATTTAATGTGTAATACTAGTAATTCGCAAGATAACCTGTACTAGCGAAAGAAGTTCTAACGACCAAATATGAGCAGTTTATCTCTATTAACCATGCTGTATCGTTCGAGTTAACTGTGCAAATGTACTGTTTGGAACAATATTACCCAACTATGGTTTACGGTCCTTAATAGAAATCAAATAAGCTAATGGTGCTAAACAAAACCTTATTAACAAAAATTATAGTAATTAAACAAAAATTATGTTGTTAGTTTAAAATAAACCTTATTAAAAAAAATAAAAGGCATTTTTATCTTTCCCAGAAAAGTCTAAGAACAAAATACCTTAAAATTTAATTTAGTTTACAATTGGGACAGTAATAAAAAGAATGGGACTTACAAAAAATATGTTTGTGATATATATATAGGGTAACGGGTACAGGTTGTTGGCCGGTCACTAGTGATTGGCCACTTTCACAAAAATTCACAAAAAAGATTTTTAGAAACTAACTAAATAAATTTATTTGAATTTAAATTTGGCAACATTGCTGTATATTTAGTCTAGCTATCATCATTCTCAGTTAATATTATCTAGTTGAGGGGTGTCAAACAACATTGGCCAAACATCATATTGGTTATAACAACGCATGACACAAATAAAAGTGATAACCGCATGGAAAAAAATCCTTGCGCAGTAGTTGAGCACTATGAAAACACCGATCATATGCTAGAATATAACAAAGCTTACATTTTGGCACAGACTGATAACTACAAAAGTAGATTATTTCTTGAGATGTATCACATTAACAAAAATAAAAACACTTATAAAACGGACACTGGACAGTTAAGTAACATATATTTTATTATATTGAACAAAATTTATTAAAGACAATTTAATCGTGACATTCAATATTATACATATTTCAATGTATGTGAGTGTATTTAAATGTATTTAAATTTAGATTCACGTCCATCTACTAAGTGACACTGATGTAGCGGTTTCTTCACTATTAAAAATTAAAATTATTCATCTACGTCGGCTCATGCTTTCTCTTATAATATGCACTTCTTTATCCTCATCCTTTGACCAATGCATATCAACTTGAAGCAGAGTGTAAACCAGATAATATACATACGCTAATATTTTTTTTATCTATGTTATTCATTTCAAAATTGTGACGGTTATCATGGGATACATAAATATTTGTAAAATATAGAATGCTCTCAATTACTTTTTTATCAAAAAGAGTGAAAAAACTTCAATATATGACTTGCTTACATGGTTGGCTTTTATATTGTCTAAATATCAATCAGACTGATGTTAAATTACCACTGAGCACGAATGAATATCCGTTATTACAACTTGAGATAAATTTGGATTTACTATTTTTGCCTGGTTTTTTCTTTGGACGATTTATCTGTGGTTCAGAGGAATATCATAATCAGAATCATCAGAATTTCTAATCACTTGTATTTCATTTGTACCTGCAATATCCGATTTTATTGCTTCTTTTCAAATTATATTATTATTATGCCTTCAAGGAATTCAATAATATACCAGCAAACGAATGGGAAAGATACCTGACGAAAATATTTAAAGCAAAGGAAAATAATAATCAACACAATAACGTACCTGAATTAAGACACGAAATAGAAATCAGTTTTTAGGAAGTAGAAATAGTTATAAATTCACTCAAAAATAGAAACTCACCAGAACCAGTTGGAATAACTAACGAGCTTCTAAAATAGGGAGGAGAAAGTATAACCCTAGAGATGACAAAACTTATACAAAAACTAATATTGAACTGCAAGATACCAGACGCATGGAGAAACAGCATAAAGATACCAATGTTCAAGAAATGAGATAAAGAAGACCCCAACAATTATAGAGGTATAAATCTACTGAACACCGCACTTAAGCTTACCACAATAGTCTTAACCAACAAAATCAATAAACTAACAACTTTATCAGATGAAGAACAAGGATTCAGATCCGGATGATCCTGCGTAGGCGCCGTATTTGTACTAAGACAAATCACAGAAAAGGCCCTCGAGTACAATAAACCAGCATATCTATGTTTTATAGACCAGACACAGGCTTTCGATCGCATCCAAGTCGAAGACGTCTTACACCTACTGTATATTAGAAACATAACAATCAATATTATATAAACCATCTAAATCATCTACCTTTATAATCGAATACAGGCAAAGATAAACGGAAAACTAACACAGTGTATACCAGTACAAAGCGGAGTCAGACAATATGACTCGTTAAGCCCACTTCTGTTTAATATAATAATGGACGAAATAATACAAGCAGTACGTAAAGGTCATGGCTACAGAATATGGAACAAAGAAATCCAAATATTATGTTATGCAGACGACGCCGCATTAATCGCCGAGACAGAAGATGAGCTCTAAAAATTAACACATGTCTTCAATACAACAGCTAAGAAATACAATATGGTAATATCTCAATAACCACTACGGTGTAAAATCGAAATTGATGGGACAATAATAAAGCCGGAAGCAAGGTTAGATATCTGGGAATAGATATAACTAGTTACGGAGATGTTGAAGAAGTACCACAGCAAAGTTTAACAGCAAGTAAAGTGGCGGGTTCTCTTAATGACACAATCTGGAGGAACAAACACCTAAGACAAGACACAAAACAACTAGAAACGACAGAGATAAAAAATACTCCGACAAATATCAGGGAGAAGTTTGTTGAATAGGGAGAGAAGCAAAAACATAAGAAGAGCATTCAATATAGAAGACGCAAAACGAAAACAGGAGTGGAACGAACATATCAGTAGAATGGCAGAGGATAGAATAGTACAAATAGCACGAGATGTCGCCAAATGGACGAAAAAGTATTGGCAGATCAAGAAAAAAATGGTGCGACCATTTAAACAATTTAGGAGGCTAATATTGAAGAAGAAACAGGCTTTAAAACCTACATACTAGAAGGAAGAAGAAGAAGATCAATGTCTTCTACATCAGAAACTTTCTAATCTAATCTCGGCGGCAAATAAACCACATTAAGTGAGTCAGCATTTTCACACTCTGAGTCTTCTTCTAACAAAGCTATTAACTCTTTAGTTAGTGCTATCTTTATTTCATATTTCGAGAATTTAATGAAATAAACAAGTTTATTAGTATATAAACGCATTCACATGATAATAGTTTAGCTTACTTCATTTTAATTTATATGAACTTCATAATATATTTTCATATTTATATAAACAAATAAACACAAGGAAACTTTCAAATTAAGCTAAAAAACAAATATAACGTTTACAGCACACAGCAATTCTATAAATAGAGAATGATGTGTAATGATGTGTAATTAAAATTGCAGATTTTTTTTAGTCTAATGAAAAACAAATAAGTATTTTTCAAAGTTTTCTGTTTTTTAAAGTTCTATATTAGATACTTCTCTACTAAGAATAAAATTTTTCTTTATTTTGTTAGACAACTATAACATACCTTTTAAAAGAGACATGATAATTTAATAATTAAATCGGTCTTAGATTTAATTTTTAGGTAATTACTTATATGTGTTTAAATAAATAATTAAAATATTTTTTTGGACGCCTCTGCAAAATTGATATTTTGAATACGATTTCTTTAAAAAGTTATCGTTAAGTGCTTCGTTAAGTACGATGTTGCCAAGTAATTACCTTCAACTAAAAATTGTTTTAGTATATAGGTCGCGGCATATTATCATGCATGTATAGTTTCCGACATGTAGCGTTTCCAGTCCAGCAATCGGACTGCCCGTTCAAATTTTCATAAATAAAACGTTTCAGTATTATGCGGTAAAGATATGTTCTCGCTTTTCGCGACAAAAATCATGAGCAATTGCACTTCTAATTGATGATGAAGTAAAAATAAGGTGTGAAGTACATCCAATGCTAAGAGAAAGGAAAAATGAAGGTGAATACTGGACTTTATACAAAGAATTAATTGATGACGATCAAAAATATTATGGATATTTTAGAATGAATAGGGTTCAGTTTAAATATATTTGAAATTTAATTACACCTTTAGTTAAAAAACAAAATACTACATATAAAGAAGCCATAACACCTAAAGAAAAGTTAAGTTAATTTAAAGCAAAAGTTTCTATTAACGAAATTATTAACTCATTTATGTCTCATACATAAAGTATAAAGTAACGAATACTACTTTAAAAGTAGTCACAAATACTACTACGAAAAAAAATAATAGTAGCAACATAAATTTTTATATATTTTATTACAGGGAGTCCCAAAAGTACGAATATTTCGCGAAATGAACATCGGATGAAAAAACTGGAAAATACGTTTTTCAATAATTTTCAACAATCTATCGAATTAGACCAAAAACCACTCCACACTCCACCCCCTGGAGGTGAGGTGGGGACTACCTTTAAATTCTTAAATAAAAACCCACATTTGTTATTGCAGATTTGATTTTCTCATGAAAAAATAAGTAACATTTATTCGAAACATTTTTTGGAATTGTTGATAAATGGTGCTATAATCGGAAAAATATAATTTATCAGCACCATCTATCAACAATTCTAAAAAATATTTCGAATAAATGTAATTTAATCTTTTCCCTAATAGCACATGTACGTCCAGTGGACGTCCATAGGACGTCCCTCGAACGTCCGCTTTGGTCCTATTTACGTCCGTTTTACGCCCTATATTGGTCCGAATGTCGCTGCGCCAAACGTCCTATGGACGTCCATTTTACGTCCCGAGCGGACGTAAAATGGACGTACCGGGACGTTAATTGGACCTTAATCGGACGTCCATAATACGTCCAGAGGATATACTTGACGGACTTTTGTGATGTTTTCGGAGATCTATTTTAGCGCTGAGGATGTAAATTAGATGTCAACGCCATTGTATACAGTACTAAAAGTGGTGTCATCCTGTGCACATTAAGAATGTATTTTGGGAAATAAAACGTAAATGTTTAAAGAAACTTATATTTATTATTACATTTATTTATATTTATTTATTATTAACAAACGGGACAAATCCACTGTCAAAATTATGCAAAAATGCAACATTATAGAAATATAACATAATTTTGTGTAATAAAACATAAATGTTTAAAGGAACTAACACTTATTATTACATATATTTATTTATTAATAACAAATGGAACAAATTCACTGTCAAAATTATACAAAAATACAACATTATAGAAATATAGACAAAATTACAGATAAAATAAAATATACATAAATAAAATAAATAAGTACACATTTATAATGAGTTTCATTTAGCATTTAAGTGCTTCAAATAGTACCTAAAGCTATTGATATAAAAGTTTTAGACCGTCTCTATGTGTGAAACATAATTAGTTCTGCGGTAAGAAACATGGAAATGTAAATTTTGACACAGTGAATGGGAAGGAATATGAAAGATTGACACAATATGAATATGAATATGACACAATAGATTGGTTATTTTATAAACAAGTTGAAAAATAAAGATTAAAAGGTAACACTTTTGATAAGAGAATCCAGATTCAAGAAATTGATCATACCAAAATAAGAATATGGTCTGCACAATTTACAAGAACTGTTGATGCTTGATGTCAGTATAAATCTAATCAACATAAAAATGGTTTTTAATGCAATTATAACATAATCAGTGTAAATTAGTAGAAGTTGAACTACTAGACAGTAAGTAAACCACCCTGACCAGTATGAAGCTGATTCTTCAAATTTACTGTCAACAAATCAGTCAGTAAAGCCTCGACAATTTTAGGAATAGCAGAAAGAATTATAATGGAACGATAATTAGAAATCAATGAGTTAAGAATAAAATCAATAAATAAATTGTGATGAAAAGTGACCCTCAGTCAGAGATTTATAAAAAATAAGCCATAGATGCCTACATAAAAAGAATGCACAATTCCTTAAAAATAAGTTAAGATATTATGTCTGGACCAAGACCTTTATTGGTATTAAGACACTGTAAGCATGCGTCACAAATTTTAATAGTTAAAAGAGTAAATATGGCTGTGACTGATATGGGATCTTTGACTACACTTGTCTACACAAGAGAAAGAAGGATTGTGAATACTGCTAAAGAAATTGACAAAATTGTTGAAATTGTGGTTCTTAAAAACAGAACCATTCAACTTTCCTTATCCCTTCCCATTCTGATATCCCTTACAATTGTGTGGTCAGCAATTAAAAGCAGACAAGTCAATTGTTGAGTTTTAAAGTTGAAATCATAAGTATGAAAAAAATCAATACCTAATATGGAACTTTGACTGTTTTCTTTCAACAGTAGATTAAATTTTAGGTATTTATTTTTAATATATAAAACAGTCTCAAAAATTGGACTGTTCCTTTCTGTTCATGAACCACACAATTTAATCATTACAAAATTAATCATATTTGCTAATGCAACATGCAAGTTAAATTTTATCTGCCCTCTCTTTAAATATTTCCTCAGATATTTCATTATCAAGTTTCAACTTCCTTCCCCATGGCAACACTGGTTTTGGAGTTTTTCCAAGCTACATCTGAAAACAAAATTAATGTACCTACATTCATAAATTGAACAAACTAATTTCAAATTTAGTTAATTATACTTTGCTTCTTGTGAATAAATCATAATTCAAAGTAAAATTAAACACATGAATTTCAAGTGCTGTAGTTTTAATGAATCTCACCTGAATTAGAAGAATACCAACCCAACCATTGGTATTTATTTCTAATGACCAAATGAGCAGTAATTACACTTTTATACGTAAAAAATAAAAATAACTGTATAAATAAAATATATGGCCAACAATAAACCTTTATATCTCATACATCATGTAAATACACTTTTATACGTAAAAACTAAAAATAACTGTATAAAAAAAATATATGGCCAACAACAAACCTGTATATCTCATAAGCTAGCTGTAGTTCTTAAAGCAATCTCATAGCCAAACCTGAACATTTATGAGTTGGTAAAATTTGCCATCTACATTACATATAAGACACAGTTAACAATATGCTTCATCGGCTGTATGTGGCCACTTAAGTGATAGTGTAAATTCTTAAATGTACCTTAAATTGATTTATGTTTACAAGTTACAAACCTTTTAAAATCAGAGCTATATGTGTGTCCTCGAAAGCTTTATATTGCTTTTTCCCTAGCCAACTATCTTTTCCTTGAATTTTATTCCAGATCAGCTTCTTATGGCTTCTCCTAACAAATTCATTTATGGTCTCCTCACCAATTTTGGAAAGCTCATTATCCTAAAATATAAATCAACATGTAACAGTAATCTAACTACCCCACAAACTTGATCATGCATGCTTAATTATTTTAGCTTAAACTATCTAATAAAAAAACAGCCTCTGTTACAAAATCAATCAAACATTCATTTGCAAATTTTGGTTTCTCATAACCATGGTAAATGCCTATTAAATCTACAATTTTAGGATATATAAACAAATTACGCAAGATAGGATATGACTGAGTACTAAAACTCTTTTTTTAGTGGGCTTCCATCAAAATATACACAAATTTCTATAACATTGTTTTTTTGTGAAGATAAAAATACCATTAGAATTTGAATCATATGGATCAGAGTATTTGTTCTCTGGGTGAAGCGAAGCAAGAAGGATTCTAGCATTTGAACTCAAATGAGAAAGGTCAGGAACTTCTTTATGAATTTTTAATAAATCACCTACATAAGGGATTGGACAAACCTCTATGCCCATGCACTTTTTAGAGCCACAAAAGATCGAGAGGAGTATACCAGAATTGTCGCCAACAACCAATAATTGGATAGGGCACCATAAGAAGAATAACTCACCTAGTATTAAAGGACAAAGTCCAGTTGAATAACTTATTAGAAAAAAAAACATCTCGATAAGATTCTCCAGAATTCTCGTTACAACCATGTTTAGACCCTTCTTCAGTTTCATTGAAAGAAGAGCTTTGTAAAGGATCACCGGAATGGTCGTCCACGTGGTAATTTGGATTATTTTAGGTACTTAACATGTTAATAAAAAGTTTAAATCGGAAGTATTGTAACCTGAACTATTTGAACTGAAACTCATCAAAATGATCAGTTAGGGATTCCGAAGAAAGGTTTTATGGAATATCGGGGTTATTAATATTTTCAACAATATTCTCTACGTTTTTCGTAACCTTCCTCTGTTGATGACGCTTAGTAGAAACAAATCGTTTCTTTTAAACATAATAAGTAAAAAATACACTTACCTTTATATAATAAAATAAAACCAATTTCTGAAGTATAACCTAACACGTGGTACCAAACCTTTAATAATATACTACTATAACCACAAAGCCAAGCGTCAAAAAACCAATGCACTGTATACTGCTTAAATAGAATTCTTTTATTTCGTTTATTAAAGCATTAATAATATAATTAAACTGCGCCATTTGTTTCATCGACAATGACAATTAACATGATCATCATTTTTGTTCAGCCAGAATATATACTACCACTTGTTCATCTTTGAAAAATGATTTCAAGATTCATCTTGATAAAAATCATATTTTTACTTATTAGAATTAGAACATATATCATTGTGATAACTAGAATAATAAAACAATTGTAACGAATTATCTAGAAATAAAATATTTATACACTTTACCTTAAAAAAAACATGTTTTTGATATATTTAACTATACAATTTTTAATTAATCATGATTTAACCTTTTTGCTTTTAATTATTTTTTTAACGTAAATAATTTTTTATTTTATTGAAATATTTGCTATTTGATCCCATAATTTTTAAATGTCGGATGTCTAGAAAACGTCCGAGTTCGGACGTCCAGGGAACGTCCGAGTACGGACGTCCAGAGAACGTCCATATTTAGTTCACCCAAAGTACGTCCCACTTCGTACGTCCATAGTACGTCCATTTTACGTCCAGGGACGTCCGGACCAAAACTGGACGTATATTGGACGTCCATAGGATGTCGTGGGTTACTGGGGTTGCAAGGAATCCAAAACTGCAATAAAAACGGGGGTTAATATTTAAGATTTTAGAGCCCACCTCCAGGATGTGGAGTGGGGGTCGTGGTTGGTGTCATTCGATAGGTTTTTTGAAAAATATTAAATACTTGTTTTTTGGTTTTTCATTTGGACGTGTATTTCTCGAGATAGACCGTTTCTATAATTTACCTATGTTATTACGATAAATCGTTTTTTACGATTATAGGACCATCTATCCACAATTCGAAAAAATGTCTCGAATAAAAGTTGCATTATTTTATGTAAGGAATCGAAATCTGCATTAAAAACTGGAGTTTTCATTCAAGATTTTAAAGTTACCTCCCACCCCACCTCCAGGGGGTAGAGTGGGTCGTGTTTGGTGTCATTCAACAGATTTTTGAAAATGATTGAAAACGTCTTTTTGAGTTTTTTGATCCAATGTTCATTTCGCGTATTATTCGACCATTCCACTACTTTTGGGACACCCTATATAATTAAAAAAGAATTAGTCCTTTTAAAAGGAGGGGTCGATCGCCTTTATTGCCCTTCCCTGGATCCGCCACTGCATGCTTTCGTTATCAAAAACCAAATTCTGTGAAACTTATTCATTACAATTTCGGATATTGGATGCTGCAAATCATTAATTTACAAATCAATCTTATTTTAAATTAAAATTAAAATAAAATTGAATTGTAAATTAATGATTTTTTTTTCGCCTAAGGATTGTAAAAAGTCAATGGAATTCTCGTGTAGATGCTTTTAGGTAATAGCAAAAAAAGCGCAAAACAGAGAGTGGCCAGGCCGCAAGCAATAAAAAATGCAAATTTGAAGAAGAAATGAACTTCCTTTTTCCTTTCCTTTAAGATCTACCTTCAAGGTCTACCATTTCGACAATCAAAATGCCCGAACAAGAAGAGTTACAAGATGAAGCTGAGACAGACTCAAAGATAGTAAAGGCTGAAGAAGAATCTTTGAATGTTCAGGTGTCCTACGAAAAACAAGCCCCAAAAAGAAGTATATTTGAAACTCCGCAATTGCCACAGAAAAAAAGAATGAACGTACTGCTGCATCTGTTGTTATGGATTATCTCCTAAAAACCGAAGAAAAAGACGAAGTTGAAGCGCTTTTTTATGGTTTGGCGCAAACTATAAAAAAGATGCCGCCATATTGCAGAGCACTGGTAAAAGCAAGAGTTTCTTCAATTGTCCGGGAGATAGAACTACAATCGATTACTCATCCTAAACCACCTGCGATGAGAAATCCATAAATCTGTCCGGGTAACTATGTTGCCTATAATGACCAGCCTAACAATAACAATTCAGGGCCGATTACGCCAGATAATAAACTGTAGAAAAATTTAATTACCTAAAAAATAAAATTTATTAGAACCTTCTTCATTGTATTTGAGTAGTGAGTACAAATCTTGATTTTATTTAAAAATTTTAAGTTGGAACTCACATCTTATCTTTTTGGTCAAAATGGCGACTAACAGCTCACACGGATTGTGCACACGGAGCTTTGGCTAAATTTTAATCAAAAGTGTGTTAAAAAAATTTAATAGAAAATTTCTTAAATATGTAAAGTGCTGTTAGTGCTAATCTACCCTACACTTTAAATTTGCAAATGTTAAAAAAATGTTGATGTTGACGACTTTAAATGCGAAAACTTTGACATTTTGGATAATAAATTGTACCTTTAAACAATAACATGATTTACTAATGAACTTAAAATAAAAATTTTAAATTGTCAGATAAAATTAATAAATTAAATATAGTTAACCATACTGATTTAAATACAGATACGATATCTAATATAAAGCCGGCCGGCCGAAATCAAACCATAACTATAAAATTTCACCAACTGCATAAACAAATGTAGCCATACTACTAGCAAAAACGATGAAAATTTTGTTTGTAAACAAGAACAAGACATTAACAAAATAACCACTTTTCAGAGCTTTTATGTGAATCTATAACATCCAAACATTCAACCCTATATGCATCTTTCAAGGTAATAATAATCACGGGAATTTTAAGAAGGCTATGGACCCATCGATTTGGCCCAAAAACGCATATGTTAAGAGCTTTCTTATCCCTTCGGAATAATTACAAACCCCAATCCCAATGCTAATTTTTTTTATTAAGTAACTTGCATCAACCATGAAAGATTATTGGCGGGGAAGAGTGGTACATAAAATCAGATGTTTGCTTATAACAACTAATTACAATCGAGAATTTAAGTCTTTTTTCTATTAGATTGTACAATTTAGTTAGTTTTAGAAACTTAGCCACTTTATCACATATACTATAGTTTAGAGCACTTGGTAAATCACCTTAAAGTCGTTTCAGGTGATAGAGTGGGCAACTAACAATAATGTGTTCGATTGTCAGAGGAATATCACAAACCGGCGGACGCACTTTCGACACCAAATTGTCTTTGTACCTGGGGTAATCGAAGGGTCAAATTTTATTATAGGAAATTTCGACACCGCGGCGTACAGCAGGTAGGTAGGTAATTAGCGGCGATGGACATTTGCACCCAAGCAGGACAAGCGGGTTTCCCAATATTTATTGTCACGGCGGGGAGCGTGGCACTTGTGTACTTGTGACTTAATTATTTCAGTTGTAATTTATTTCTTGTTTGACGTTGACTTGTGCACGTATATGGATATTTAAAAAATGAGTTTGATAAAAAGTTCTCGTGGTCGAGATTTACTAGTGGTGGAGCATCATTTGTTCTCGAAACAGAAAGTGTTAAAAAGCGGCGAGATATTTTGGCGCTGCATCCAAAGAAACACTAAGTGCTCCGCAAAAGTGTTTACAATAGGCTGTGAGGACCTCACCATCACAAGAAGTGATTTGGTACATAATCATGAAGCCGATCCAAAAAAGCTTGAAGTAAAGATGGTAACCAATGCATGTAAAAGAAAAGCCCAAGAGGACATATCGGAAAAGCCTGCCAAAATTACAAGAACTGCTGTTGCTGAGTGTGATGCCAATTTGCTGACGGTTCCTGACATAGCCAGCATAAGAAAGAACATTTACAACTGTCGTCGTAAACTGTTACCAGGTCCGTTACCAAGAAGCATATCAGAAGTCCATAACGCGGTTAGTAATTATTCTCCTAAAACCTGTCGCAATGAAAGTTTTTTGTTTTTAAATCATCCTGAATTAAATGTAATTGTATTTTCATGCGAGACAAATATTCGTTTGTTGTGTAAATTAAAAACTTTGTATATGGATGGTACATTTTCATACAGTACCGAATATTTTCTACAATTATTTACTATACATGGCTTGGAAAATGGACATTATGTTCCTTTAGCATACTGTTTGTTAAAGGACAAATTGTCAATGACATACACAAATTTATTTTCTTTATTAAGGTCTAAGATTTTTGAAACAATTCAATTATCATTAGAGCCAACTGAAATATTTGAGGACTTTGAAAAAGCAATTCACTGTGCTTTATTGTATATGTGGCCCAATGCAAAAATTAGTGGATGCCGTTTTTACTTACACCAAAACTGGTTTAAAAAAATTCAATCTTTGGGTTTGGTACAAGAATATAAGGATACAAATTCAGAAATTGGAAAATGGTTAAGGCATACGTTTGGTTTAACTTATTTAAATCCAGCAGAAGTTGAAGAATGCTTTCTTTATGATTTAATGTCATATAAACCTATAAACGCAACACTTGATATATATGCAGATTATTTACTGGAAAATTACATTTTCGATAGCGCTCTATTTCCACCACACATATGGTCTAATCAGAATCCGTCTATTGCAAGGACCACAAATGCCTGTGAATCCTTTCATTTAAGATTTAATTCTTCGTTTTATTCAACACATCCTTCTATTTTTATTTTTATTGAAAAGTTAAAAGACTTTCAAGTAGACACTTATGTCAAAATAAATAGTTTACATATACCAGCAAAAATCAAAGATACTACTGTTAAGGCTAAATTGGCATTTGTGGAGAAAATGATGGATAAACTACGATCCCAACAAATACGTAGGTTAGATTTTACAAAAGCTGTATCTTATCATTCCTATAATAGCAAATAAATCATTGTATACAAGTATATTAACGGTAAAATGTACAAAAATTAGGTACTATATAGTTGTATTATATTTAGATATTATTACAGTTATAAAGAAATAAAATGCACATTACTTTTATTAAAATAAATAAATTAATTAATTATGGTATTTTATTTATGTCACAGCTATATTTATTTGGTGTCGAATACACCTGTAAGATAAAAACGGGAATTGGGGCTGGTGTCGAAAATTGCCATTAAATTTTAGTCGCTACCTGCTTAGTGTCGAAATTTCCTACGCCCTCACAAACATAACACAGTTTTTGTTGTTCTTTCTTTATTAGGTACTGGTAGATTAACCTCTCAAGCGGTGTTGTATGACTTGATCTCGTCGTTTTTGTGGCATTATCCCTTTTGGTGGCAAATTTGGTTTGATGCGTCGTAGTTTGTTGTCGTCAAGTTTTTTCCATCTTTCGAGCCATAGTCTCATTGAAAATTCTTTGATGGTGTTTTTAATGTTGGAATGAGGAAGTTCTAGAAGCTCTTTATCTGGTCTATTCGTATAGCAGGCTTCTTAAGCTTCCCGATCAGCTTTTTCATTACCTATTATGCCTACATGAGATGGAATCCAAACAAATTCTACCCTTTAATTCTTACTGTAAAGTTCTTTTAGATTAATTTTAATTTGGCATAGTATTGGATGGTTTGGGTAAACCCTTAGTATTTCTTGTACTGCGCTTAATCTGTAAAAATGATTGCTTTAAATTTGGGCTGGTTTGATATATGTTGTAGGGCTTTAGATATGTCATACAATTCGCGGGAATCTAGGGAGTACTCCTTAGGTAGCTGGAACTGATGTTTGATTATTTCATCAACGAAACGCCTACTGTTTCCATTTCAGAATTATTTGACGCATCTGTATATATTTGGTAATACCTTTTGTAGTTGTCTTTAATTGCTTGAAACCGTTGTAGAATTATATGTGATGAAGTATCAGATTTAGGATTCAGTAGAAGATTTGTATTAAATATGGGGAGTTTTATGGTCCAAGGAGGAGGGTAGTTTATTTCATGGAAATAACTTTCGAAGAATTGAAACCTGTGATTCTTTTACTAAATGATGCAGAAAGAAAGGTTTTGTGTTCGAAAATTAAATGAAAATTGTCAGTAAGTGTGTAGGAGCAAGCAGGGTTATTATAGTTTGCTCCAATTTAGCAGCATTTTGTAAGCTTAGTCTGTGTCTTCTAATTAAAAGAGGTGGTTCATTAGATTCTACATACAGACTTTTTACTGGACTGGTCCTGTAGGCTCCAAGTGCAAGCCTTAATGCGGTATTTTCTATGATATCCAATTGCTGTAATAAACTATCTTTAGCTGAACTGTAGACTATTGATCCATAATCTAGCTTGCCACAAATCTGTGTTTTATATATATATTTAATAATTGTGTGGTATCAGCTCCCCAATTATGATTGGCTAATACTTTGAGAATGTTCATATTTTGTCTGCAAGATTTTTCAAGTTGTTGAATGTGGGTTTTCCAAGTGAGTTTTATATCTAATGTCATTCCCAAAAATAGATGTTCTTCTACATACTGCAAATTTTGATTATATAGTGTTAATTTTGGCCAACTTCTTTGTTTGTTTCTTTAAAAACATTTTGCTTTTGATTTGTTTGTAGAATAACGAAGACCTGTTCTCTCTGACCACTTTTCTAAAGATTTGATGGACTGTATGCTTGAAAGGTAGATACATATTCTTACGTTTGAAATTTCGGATGAGAACAGTACATTTTTTTGGTGGACTATAGTTTCTACTTCAATGGTGTACTCTTCTGTTCTTATTTCATCTACTGCCGGTAAAATTATGGCCTGGTTTTCTGTTGGGAATTTTGTTAATGGTTGTTTCTTAGTGATGGTAGAATAAGTAATGTTTTGCCTATCGGGATGAATTGATGGACACCTGTAGTCAGAAGAACCACCTATCATTTTGTCAAATTTAATCTTCTATCTTTTTTTACATGTAAATTGAACTTTCATTTCAATAATTTAAATTAGGGTAGGTCAGACTCTGTTTATTTAAAAGTAAATAGTCAATCTAGCAATTAGCAAGATAATCTCAAGAGTTGAAACTAGTTTTTTGTTAATAATTAATAAATATGAAATATAAATAATGTTCTTCGTATGTATATAAAAACAATGTTTTTAATCAAACTACTTCCACTTTGAAAACTGTTCTTATAGCTATAACCATACTTTTACCACTGTACACTGCTTCTATTACTTCGGTTTATTATTTAAATATACACTGTTTCTTCTCAACACTATAAAAGTTGTGGAGCTCAAAGTATTTCGACTTGTCTACCAGAAATTTCATGACCGGAATCTAGAGATAATTTTTAACCCCTAGATAGACCATGCTATTCGACGTTCAACGTATTACTGTTAGAACAGCTTGTGAAATTAATTTCGATATTAAAAACTTTAAAAATATAAATGGTTCAATGGAAAGACTCAAGTATAGTTCTGAAAACAATAGATGGTAAAAAAAAGAAAAATCAAACAAGCAACCTAATTATGTTGCACAAAACAAATGTTTCGGCGGAAATGCATATAGAATCTTGTTACGCATATTAAAACAACGTACATAAAAATTACAGTTTGCTGTTAATATTGAGATAATATTTTCGGTTTAGATGTTGAATATATCTTAATAAAATGGTGTGAAATATTTCAGATAAATATATCGAATCAATTAAAAAATAACAATACTATAGGATATCGAAATGGCTGATGGTTTTTATATTTTTGTTTGATATTTTATCGATAATTGGATACACTTACCGGATTAGAGTGGCTATAAACCAACAGGACACTTAGAAAAAACCAAACCAAAACTTCCTGTAACTTCTTATTTAAAAATTTTAATATTCTAAATAAAAAAACCTTTTAGGCCTTCTCTGGCCCCTACCCTTAAACCCAAGTGTCTCTACCGAACGTCGAAGCAGAATTAAGCAATGGCCATTTGTTTTGAGTAAGCTAAACTATAATTGCAAACATGGACGCTTGGTGTCGCTGTTTAATACCAACTTAAAATTTAAGAATTAAGAAAATCATTAAGAGGATTTAAATTTAAAAATGTTAAAGGATTATTGAAGTGACGGACTCGTTGCAGCCTTATAGTAGATAAAATCGTTGAATGGGCCTCAGAATATAATATGTCCAACATAATAAAGGACTTCCTACCTGACAGAACCCTATGCATATCGAAAAAAAAAAAGAAGAAAGAGATGGCCGCGGGAATACCCCAGGGGTCAGTCCTGGGACCCTTACTTCCCTTACTTTGGAATATATTATATAACGGGGTACTAGAAGTAAACAAGAAGTGTGGAGTGAGAGCGATTGCATACGCGAAAGATCTGGCTTTACTAGTCGAAGACGATACGAATTAGGGAATAATAGGAAAAGTAAATAGAGCAATACGAAAGGCCGCGGCATGTATAGAAAGAAATGACCCAAAGCTAGCAGTAGATAAGACGGAAGCCATAATCTTGAGGGGAACCCAGAAAAAGAAATGATATTTTATTTGAATACAAAGGCTCCGTAATAGAACCCCAGAAGACAGTGAAATACTTGGGTATAATATTTGACGACAGGGTTACATTCGGACAACACGTACAAGAAGCATGTCAGAAGGCAGAAAAAAGGGGCTCCACACTAAATAAACCGATGCCAAATATAGGAGGACCAGGATCCCAGAAAAGGACGGTGATGCTGCAATCAATCCTGTCCATAGTGTTATACGGAGCCCCAGTTTGGCACAAGGTCTTTCAAATGACAAAGTACAAAGACATTCTTGTTAGGTCTCAGAGAAAACCTCTGATCAGAGTGTGCAGCGCGAACAAAACCGTATCAACCATTGCCTTACAGATGGTGGCTGGTTCTGTACCGGTGTATATTCTGGCCGGAGACAGAGTACGAATGTACCGAAGGGGCAATATGGCAATAGGTTCAGGATCACCAGAAAGACCAAGAAGTCTACAGTCGTGGCAGAGGAAATGGACAGCCGAAATCGGGAAGGCTGCCTGGACGAGATACCTGATTTCAGATATGGTGAGGTGGTACGAGTGCCGGCATCTTCGCGTCAACTACTACTTTACACAGTTCTTGACGGGACATGGATCGTTTAGGAAATTTACCGACCGTGTACGGAAGACCGCAGACGATCTATGTCCCGAGTGTGGAACGGTGGATGACGTGCAGTATGTTGTGTTCGTGTGCCCTGCATATCATGCAAGGCGTACCGAGCTACAGCTGGGTCTTCGATCCCCTCTAGGCGAGTTTCAGGAGTTAATTGATAAAGTTATCGATAGCAAGAGAGACTTCGTGTGGGTCATTGCTTTTGTACCATTGCTGTTACCAAGACAATCAAACAGACAGAGGAAAATATAAATTATTGCACCCCAAAAATAAGTAAACAGTTTAATACTCCTAATCCCTGGCTTCCTCCTAAAACCACTGTTCTTGTAGGGAAAAAATACGGAGAATTTTTAAAATAAAAAATGTAGCAGAGATAATTTCGAATAAAAATGTTTATTAGAACTTTTTGTCTAAAACTAACAGTTCTCTCTAAAAATACGCTTGAAACGATCGGCGTAAATCAATTTTAAATAAATTTTTTATACAAATTCAAAATCTTCTAAAGTCAAATCTTCAAAATCTATGGCATGAAATTTAGGTTTTAGTTGTTGAAACAAATAATGTTGGGCATTTGAAATACGCATAAAAAACGCAAAACTTAAACTTTTACAGATAAAATAAAGATACACAAAAATAAAAATAAATTTAATATTTATTTCACCAAGTAGTGTTCTTACCTTGCAAATTTCTATTATACGTATTTTTCATTACTCAAACTGCACGATCGACTTACTACAAAGCAAGACTACAGTAAAATGTAAGTATTTCTTCAAACCTATTTATAGTGAAATGAAGATAATGTATGAATACTTTATCAAAACTATTTAACTGTTTAGGTCAATATTCAATTAAGTATTTATTAAAATTTATTTAACAGTACCAACAATATTATATCATTTTAGTTTTAATCGACGAAAAGTATTTACATAGTGCATATTTTTTGCGCACCACTTCATTAATGATTTATTGAAGAAGTATTGTTGATTAATGTCTTGAGTAGGTATATTTTATTTGTCTATTTTTTTACTTTTTAATAAACGTAATTAAATTCATCAATTCGATGATGAGAAATAAATTCTGTACAGTAATAATATAAAATAATATTAAAGAAATTGTACATCAGTTATAAAAACTATTGTATAATTTTTAATATGGAAAAAAGTAAAAACCAATTTTAAACAGAACATATTATTGTCGCTGTAGAATAGAGTGACTTTCGTATTGGTTGTTCTTGTAAAGAGTGTTCTGTCTATAACAAACAATAAAAAAGCTCTTCGAAATACACATAGTATTTATTAATCTCCAAAACCCGTATGATACTGTCTACAAGCTGTGGCAGGAGCCAGAAAACAAAAAAAATCCAACGATTTACATTAATGCTGTGAGAGATTTAAGCAACGATATTATGAGTTCAATAAACATTGGATATAACAAAAGCAAAGGATAACGAAAGAACAACAGCATTTGCCAAGGCTGTTGCATGGCACCTACGCTCATTGAGATTTATTCGGAAGGGCTTTTGACGATTTGTAAACAAAAATGTAAAGCTATAGATGTTAAAATTGGAGATGATACAGTTTGCATTTTGCAGATGAACAAGGAATACTCGTACAAGAATAATATGACATCCACTGTGATGAAAAATATACCAAGTGAAGTTTATCAATTCATCCATCAAAAACAGAGTGTGTATTAATGGAAGGTGAAGGTAGGCATATAGAACTAAGAGGCACACAAATCGAAAATATAGATAACTATAAATATTTTGGTGTAAGCATAACATGCGATAGTCGAAATACAAGAGAAGTAGCTACTAGAATATTCCAATGCAATTCGCAATGCAATATACGTCAGCTGAATAGTATGCTCTGGAATGACAACATTAATGACCACATTACCATTGTTCAAAAGCCATTTTCTTGTGGCATCTTAATGCAATTACTACTTTTAATGGGAATTGGCCACAATTTCAGTTTAAAACAAGTATATTTTTAAAATGTTGACTAAAATCGTAAATGGTTATTGAAATACAAAACATTGATAAATTAAACAAATTTAGTTTTTTTTTATCACGTGCTGAAAAATTCTTTTAATAATTTATCTGACATGTATCTCTCATTTATATTAACCAGTGGTATATAAATTATACATTTTTAAAAAGACGACCTTAAAATGGTATTGCAAGTATTGCTGAGTTGCGTTCCTGGGATGACTTTATTGTAAGGAAGTTCATTTGATTACACAAAATCAACATTCAATCAAGTTAAAAATATAGGTCAGAGAAAATCATAGCATGTGATTCGTCCTTAAAAAGTCAACCGCATGCAATAATGACAGTAAAATTCTCCTGCTAGTAATTCCATAATAAATGTGATTCTGCAGGAAAAAACCTTATAATTCTATCCCGACATGGTAACTATTTGGTCTAACATAAAGTTTCCTTTTAATAAACACCAAACTTTGATTTTATATGTATAATATTTAAAAAATATAAATACTTTATCCTTCGTATGTTATTCACTTAATAATAGTGGTATTTTCCTTTTATTGACTTCCTCTTTTAATATGGGTCCACAGATCCTACTGAATTCTGTCGAGAAACTTGCGATACAATTGTTTCTATTTAGCATAATTATAGCCGCTTGATTTTTTTTACCATCCGTTGCTTTCAGCGCTTTACTTGAGTCGTTTCATTGAACCCTATGTTCATTTTACCATGCATGAGATTAACTAAATTTTTTTCTATTGTTTAACGGTCTTGATGTTTCAACTTAATAGAAATGATCGTATTCACAAGGTATTTTATAAATACAATTCTTTGTTCCTTTTTGTTGATTATTAGGTTTAGTTGTAGATACAATAGATCTTAACATGCTCGTTGTTTTAAAGGTTGTTGAAATATTGAATTAGTTTCCTATCGTTTTAAAACTTTTTGCTAATCTCTTTATATATGGTATTGTTATTTTCCTCGTATTATTCCGTTTGGAATATATGCTGTAGGATGTTCTTCTCAGCTCTGCTGTTTCTTTTGGTTGATTGTGGAAAATTCCGTAGTTATAAATAACTCAAAATGATCATTTTTTATTAAAGCAGATGTTAACAAATATTTCTCCTCCAAGAACGAATTTTCATTATAACAAGTAATTTTGGCTCTATCGTATAAGGATTTAATGATTCCCTTTTTAATATTGATATTAAAATTTAATTTGTAATTTAAATATCTTTTGATGTGAGTTAGTTATCTTTACACCTAAGTCTCATATCCAGTATCGTTCTTCTGCAAAGTTTCGCAGGGACTTAAAGGAAGCGAACCTAGTTCTATTCCTAAAACCTGGTAAACCCCCTGATTCAGCATCCTCTTATCGGCCAATATTCCTCCTAGACTGCCTTGGTAAGTTATATGAAAGACTTATCAAAAGGAAGCTGGAAAGCGTGTTGGAAATATCAGAGTGTTATTAAATCAACAGTATGGGTTTCGTAAAAGTAGATCGACAATCGATGCCGCGACCTGGATAAGGGACGAGGCAAACGCAAGCAAGAAAGGATGGGTGGTCCTTGTTCTGTTGGACATAAAAAATGCATTTACTTCAGCAAATTGGTGCCTTATAACAAAAAATATGTACGAAGTTTAGGATGTCGATGTAATAAAAGTGTGTGGAGTAATGTAACAAAAACAAATAAATTAAAGCTGGCTAGCAGAATGTGCCGGAGAGTGACTACTTGACACTCAAAAGAGGATTCAGCCAATTTGCGTGCTCTACTGAGACCGTTAAGTGAGAATATGAATGACAGGATACTTAAAAAAAATAGAAATAACGTAAATGAAAGTGGTAAATTATGGTTTTACACCAAGTATTAGTTTTCACTACAAATTTTAATCCCCATCCAAATATATACAATATAATTTTTTTTATAGCTACCCAGCAACAATTATGTACAGTTAATCTAGTTACTTATATACAAAAAAATAAATACCCTGGTTACACACAACTGATCATCGATGATCTGAATTTACAAATAATAAATATAAGAACAAATTAATGACTATACCTAAAAAGGTAATTTACTTGCCTACTAGAGATGTAACTCTGTATTTCGGCTTTCAGTTAAATGTCTTAACAAGTAATAAGGACACTGTCCTGAAGGGATAGATGTCCAAAGGTTTAAATATATAATAATAATAAAATATCAATAAATAACTCTCTGATTAAATGTGTACATAAGAAACCGTACAAATGAGTTAAAAGGTAGGATTTAAAACCTGAACCTACTTAGTCCCTAAATATGATTAAGTATTAGTTTAGAAAAAATGATGTTTTTTTTATTATTATGTAAAAATAGTATTATTTAATGTTCTAATACATAAACTAAATACAGGTTTACTATAAATAACTAAAACTAATAAATAAACCTAATACAGGTTTACTATATTTTATACTCTGAAGGAGGGAGATACTTCGCTGATCTCTCAAAATTGTCCGGCGGGAATAATAAGGTCAGATCTGGAACACTCGGGACCAGCTATTTAAAAAAAAAATCAACCCTGGAACCAGGTGTAACTCCGACTGGATATTAACTTAAACCTTCTGCTTAAAGAAATATAAAAAAAAAATCAAAATATTCTTCCCCTGACTTCTGCTTGACTCCCAAAGGTAGGCTAAAAAAGCAGTTGTTTTAGAGTTCTTTTTTACTCTTGATATAGAGTAGGGAAAAAACACAAGGTTTATGAACGTTGAAAGGTTTTATAAAGGTTACTTATGAAGTGTGAAAGCAAAAAAACTTAATGGTTTTTTAAATGATGTGTCCTTCGTATGGTTTGACAATATTTTAAGTAAAATTGATTAATTATATCGACAATTTTAACGAAAAGCATGATATGGATAAAAATATATTTTATATTATAAAGAACCGTATAAGACAGAATAATTTTATCGATACTCTTAATAGATAATAGATTGTTTTAAAGATAGATAATTATCTTTTTAAGGCCGGGTAGTAAAATTAAAATACATATGATTTTATATCAATAACACTTTCGATTTAGATGTTGAATATTTCTTAATGAAATGGTGTGCAACATTTCAGATAAATATACCCTGCCCATAGTGTTATACGGGGCGGGGCCCCAGTGTGGCACAAGGTCCTTTGAATGTTGGAAACATGGATCGTTTAGGAAATTTACCCACCGTATAGGGAAGACCGCGGACGATCTATGTCTCGAGTGTGGAGTAGTGGATGGCGCGCAACATGTTGTGTTCGTGTGCCCGGCATATATCATGCAAGGCGTACCGAGCTACAGCTGGGTCTTGGATCCCCTCTAGGCGAGTCTCAGGAGTTAATTGATAAAGTTATCGATAGCAAGAGAGACTTCGTCCTGGTCATTGCTTTTGTTACCAAGACAATCAAACATAAAGAGGAAAAAGAGAGGCGTGTGCAAGCGAAATGATCCATCGTTACTATTTTTTTAACGTGTTTGTATCATGTAAGGCAGTCAGCGGGGAGGAGCTTTACATCCAAACTACGTTAACTGCCCTTAATTTATTTTATTCTGTTTTATCTATTTGTTTATTTATTTACCAATTTTATTTATACATTTTACAGTTTTTATTCTAATTTGATTTAACTGTGGTGCATGTCTTAAGAGACATTCAGTAAAGGAAGGACTTTTACATCCGACTCAGATTGAGTGCCTTTTGTGTTTCTTGTTTTGTTTCTGTTTTCATTTTACATCTAAACTACGCCGACTGACTCCTTGTTTTAAATCTTGAGTTTTAAATGAATGTGTGTATTGAATGAATGAACTGATGAAAGTAAGAATGTTTGGCGTAACTCGTAATTACCAACTGGTTCTCTCTTGCTAGTTCCATCATGGAGGGATGGTATCCCGGTCGCGCGACTCGCGAATGAGTTGCCCTGGACGGTCGCTTCACCGACTAGTCTGCCGCGAGCCTTTTGCAGGGGGGAAGGATAGGTGACCGCCAAACCAATGGAATGCACGCGAAAAGTGCCAGAGGGGAGTTAAGAGTAAGGTCGGCGGGTCAGATATATACGCTAAGTGCGGTTCTAGACCTGTCGGCTGGAGGAAGAGGGGGTGAGTTTAGCCGGTAAGCGGCCTCGGCACGCGGTGAAGCATGTAGGACTGAATTCGACACATCTTACAATTATCATACAATCTTCTGGATAAGAGATCTGTTACGATAAATTCTGACCCAAAATTGTAAATATATGGTGACTAATTATTTTCTATTTGTAGTAATTCCGGCGCTCATACCTGTTACCTGCCGACAGAAAATACTAGACCCTTCTACAAGAAAGGTCGAATATTCAGGTAACCAAAATGCAGTCGACGGCCGAGAATGACTCACCTAATGGATGGAACGATCGATGCCTAGCCAGATGTCTCTAGATAACGGCATTTGATGTATAAATAACGGTGATTCTCATTGGGGGAAGTTAGTCAGTGAAGAAAGAAGCTCGGGAATCGCGATTTTAAAATGTATCGAACGTAACATAAATTTGTACAGTTATTTAATAAATTAGTAATTAGCTATCGTGAGTTTTAATAAATTAGAATATAGACAATAAATTAGAATAAAAGCAAATAAATTAGAACAATATAAATATACTACAGTGGTGTACAGGTGTGGGATATTCAAATAAAAAAGCGGGATTTTAAATAAATCTAAATTGAATTTGAAATAAAAAGAAGTGAAATATGGCTACAATTAATGAGCTCACAGTTACGGATTTAAGAAGACATCTTGAAGACAGAGAATTAGCTTCTACCGGAAAAAAGACTGAGTTAGTCCAACGACTAAAGAAGGCTTTGGAGGAAGAAGGTTTGGATCCGGCAAAGTATATATTTGAAGACAAGCATGCTGCTGTCATCTCGTCGATAGCCAAGGTTTCTGGTGACATCGCATCATTAGAGAACAAAGTTTCTTCCGATGTAGCCAGAGTCTCTGATGATGTAGCCAAAGTCTCCTGTGATATAGCATCATTAGAGAAAGTTTCTAACGAGATTTGTTCTCTAGAAAGCAAAGTTTCTGCTAACATCTCTAAAGTCACTTCTGAGATGTCTGCCCTCGATGATAGAGTGTCTTCGTTAAAGAACCAAGTTGCTGCCGATATGTTGGCCTTCGAAGAGAAGATAAAAGAGATGGAAAGGAAGATGGAGGAAACAGGGACAGCAGAGAGAGAAAACAATCCAATTATAGCAGAGGCAAAAGAAGAGGAGACGAAATGTAAGTTGGAAACACGGCCGAAATTTGAAGGAAGCGGGGGTTATGTTCATGTCAAAGTTCCAACTTTCGACGGAAAATCGTCATGGAACAACTACATGAAACAGTTCGAATCAGCTGCAAGAGCGAATGGATGGTCAGAAAAAGAAAAGGCTGTAAACGTGGCGTGCTGTCTCAGATTCAAGGAGAACAGGAAAGAGTCCTTGGATATTTTAGTAAAGTTCTCTCAAAACCTGAGCGGAATTATTCCGTCACGAGAAGAGAACTTCTGGCAGTAGTGAAATCAGTAGAGCACTTTTATCAATACCTCTATGGAAGGAAGTTTTTAATCCGAACCGACCATGCCGCCCTTAAGTGGTTGATGCAGTTTTAAAAATCCAGAGGGTCAGATAGCCAGGTGGATCGAACGACTCCAAGAATATGATTTTAAGATTGAGCACCGGGCCGGAGTTAGCCACCGAAACGGTTCTCTTTCCAGAAGGCCATGCCCATCAGAGTGTTCCCACTGCAACAAAACGGAATCCAAGGAAGCAGCAGTGCTAAGAACGACGGTGGTCAATGACGACTGGACGCCTACCAAGATCAGGAAAGAACAAGAGAGAGATCCAGTTATCCAGAAAATCCGAAAATGGAAAGAGGAAAACCGTCGACCACCTTGGCAAGAAATATCGAACGTAGGCTCAGTAGTAAAGACGTATTGGGCCCAGTGGGACTCATTTATCATGGAAGATGGCTTGCTCAAACGAGTCCTGGAAAATGATGACGGTTCAGAGAAGAGAAGACAGTTGGTGATTCCAAAGAGCAGAATAGCCGAAGTACTTCGTCAGTTACACGACAGTCCATCAGGAGGGCATTTTGGTGTGAAAAAGACCCTTCAGCGAATTCGGAAACGGTTTTATTGGATGAACAGTTCCGACGATGTAAAAGACTGGTGTAAGAAATGTACTATTTGTGCTACGAGTAACGGGCTTTATCGAAAAAGGAGAGCTCCTATGAGACAATATAATGTTGGAAGCCCGTTTGAAAGAATAGCTTTGGATATTGCTGGGCCATTTCCAGAAAGTGATAATGCAGGCAAGTACATGTTGGTAGTAATGGATTGCTTCACTAAGTGGGTCGAGATTTACGCACTTCCAGACCAGAAGGCCGCCACCGTTGCAGATAAGGTAATCCAAGAATATATCAGCCGATTTGGAGTGCCTTTGGAGATCCATAGTGACCAAGGCAGGAACTTCGAAAGCGACTTATTCCAAGGAATATGTGATAGACTGGGTATGAAGAAAACAAGAACTACGGCTTATCATCCGCAATCGGATGGTATGGTAGAACGGATGAATAGAACAGTTGGCAAGTATTTGACAAAGATGGTGTCCGATCATTAGCGAGACTGGGACCAATATCTTCCGTTCTTCACAATGGCCTACAGATCTGCTGTTAATGAGTCAACAGGCCAGACACCAGCCAGAGTCCTATTCGGACGCGAGATGCGACTACCTTGTAGATGTAGAAGGTGAAGATTATGTGATTGAATTACGAAGAAGAATGGACGATGTACACGAGTTGGTCCGTTCCCATCTCCAGATCGCTAGTGACCGAATGAAGAAATGGTACGATACGCAAGCCGAAAAGGGGTGTTTTAAGAAGAACGACAAAGTCTGGCTCTATAATCTCAAAAAGCGAAAAGGCTGTTCTCCCAAGTTGCTACAGTTTTGGGAAGGTCCATATCTCATTATGGAGAAGATCAATGATGTTATTTACCGAATAAGCAAGATTCCGAGAGGAAAGCCGATGATAGTTCACCATAACCGGCTGGCGTCTTTCGAGGGTGACCACGACGTAGATGAAGAAGTGGAAGTAAACCAAGTCCAAGATGTGTCTGACCTCACGTTTGAGGAATTCATGGGTGCCTATGGAGGTACCGGTAAAGCAAGACATGGTGTTACCACTGAAGAAAGGCAAGATCTACTCGCGCTTCCCGATGACTACTCACTGGCCCTTACCATCCGGCCAGTATCAAAGACGCACCAGGGTTGGCATCCGTCTTTCGAAGGAAGTTTGGTCGAGTTGCAGAACTTCAATGCCAAGTGCCAGCTCCTGGTAAAACCTTAAAACTCCAAGATGAATCACGTTACCTTTTCTACCTGGTAACAAAAGACACTGCCCGTGACCAACCTACCTACCGAGATGTATGGGAAGCTTTACTTCGATTGAGAGAGCACGTACTAGAATCCGACGTGCAAAAGTTAGCCATGCCAAAGTTAGAGTGCCACCAATTAGATTGGAGGGTTATTCGAAGTATGGTGGAGGATATCTTTAGAGACACCGAAGTCCAGGTGTTAGTCTGCTGCAATCCGCATAGTTACTGGTGCGGAGAGAAAACCGTCCCTTGTCATTTTCTTAAAACTGGAAGTTGTAAAACAGGGTCCAGTTGCCGATACCAGCATGCAGCTCCAGTTCCTGTCCCGAAAAGGTTCCAGGAGGAACCATCTTTTAAGAGGGGGGCAATGTTACGATAAATTCTGACCCAAAATTGTAAATATATGGTGACTAATTATTTTCTATTTGTAGTAATTCCGGCGCTCATACCTGTTACCTGCCGACAGAAAATACTAGACCCTTCTACAAGAAAGGTCGAATATTCAAGTAACCATAATGCAGTCGACGGCCGAGAATGACTAACCTAATGGATGGAACGATCGATGCCTAGCCAGATGTCTCTAGATAACGGCATTTGATGTATAGATAACGGTGATTCTCATTGAGGGAAGTTAGTCAGTGAAGAAAGAAGCTCGGGAATCGCGATTTTAAAATGTATCGAACGTAACATAAATTTGTACAGTTAATTAATAAATTAGTAATTAGCTATCGTGAGTTTTAATAAATTAGAATATAGACAATAAATTAGAATAAAGACAAATAAATTAGAACAATATAAATATACTACAGATCGCTAGAAAGGTAACTCCGAAATGATGCATGGTCAAGTCTGTAATGTGAGATATTTGACTTGAATGATTTTTTATGATCAAAATTATTAATTGAAGGAGTGGCTGCAATAAAAAATAAAATACCTCCTAAAAATTCAAAATTAGTTTCTTTTTATTACTTTCTTTCCTGCGGTTAAAGCATGTAAAGAAAAAGTTTTTACGTAGTTTTTGTAAATATTATAAATATCATATTTTAATAAAAAAAAATTGGAGCTCCTTTGTCAAAAATATTAAACAAAAATAGTTTTACGTTTATTTATATGTTATTTGGATATAAAAAGTACAGAAACTAAATAGAATGTCCTTATTAGAATATTATCAAAATACAAACTAATCAGTGGAATATGAAAACATAAATGGTAATATTGTTCTTAGGTTACTAGTGTTCATCTTTAGTTTCGGAAGTTTGGCATTCTGCTGGCTCTACAGGAACAAGTTGTTGGTAGTACCACATTTCAGCCTCGCCAACATACTGTCTGGCCAATTCCATGACATTTAATAGCTTATCTCTTTTCAAAGGCAACGGGGCATTATAAACCTTATTGTGTCTTCTTCTTATAGTGCGTGCACCTATCGTGCGTTGGCGAATTATCTTAAGGCTAGACGTCTCTCTTTTGCGGCATGCAAAAGATCGCCAGTGTTATAATGGAGGGAGGGAATAAGTTGCCCTGGACGGTCCCTTCACCGACCAGTCTGCCGCGAGCCTTTTGCAGGGGGAAGGATAGGTGGCAACAACACCAATGGAATGCACGCGAAAAGTGCCAGAGGGGAGTTAAGAGTAAGGTCGGCAAGTCAGACATATACGCTAAGTGCGGTTCTAGACCCGTCGGCTGGAGGAAAAGGGATCCTACACACCTGAAACACCTTCCCCAACGGTCTTTTTGAAGATTTTCACCTCCCAAAAAAAGTATGGTTATTTGAGATTAAAAGGTAGTGTGTTATTAGGTTCAACAACTTTGCTGGACCAAAATTTTGTTTACAGAATTTGTACATTTATACACAATGTGAATAGATCCATTATAACTGATACATTTACTTTTTTAAAGTTGCCAATATATCATCATTTTCTTATAGACAATGCATGATCTTCTTGTTACTTTTCTTAAAACCTTACTTTTCTTTTGCTACTGTTATAATTTTTTTGTTATCGCTTTTGTTGTTAATTAAAACATTTTGTTTATTAGTCTAGTCATCTATAGTTTTTTGGGTTCGACTTATATTTCTTTAAAAAAAGGTATTAAAATGCTTGTTCTTTATTTTTATGGTATACTGTTTCGTATTATTATTTTTTGTTTAGTTTTAATAGATGTTCCTTCCATAAAAGTTTGCCATCCTTCTAGGTAGTTTACTGATTTGGAAACTAATAATGCTTTGCCATAGAAAGTAAGGTCTCTGTTAGGCCCGATGGCACTTCTTCGAGCGAACGGAACCACAACAGTATTTTTAGGACTAAACCCAAGTAACTGCTCCCGGCACCATCCTCAACGAACACGAAGCTCACCTGAGCGATCTTGTGCATCGTGCAACCAGTATAACTACGTCATCGGGTTCTTATTCTTCCAAGGAAACTGGGACTTTGACTTCTTTTGTAACGCGATCCCTATATCTTCTTGGAGTTCTCCTTGGAGTAAAGCCGTTCTAAGGATTGATTCGTTGGTTCTTCTTGTGGTCCAGGGGAATTCGCAAAACATTATTCACCAGCAAAACATTTTAATCGCGTTCATATTACGTTCTTTTCTTTTTCTAGTCTTCCTTTCAACACCAGCATTCAGACCTATATAAAAAATTCAAAATACCATTGTTTTGCCTCATCTTTATATGTATGATAATGTATGACTTTTCCATCGTTTGCTAAGCTTTGTCAGTGTCACGTTGGTCATTGCTGATTTTCTTTTAATTTCTTGGCTGCATTCTTCAGATTTGGTTATGTGTGTATCCAGATATCTTCTTCTTATTCACTATCTTTACAACTCGGGGTGAGTCTTTGCCGCATCCACTATAGCCCTTCATCCTCTACGATATTGCGCTTCCATTTCCCATTGTCGTACCCCAATTCTAGATAAATCGGCTTCAACATCATCCTTTCATCTTTTTCTCGGTCGGTCTACTGATCTTCTACCATCTGGTCAATAAAAAAATACTGTATTTAAAACTCTGTCATCCGCTTATCGTACACGTGATTTGTTCATCTTATTCGGTTTGCCTTGATATGTCTAACTATGTTTTCAGTTCCATATAGAGTAACCAATTCAGCATTGCGGCGTCTTTTCCAATCCCCTGTAAATTCATCTCTTCGATGGTCAAATATTATTCTGAGAACCTTTCTTTCAAATTATAGAAGCTTATTGATTTCCCGCTGGTTGAAAGTCCATGTTTCACTGCCATATGTAATTGGTCAAATAATCGACTTGTAAAATGTTAATTTAAATTTTCTTTTTAGCAGCTTCGATCTTAATAATGTTGAAAAAGAGTATAACGCTCTATTTCCCGCAGCTACCCTTGCTGAGACCTCTTTTTCTATGTGGTTGTCAGCTGTGATTATCGCCCCCATGTATTTAAACTCCTTTACTACTTCGAAATTGTGATTATTAATACTGATGTTCTGCCTAACTCTTAGTCTTGGATTTTTGGTTACTATTATGTATTTCGTCTTTTCTTTATTTATTTGGAAACTCAGACTACCTGTTTTCTTCTCGAGCTGTGAAAACACCCCTCCCACGTCTCTTGTAGAATGCGTGAGTGCATCTCTATCGTGAGCAAAGGCTAGCAACAGTTTTGATCCTTGATCAGCAAATCCTCTTGTCAGCTCAGACGATATTTTACTTATTGCATATTCTAAAGCAAAATTGAATAGCAACGATGACTAAACAAGTCCTAAATTTATACCAAATGTTATCGATGTTCTGCTTTCTATCTCTACTTGCGTATATGAGTATGTCACGCACATTTGCGTTAATTGAACTAATTTTCTTGGTATTCCCATTTCTAACATTGCTATCCACAATTTGCTTCTTTTTATGGAATCATATGCTTGCTATAAATCTATGAAAATTTGATGCACATCGAGGTTATTTCCAAGTTTTTCTCTAATATTTGTCGGATGGTAAATATCTGGTCTATAGTTGACCTTCAAGCACGATAGCCGCATTGGTAGTCGTCTAGAATATCTTCCGAATATGGTGTGAATCTCTTTAGTAAAATAATTGATAGTACTTCATATGATGTGGTAATAAGCGATATGCCTCTATAGTTTCAGAACTGTTCTTTATTTCCTTTCTTATAAATGGGAATTATAATGCTTCTATTGCATTCTCTAGGCATTTTCTGTTGTTGTCATACTCTCAGAATTATGTCATACAATTTCAGATATGCATGATTGATTTACAATTTTCATTTATTCTGATAATTTCTGACTATATGTTATTTTTTCTATATCTATAGCAATAAATTTTATTTTTAATATATTGAAGGATAGCCCTGCTTTAAAACATACTCATTTATATGAGATGTTTATAAAAGATTTTTCATAGATTTTAAACAGGATGGGCATACCATGCAACCTTGCCTTACGCACTTATTAACTTTAAACGATCTTGAGAGTGTTCCAATTTTTCTCCAAGTATCCTTACTTTGGCTGAGTTTTTTATGTACAGGTTATCTAGTAATTTGACTAGGTGTTTAGACAGCTCCGTGTTTTTTCCAGACATTTCTACATTTTGTACTATCTAACAGAAGGAAATAGTCTACTATAAACAATAAAACACACATTTATGTGCGAACCTTGAACTCTATTGATTTTTCGACAATCCGCCTTAAGATCAAACATTTTTCATTGGTGACCCTTTCATATAAATCCTGCCTTTTCTTCTGGTATTTCAAGGAGGAAGTAGAGTTTAACTGTATTTTAGTAAACTCATTTTATAATTTTAGCGTAACATTACTTTTAAATTAACCTTATAAATGATTAACATTTTATCAAAAAGGCCACATCACAAATCTATATCTATTTCCAGGTTAGTTAATTTAGTTAATTTAGTTATTTAGAAAAAGTGAAGTATACACAATTATTCATAGAGACAAAATATTAAGCCTTTTTAGATGTTAATTAGTAATAATTAGGAAAAAAATTAAGTTTCTGTCTAAATTACATTAGAGAAATGTTTTAGGATGTTAAAATAATATACAAATAATGAAGTAAGTCAAAGTATTTTTTGTTCTTATAAGACTAGACAAGGACAAAATAACTTATTACGGCTTCATTGTTTCAATCCATCGCAATAAAATATCATTTTTAGTTGAATCTAGTATTAGTTACCCATAATTATGGACAAAAGAGATAAAAAACTGGAAAGAGGTAAAAACACATAATTAAGAATATTAAACATATAATTAGTCATCAAAAATATTGCATTTGTACTATTTATTTTGGTTTATTCCGCCATTCATCATCGTCAATTAGCCTATATTTGTCCACTGCTGAACGTAGGCCTCCCGTAAAATTTTCCACCTATTTCTGTCTTGAGCTTCTTGCTCCAGTATGTGGTGATGCACTTGATATCATCCGTCCATCTAGTCGGTGGTCATCCTCTGCTTCGATATTCCTATCATCCGTTAATCTGGCAACATGTCCGGCCCAAGCCCATTTAACCATGGCTGTTTTTTTAACTGCATCTATGACTCCTGTTCTTCTTCTTATTTCTAGGTTTGGGTACTTTATCTTTGATGATAATACCTAATATTGATCTTTCCATAGCGCGTTGTGTAACTCTTTATCTATTGTTCTGTTTGTCAGATTTAGTGTTTCTGCACCATATGTAGGAACTGGTAAAACGCACTGGTTAAAAATTCTCGCCCGCCATTACCGGAGCCAAAGCATAGGGTAAAGTGTGAAAATCGCGGTCACCTAAGAAGAAAATTTTAATTGAAAAACATTAAAACTCTGTGAATCAAATTTAAGGCGTCAACCGGTCAGTTGGGGTTTTAACTTATTGCAAAACACATTCAATTTAAAAAATCAAAAATTTTTGTCTTTGAAAGAGACAAAAATAAAAAAGTATCTTTGACCGGTATTGTCACCATATATGGACAACACCGGTCATGAGTGTGGGTAATTTCAGTCAATTTGTTTGTGTTATTATTAAAATAAAAATCAATATCTATTTAACAATTTTTTGATATAAAACGATTAACGAATGTACCTTAATGGGTAATAATTCAAGTAAATTAGTAAGAAAGGTGAAAAAATATTTTTTATTACTAAACAAAAAAAAACAAAAATATGTGTTTTAAGGCTTATCCTTGAAAATTGTAACGGTAAAATTCAGAGAGATATCTATTTCAAAAATATCTTTCTTTACAAAAACAAAATCCATTCACGAAGAATATTCTAAACGTCATCTTGTACTAGACGTTAGCTTTATACCTACCTTATACAACCCCCCATTGTGTAAAGTCTTGGGTCTATACAATAAACGAGTGGGCGGCCTTCTATTCAGTGCGGTTTTGAAATAATGTTGAATAAAAACATTCATGAAATTAAAATGAAAGAATTTACGTCTATTAGTAGAAGTGCGATTTATAAAATTAGTACTTGAAGCATAAATCGCGAGAGGAATATGTGCATCAGTTTTCAAATATTTATTATTTACTATATAATTTCTAAATTGAACCATTTTCACTTCTTTAGTTAACAATTTTTCTGTTTTGACAACTAAATAGGTAATTAGACAAAATAATTATTAATTTCAAAACAGGAGTTTAAAGAATTAGAAAGAGGTAGCCCGGGCCCAGTTAAATGGTCAAGCTTATTCCAGTGGAAGCAATAAGGAGGATTATTTTTCGTTTTGGCACAGCTGACATGCTCTCTTCAGCACTACAACCCATGAAACTGTGGTAAAAAGCATGCTTTATTTATACGGTTGTGAAACACGACGATTAACAGAGACAGATTAATATCGAAGAAAGATATCTCGTCGAACTTAATGCAATAAAGTATGAGAATAGAAGGTACAGTCATGGATGCCATACAACTAAAGCAGCTCAAATGGGTACAGGTCCAATAAATGAAAGACAGTAGACTCCTAAAACAAGTATCTGTATTAACACCTACCGTAATCCAGAAGAGAGGATTACCTTAGAAAACACGGATGGAAGGAATAAGAAACTTAATGAGCTCAAAAGAACTTAAAGAACAATGGAACAACCAAATTGAATGAAAAATGAACGTCGGAAGACATTTTATTTTAGGTACATTTTTTGGACTAAAAATAAATTTGAAGAAATTCAAGTTCATGGTATTTACAAAAGCACAAAGCATCAAAGTTAAGCTAGTACTAGATAATACAGAAATTGAACAAATATCTTTGTACAAATACATTGGAGCATGGATCACAGAAGATACTGATTAGACAAAAGAAATAAGATGCCGCATTGGAATTGCACGGTCAACTTTTAATAGAATGAGAAAACTTTTTTGTAATCGAGATATCAATATATCGTTTCGGATAAGAATGCTTTGATGTTATATTTTCTTTACCCTTATATATGGGATTCAAGCTTGGTCACTTAAAAAATCCAACATTAAAAACCTAGAAGCATTCGAAATGTGGTGCTACCGACCTGTTTTGAAAATATCATGGATGGATCGCAAAACAACCGAACAAGTTCTCAAACAACTAGGAACAATGCAAAGTTTTAAATTCCATAAAAATCAGGAAATTAGAATACTTGGGGCACATCATACATCACACACCAAGACGTAAAATCTAGTGGTTACGCAATCTCCGTGAATGGTTTGGATGCAATTCAACTGAACTATTCAGGCGCATATCCAACAAAATGCTAATTGCCAGAATGATTTCCAATCTCCGATAGGAGTGGAACTTGAAGAAGAAGAATAAGTACATTATTATTATATCATATTATATATATTTATATAATATATGATATACACGATATTGAAAGAGGTTACAACATAGACAATCAACAAAATCTACATCGACAACTACACAGTGAACACCCAACAATAATAGAAGTGTCAAATGCCGTCTTAAAACTCAAAGACAATAAAGCCACAGGAATCAATTAAATCTGTTTTTTTTTGCAGTAACCCATAAACTAATAGTACTTATATGGCAAAATGAATTTGTACCAGAAGAGTGGCTAAATGAAATAATATACGTTGCATATAAAGGACGATTAACTGGTTTGTAAGAACTATAGAGGCATTACTCTGTTAGCATCTTCACCTGTTACCACCCTGCTTGGCATTGTCACATATCAGATCAATTTACGGTTGCAAAAGGATTGAGACAGGGAGATCCTTTATCCACTACATTATTCAATTTAGTATTAGAAACTGTAATCAGAAATTGGCATTTGCTGATGATCTAAGGATCCTAGCAAAAACCGAGTAAGAATTAAGAAGAGTTGTGAAGAAAATCATCGAAGAAGCACATAAATTTGGATTGGAACTAAATGAAGACAAAACTAAATATATGATCATAAAAGGAACAGAAGGGAAAAAAGAAGACTTTAGTGTGAGGTCAGTAAGTGGTAAAAGCTATAGTTTTAAAAGGGTGGACAAATTTGAATACCTAGGTGTAGTTTTCAATGAAAATGGAAAAGAGAAATAAGAGCTCGTAGCCAGAATAGCAAAAGTGAATAAAAAATTAGGTGGTTTAAGAGCCCTACTGAACTCAAAATACGTTTCTAGACAAGGTAAACGCAGAATATATAAAACAGTAATTCCACCCACAGTAATATATGCCGGTGAGCCTGGACATTAAATAAGAAGGAAGAGGATACTCTGGAAAGATGGGAAAGGAAAATATTGAGATGCATATTCAGAGGACGGAAGGCAGAAGATGGTTGGGAGAGAAGAACCAACAATGAATTAATGGCTTTATACAAAGGACCTACTATTACGAAGTTCGTAAAGGCACAAAGAATCAGATGGTTGGGATATGTGGAAAGAATGGCAGTAAACAGAATTCCTAAACTAGTAATAACCAGAAAATTAATCGGCCCCAAAAGAAGAGGTAGACCCAGAACGAGGTGGATTAGTAAAGTGGAGGAAGACCTTAAACACGTGAAGGTGAGGGAATGGAAAAAAAAGCACAAAATAGAAGCGAATGGAAAAATATTGTACACCAGGTCCTTCAGAGTAGTTAAGAATGTTATATATACATATTTAAGTTAAAGTTTTGTTTAGAATAATTGTAATTAGTTAATATTAGAATTATGTTGTAAAAAAATGCTCTAGGCCTTGACGGCCTGTTGTGCGTATAAATAAATAAATAAATAATAGAGTGCAAAAATCGAAAGAATCGCGTTTTTTGCATTAATTGTTAATCATTGAAAAACGGCTCCGAACTTTACGCAGGAAACAGGTAGGTTTTCTTCTTATAGGTCTACAATAACTAAAAAAGTTGTCAGGTATCTGGATTATTGAGTGTCACGAGAAAATCCTTATTAGCCTGGACTAATATGGCTGGAAAAGCAAGTGAAGAAACAAACTTCATATATTATGTAAACTTTACTAACAAAAATGTTGAAAATAAATATTCCTATAAATATAAATAATCAAATTCCATATTCAAATACAGCAAAATATTTGGATATTGTCCAATAAATATAAATAATCAAATTCCGTATTCAAATACTGCAAAATATTTGAGTATTACTCTAAGCTTTTATGTAAAGAAAAGAAAATAATAATTCTGATTGCAATACAAAAAAATGTACTGGCTGATTGACCAAAATTCTACGCTGTTTCTACATAATAAATTATTATTATATAAGCAAATACTGAAACAATAGTATTATTATAAAAACAATATAAACATTTAGAAGGAAAATTTTACAAATCAACAGAAAATATTTCTATGCATATAAAAATTTAATCAAATTATAGGTACTTATTATAGGTACTGCTTATTTATATAAAATTTCCTCAATCGGAACATAAACGTCTTCGTGAACTACCCATTTTAAAAACAATAACACACTGGTTTGTCAAAAGTCGAAATAAACCCTAATAATGTTATTCAACATTATTTATGACCCACCTTCGAGAGGGTATTATACTTCTTACCTAACCAACCTAACCGTGTCGGCGAGAATCCAGAAACTATCGACAAGGACAGCCTGTACTGGCCGAGAGAGAAAGTTACATTTAGCAAAATTTGAGATTTTAAAAAAAGTTTATACCAAATAGCTGCTTTGTGTTACACTTTATGTTAAAAATAAAAACAGATTCGGAAAGTGGGTCAAATTCTGTAGTGCCATATTTCAAAAAAAAAATTTACGTTTATTTTTGCCAAAAATATTTGAAAAAAAAATATTGTTTAAACAATTTATTAATTTACAACCAAATAGTGCACTAGAACTTTTTAAGACCTTTCATATAAAAAAAGAATCATCTTAATATCTGCCATAGTTTTTGCGTTATTTGATATAAACTTTTACATTGGAACTTAGGTATGCCCAGAAACGCAAGAAACGGCCTTAATGTAAAAATGGTTGACAGGCATCGCAGGTATAACCCTCTGCAGAATCTCATCCACTGCACTCTGAATGGGCCCATCTTGAGCAAAGGGTACATCTAAACCACATTTCATTGTTTTTGCCAAACTCGCTGCAAACCAGACATCTATCTTTGTCTGCACCGTTACTGTCATCACATTGTATATCGATATCCGATTACGAAGAACTAAAATCAAACACTTTTCTCTTGTAATGAGGTTTCTTAGTTTATACTTGTTTCCCAGTCCTATTTGTGTTTTGTCCTTTCTGAAATTTTTGGGTATTTAATTTGGTTTTTCCTTTTTCTTGAATTTTCTTTACCTTTTCCTGTTTTTTCTGTTCCTTTTCTTCTAACACTTGTTTAAAAAGCGTAGATGTCGGGATTTTGGCATGCTGTTTTTTTCTGGTTATACTCTTACTTACAGCGGAATTTGTGATAGACGTCGTTCTTTAAATGATGTGAAACTAGCAGAAGGTCCCGGAATAGGATCTATTGCTGTTTTTTCAACCTGATTTTTATTTATAAGTGACAAAGTTTGAGATGAGTTTGTATTGTAAATTTCGGCTGATATGGCTTAATTGTTATCTTGGACTTCAACAAGCGATTGATTTTGTAATGTTGTAGCAGCTAATAAATTTTGATCTGTAAACACTTTTGGCTTGAGTGGAAAAATGACAGTGCATTTAAAGCCAGATTCTCCTTTAGTTATGGTCGCTACTGTAGAATATGCTTTATTAAACAGACCAGCAACATCATATGACGTGATATGTGGCTGGAATGGTTATCTGTAATTAGAAGAACTGGTGAGGTTTTACTGGGTTTTGAGTATTTGTGGAAGTGTTGCAACCATTCATAAAATAAACCTTCATCAATCCAACCATTAGTTAAACATTTATATAATGCCTCTGGAGGTCCATCTTTTTCTAAAAAAGGTGTCAGTATCTTTCGCGGAAAAATAAACATGGGTGGAATGTATCCCCCAGCGGAATTCATGGCACACATAACTGTGATGTTTCTATCTGTCACTCTGCTGGTTGTAAAGCCCACCCTCTTCTGGCCTTTGGTAGCTAAAATTTTTCCCGGAATCTAAACTGTACTAATTCCTGTCTCATCGGCATTGTATATTTGTGTTGGATCAAATTGATATTTTGCCAATAAACTTTCTAATGGCTTAAAAAACAGGTCCACTTCTTCTTTATTAAAAGCTGTTAATCTGTTTATACTTGTGCCTTCTGCTTTGCGTATGGATACCACTCGACACCAGCTAATCCTAAACAGACCTTAAAATTATCTTTAATACTGTTCCTTCCACCAAACTCAAATGCTAAATTTCTCAGTTCTTTTGCTGTTACGCCATAAAAAATAGAAGCTAAATATTTTATTTGTGTGGCTATTTCAGCTTCATGTTCGGCAGAAAATACTGATTTTCTACCTGATGAATCGCATAGTCATGTCACCATTTCGATAAGCTAAAATAGCTTTTTCTAAATCCTGTTGACTCCATTTTGCTTTACAAGTCGTTCTTTTTCGATTCCTTGTCATCTGAAATATAAAAATTCCCGAAGGATTAATAGTACAAACTGTAATTTTTTTTTTGTTTTATTTAAATTAATGTGTCTCGGCTGCAATGGCCATTGACACAAACAATATAATATACAATATTATTGTATATTATATAATTAATTATATATTATATAATTGCTACAGCTACTCAATAAGCTTAGAACCTATGATTAAATAATACAATAGTTTTATCATTAAGTTATATATAAGTTAAGGTAAAGTACAAGAAAAACAAGGGGTCATATTCTGTTAAACAACTGAATGTCTTTCAAAAAACCAATTAGGTTAAAGACTTGATCGGGCGAGTTTAAAATATCTTTGATATTTGGCTTAAGTTTATGTTGCACTTTGTGTTTTGCGTACCGGGGACACTCGATTAGGATATGTTTCACAGTTAATACACTTGAGCAGATTTGGCAATTGGGCTTCGGCTCAGATTTCATTAAATACTCATGTGTAAATCGGGTATGTCCTATTCTTAACCTTCGGGTGACAGCTTTTTCGTTTCTAGACATTTTTGGAAGTTCAAATTTTTCAACAGTTTGCCGGATCTCATGTAATGCACTCTTGATTGTGATCCAGTAGGTTTGCCAGGTATGATACTGTTGTTGCTTAAAAATTTGCATTAAGTCATTACAGATTTGAATATGTTGAGCTTTTGAGGATTTACTGTTTACACAAGAAGCTTGCTTGGCTGATTGGTCTGCTTTTTCATTACCAGGGATGCCGACATGGGATGGTAGCCAGATGATCGTGACATCTACACCTTGAAAAGCGAGAGCACTGTATATTCTATGGATTCTAAGTTCTCCAGTATATACGCTGCATATACTCGGTAAAAAAGATGATTTTATTACTTCATCATGTGTGGTAACGGCACATCCAACGCCTGCTTCGCTTTTGGAGGCATCTGTATACAAAATTGTTTGGAATTTGTTCCTGCTTATGATTTCTTTGAAGTGTTGCCTTATGAGAAGGCTTGAGGTTTCATGTTTACTGTATTCTAATAGGGAAGTGATTGAATGTGGGATTGGTGTATTACAAAGCGGAGTATCTGGGATTGGGAAGGGATGTGTAAATAAATTAATATAAGTCAGCATGGATGTAATACCGGTCAACTGACCGGAATTTCCTCCTGATGACATTTTTTTTTTGTTCTTAGATTTTTTTACTCGTAAACATGTATTACATTATTGATCTTTAAAAAAGGAATAGGCAGCTAACAATATTATAATCAATCGTAACCAATTTTAAGATCTACAAGTAAATAAAAATGAATTAACACCGTATATTACTCACCATGAAAATAAGATCGAAAACACTGAAAACAGATTAATAATATTTCTATGACAATGGTATGCGCCAACTCAACGCTCGTCGGCAATCTGAATACAGAGTAGTGTAGCGATACGTTGACAGTTGTTGTGACAGGTCAAAGGAGGTTACCAGATTGAATAGATTTCGCACAATCCGGATGACCGCCATTACCCACTGACCGGTGACACAGTTTACCCTACATTGTTGTTAATGTCTTTTTAAATTTTTTTTTAGCATTTTATTACTGCTTATCACAAAACCATTTCTTTTGTTTTGGAAAAACTGCGAGTCATCAAGGAACCTTTTATTTTATCATAAACCTGGCTAAAAGCTCAGGTTCGTTCAGAAAAATATTTCCTTGAGATTTTTTTGCATAATCACTTGAGTAACCCCAAAAAATGGTTCAAGACAAGCAGGCGAAAAGTTCTTCAAATTTTTCTAAACAATTGTTTTTAAACAAATTGTAACGATCAATTTTTTCGGCCATGATAATTTTTTTTAATAATAATTTTTTTCGACCATTTTAAGGATCATTCTGAACAAAATAAGTCTGTTGTAGTTTTTTGTGAACTTGATTGTTTTCTAATGTTAAATAATTTAAAACAGAGAAGAACGCAAAATTTCGATTTTGAAGGGTCATAGATACGGCTCAAAAAAATAAGTGAAAAAACATTGTTGAATTCACGAAGAACCTAAATTTAAACTCAAACCTTGTTCGATTATTTTCCGATATGTTTTACAAATGGGATAAAACAGATGTTTGGATTCTAATTACATAATGTTTGTAAATACACATATATATAACCATATATAAGCTAAATATCTATTTTTGCTTCTAAAATAATAAACTTGATTAAAATGTTGTATATGTATTTCTCTTGTTGTGCTAATAAAGTAGGGATGTTAATTGGTAGACTTACAAAATTGTTCAATTCTTGGTACAGCATATCTGTATGTGCAGTATATTTTTGACACTCTAAGAAAATGTGATTTATATCGGCTAAAGGTTTTTCTGGAAAGTGGGGACAAGTAGAATCTAAGATACCAATCCGAAACAAATGTGCTGGAAAGCGACCATGATTAAGTTTTAAACGTGATATAATTGATGACTTATATCTAATATAATCGCACGAATTGATGTGAGGAAGGTTAGTTGGTAAAACCGGATGAAGTTTAAAATAGAGACTCTCTGATGTAGTTGAAAATTTACTGTACTGAGCTTTCCATCTAACCCTAAAATTAGCTTTATTTAAATTAATAAGATCTAATGAGTTGCAACTAATATACTACCAGTTGCAACTTGTGGCAAACTACGGCAATAACAAGAAAAATGGCAGAACAATTAAGAGTAACTCAACGGGCCATGGAGAGGGCCATGTTAAATATAAGCCTCAGAGATAAATTTTCTAACACCGAAATACGTCGAAGAACTAAAGTAACCGACATCATGGGAAAAATAGCGACATTGAGATGGCAATGGGTAGCACATGTAGCAAGACAAGACACCAACAGATTGACTCATAAAGTGACATTCTGGAGACCTCGAGAAACAAAAAGAGCGTGGGAAGACCTAAAAAGAGATGGATAGACGATATAACTGCTGTAGCGTACTCTGGCTGTTATTTTAGTTATAATGACCAAATACTAGACTGCATTTCATTTCAGTTGTACCTCCACAACTGCTTCTGACGATGGGTTGAATAACCCGAAACACGTGTCGGGCAATGGTGGAGTTCCGATTTAAATGAAGCAATCTTTTACTATCATATATATATATATAATATATATATATATATATATATATATATATATATATATATATTACCAAGGTTTGATGGATTGTCAATTTCGTTTCTTGTTTAATTATTTAGACCATAGTAGAGAGTTTAGAATGTTAACCGCTTTTTTCCCTGATGCGTTTTGTTTTCGATGTCTCTTTTGGTAGTGCCTTCTTTAGACATTATAGATCCGAGATGTTTATGTTCTTTGCATTTTTTTGTGTTTCTAATTTCTAACTCCGGATCTCTTTCATCATCTACTATTTTAAGGTACTCTGTCTTTGACGTATTCATATTGAGGCCCCCTTTTTCATATTCTTTCTTTAGTTTTCTAAACATGTAGTCCATGTCTTCCTCATCATTATCTACGCCTACCTGATCATCTGCGAAAAATAAAGTTGTTAGACATTTACAATCGCCTATGTCTATTCCCATTCCGGATACTTGTTTCTTTCTTTGCTCTAGCGATGATTGAATATATATTTTAAATAAGATCGGATATAAACAACATCCTTGTTTAAGCCCCTTTGTTATTGAAAATGATTCAGATATAAAGTTTCCTTTTTTAATGACACTTCTTGCATTTTTGTATACATTTGCAATAGCATCCACATACTCTCTACCGAGACCTACTTTCGTCAATGTTTGAAATAGTTTTTTCAAAGGTACCGTATCGTATGCTTTCTCTAAATCTACAAACAATAGGTGGGTACATAGATTCTTAGCTTCTGTCTTTCGATTACCTGCTGCAGAACGAATATACCATCAGTGCACGATCTTCCTGCATGAAACCCATTTTGTTCATCTATAACTTTGTATTCTGATTTTATTCTTTTTTTTTTATTATTATTCGACCGTACAACCGCCCCACTGAGCTTAAAATAGTTATTCCCCTATAATTAGAGCATTTGCGTTTATCCCATTTCTTGAATATTGAGCTGATGTATCCAATATTCCAATCATCAGCTTTTAATTTATATTTTCTTTTTAGTTCATAAAACTTCTCAGCTTTTCGTAAGTGGAGTTCTTTCTCAATATTTAATTTCCGTACGTCTTCTAGGTAGTCACAACTAGCTAATAGTTTACTTTGATACCGATCGCAAGTCATTTGATATCGATCACTTCTCGGTAAGCCAAATTTAAGGTTAAATTCGGTATGGAATACTTTTCAATATATTTCATAAGAACCGGCATGTTCTGGTATGAATATTTCATACATCTTTTTCACAGATAGGGCTAGTAGGTATTCGGATTTTTTCTTCTTGAATAATGAGCATGTCGGTTTTTAAAAGATTTGATATGGCTCTTAATCAAAGCCAATGTAGTTGCTGCCGTTTTGTTTGGTCGCGTCGGTTTGAATGTTTGCCTCGTTTATTCTTTGGTGCTGTTCCATCATTAACGACAGGTTTTTGTAGCCTTCGAACCCTTTCACCATGAAGACCGCAAAAAGTCTTTACACATACTGGTTCTTCTCTTTTGCCAAATAATTATCTTGCTCGTTTTTAGTTTTCAAAGCATATGAGCATAAAAACCTAAAAGTGATCGAAAACTCGAAATTTCTTTTTATCAATAATATATTTTAGAAAAACATTGAAACAGTGAACACCTAAAAGAAATATAAATGTTTCACTTATCATTTTACAATTATTATGTGTAATGTACCTGTAATTGGGACCCATTTTTATTTGTGCTTTTTCTATGCCCTTCTAATTAACATGTATTTGTCCCTTCACTCTTGCCTGTTTTATCTCTGTACGTCTCAGCACCTTCCTTTTCTTTTTTAATGGCACATTTTTACATGAACATTGTCGTTCGAGTTCATTGTTACTTGTATTTATTATAAAACTCATTTTACTAAATTGGTTTATGGTGTTTACTTATAAGATCACACAGCACAACTATTCAAAGGAACGTTAACCTACTGACAGCCAAGCAATAAAGTTTCCTGCAAAAACACCAATAGTCATTAACAACTATGGTTTTTGCAGGAAATTGCGCTTGACATATGGGGTTTATGCAGAATCGCCTATATTTGTTTCGCATGTATCTTAGAATAATCTGGTTTTAATGGAATTTGCTCACGCAAGGAACGTAAGTAATTAGTCCTTCAATCCACAGATGGCGTAAATCCGATTCCAAACCAAAAAAAAACTGACATATGAGGTTTTTGCAAAGAACGCCTCATTTGCATTTATACCACTGTTGAAATATATTAATCAAAATTTATTGTTTCAGATGACGAATTAAAAATTATAAGACAAATTTTATTATTGGGTACCAAAAAGCAGTGGCACCGAATTATAGCTAAATGTTGCATATGTGCAGTGGTAATAATAGAAGTTCAAACGATTATAGCTGGAGTTGTGCTGTACAAGAATAGTGAAACATGGAAGGCTCTACTACCTTATTCTACCCTTATGACCCTTATACAACCAGTAAAATATATCATTTATAACTTAGACATTTTATACCATTTTCTATCAATATTGCAACGGCGGTGCTTTAGAGAAAAAAATAACAATGTTATTCAACAAAATAATCCTTTTTTTATCAAACTTACATGTACTTCATCTAATTAACATAACGATGCACGTCATCGGCGTCATAGCCCGTGACGTCACATGATACCAACACGAAATATTTAGGCGGTAGATGTGTTCTTTTTTAGAATCACTTTGCTGAGTACACTGGCATTATAGCCACTAGACATATAATATAGGCGTAGAAATATTATTTAAAGATTTCTATTAATGTTAACTTAAAGAAATATACAATAATATGTTTCATTTAATTTGTATAAATGCATTATAAAGCGTTTTTATTAAGAACATTTATTCGAAACACACTGTAACTGTAATCGAACGAAGGTGAAATTTTGGCATAAATCGGTAACACTTATTTGACATTTGCGGTGTTGACACTTTTTGTACCTCCTTATTTTGAATTTTAATGTGAATAGCTCATGTTTTATATTTTTACCTATTTAATAAAATCTGTTCTTTTTAGAACAAAATTATTGTGTTTTATTTCAAAAATTTTACATAAGAATTTAAATAGTTTTTGTAAAGAGATGGCAATACTTTTGCAATAATTATGTGACCTTTTTGATTTAAAATGGATTCAGGATACTTTGGCAACTATGTCAACTTCGATCTCTGACGTAGATAATGACGTGCAACGGTATGTAAATTAGATGAAGTATAAACGAATATTATTATATTAGGTGAAACTTTCTACGATAGAAAACTTAATCTGGAAGACTAATATCGAATTATTGTCGATGACGAAACTTCAAGTTTGTTTTTAAAATATTCGTTTCTTAAATTATCTGAAGGTTGTCTTATCTAAATATCTAAAAATTTTCTGTTTCCACTATTTGGTTTTTGGTTTTAATATGCTAGATTAATAGAATAAAGTATATTTTTAATATAAAGCTAACCATTCCAGAACGTACCAAGCGATAAATATTTTTATTTTTATATATTTTTATAATTTATTACAACGTCACAATTTCTCCCTAAGCTGGAAAAGATACAATTACTTTGAACTGTGTTTGAAAATATACTGGAGACACAAGGATCTGTCTTGTGCAGGTAGATCCTGTATAGACACCATATTTTCTCTAAAGCAGCTTATTCTGAACAGATTCACAAAACACAGCCTTTTAATTCATATAGTCTTTAGAATTCTGACAAAGGCATACGATAGTATACCACTTTCAATGCTCTGGGTAGCAATGGAAAAACAAAAAATAGATAAAAAACATTCAAAAGCAATACAAATAGCTTTACAAAAATATTACGGTAAACATTAAAAATTGAAACAAATTAACTAGACAAATTCCTGTTAGTAAGGGTCTAAAGCAAGGCTGCTGTATAGCACCTACACTCTTTAAAATATATCTGAACGAGGCGCTCTCAATGTGGAGCAAAAATGCTGTAATATGAACATTTAAAATGAGGACAAGGGATTGTATACGATATACTTTGTTAACGACAAAGGCATTCTAACTGAAGACGAAAGCGATATGGACAATATACTTGAAAAACTGGATGAGGAGTACTCCAAGTGGGGCGTTACAATTAATATACAAAAAACCAAGAATTTAGTTACACGAGAAAAGTTAGATGGCAACTATAAAATCAACTGAGACCTTCAAATACTTGGGAATCCAAATAACATCAAAAGCAGGGAGTAACCAAGAAATACACTCAAGAATTGACCAAGATCAGCTACTAGACAGCTACACATACACTATTGTGGAAAAATAAAATAACGAAAGAAAATAAAAGAAGAATTTATAAAACAACAATAGAAAGTACTGGGTTGTACGGTGCGAAACTTTGAGAAAACAAATAAAAAATTAAGACAATGGAAATGGACTCCATCAAAGATCTCTCAACTCAGCAGATGTAGGTAGCTACCATAGCCTAGTATTATATAAATTAAGAATAATCCTGAAATACCACAAACAAAAATCAAAGTCGAAGGACTAAATACAGAATCTACGGAATACTTAAACAGGAAAAGAATATCAGAAAAGATCGCTGGGAATGAAATATTAGAAAGCGGGTGAAATCTTATCATCGAGGAAAGGTGGGAAAAACTCAAAAATAACATAATTGCCGCAGCAACAAAATCACTTAGAAAGAGAAAAGTAACGAACACTAACATATCAAAAAACAAAACACCATAGTTTAACACGTTCGCTGCCATGTTGTTCCGATGGGACCATCACTGATGTTGCTTCAATAGGCCACGTTGGTCCAATGGGACCAACGCAAGTATTGCATTAACAGGCCATGTTGGCCCTATAAGACCAACATTTATTCCGATATGTACCGAGCCATTGGTGTTTATTTAGTATTAAATCACCATGGAAATGGACCAACGAGGCCTACAAGCTATGTGCTGTATAGAGAATTTGTGCGATTTATGGAGTATGACAAATATGGTCCCATATAAGTCAAAAACGTTATTTACAACTTTGGGATGATATTTATTGATACAAACATGTTTTTCAACAACAGAAAAATCAAATAATGTAAAACAACCAATAAAAAAAGTTATTTAAATTCTATATAATTCATTAAAACAACCTATACACAGAAAATGTTCCTTGTCACAGGTTTTGCAAAAGGTGTCTACCTTTTTAGTTTTGTTCATAGCATACTGACGGTCGTGTTGCTCACTATTTTTTTTTTGTAGCAGTTCTTGCAAATCTTCCTTCGTTGATGTTTACTTCCGTCCGCCTTCTATTCAAGCTGATGGTGATTATTTGACACACTTCGTGGTACAGTAGTGGTTTCTTTATAAGTAACTAGATGTTTCACTATTTGTTTTTTAAAATCTGTCACCGACATGTTGTTATTTGTTACAAGCTTATATATTAAAAAAGAATTTATAACTGATGTATTTAATAATAATTCAAACCCCACTTTTTTAAACCATTTTACGCTTTTCCTTAAGGGGTTGGAATACGCTTCTATTTGGTCAGATAAGTCTACTGCCGCTTTGCCTTTATTGTAATCTATTACCACCTTGGGTTTCAGTTTAGTTTGTCGATTACAAGATACTTCGTCCATTTCATTGCCGTGTTTAGTAGAAAGCATGTAAATATTTCTTATGTTTTTCCAGTTCGTAATGATCACTCCATCATCACTTTCCATAGAAGCAATCTGGCCTTTATTTAATTTTGCAGCTACTACTTCTTGGGGTAAATATTTTTGATTTTTTCGAACAGTTCCTATCAGGTGTGTATCGACGGACAACATTTTTTTTGCTAGCGGTAAACTTGTATACCAATTGTCGGTTATCAGAGTTCTTCCTTGATGTACTAAATCCTCCATAAGATACAGAACAACGCTTTCTGGAGTGACGTTAGAACTATTTTCTTTCCCTGCATATACTTTGAAATTGTAAGTATATCCAGATCCAGAACATACTTTAAAAATTTTTACACCATATTATATGTGTCTTTTTGTCTTAGTGTACTGTTTAAACCCCAAGCGTCCCCTAAAGGGTAATAGGGTCTCATCGATGCAGACGTATTCTTCCGGCACGTATAAAGACTTAAAATTTGCAGTCAGAATGTCGACAAGTGGCTTTAACTTATACAGTTTATCACTTGTATCTGCCAATAAATTATCATTAAAGTGAAACATCCTTAACAGCATCTCGAATCGATTTCTAGACATTACATTCTTTGCAAAATTATTGTAGAATAGGTTATCGTTACTCCAATAGTCTGCGATTTCTGGCATTTTCACTAAACCCATCCAGGCAACCAGTCCTAAAAATTTTCTAATTTCAATATTTGTCGTTGGAATCCAGTCATGTAAGCGAGAGTTTGGTGTTGCGTCTGCAGTCAGTACAGACTGAGTTGCATATATATTTGTTTGGTTACAAATCAGACTAATTACTCTGTCATCGACCACAGCATCAAAAAAGTCTCCAGGCGTACCATTTGCCAACATTGCAGCTACTTCATCATTTACTCCTAACGGAATAGAAAAAGGTGCTATTAGCTTATAATTACCTACAACTGGACCCCAATTTGGTTCTATATTCGGTACTGGATCTTCACTACGGTGTGGATCTAAGTTCGGTTCTGGATTGAGTATTGAATTTAAGTTCGGTCCTGGAACGATATTACCTTGAAGATTATGATTAGGTTGTTCTGGATCATGCATTGAATTCAAGTTCGGTCCTGGATTGATATTATCGTGAACATGACGAGTAGGTTGTGAATCTAATTTTATTTTTTTTTCCCTGTAAAAACTTTCGTACATTTTCCACCGTTTCTTCTGATACTGACGAATCTGATTCTTCTTCTGAACTACACAGGTACTCACTATCAGAAGCTTCGAATGGTTCATCATCGTCATCGGATAGTTCTCCAAAATTGATTGCAATGTTTTGCAATTCACGCTCTGTCAGAGGTTTAGAACGTCGAGACATCTAAAATTACACAATATGTTGTAAAAATATTGTAATTTAAACATTATTTAATACTTACAGCAATTTATTCTTTCAATTTATTGATATGAAAAACAATCAACAAGAACAATAGGCAATGCAAATTTGTTTATTTATGTTAGGTTATGTTTACTGCGACGGACCAACGGCGCACAGAAGCATTAGTACGGTTCACTGGGCCGCGTTGTCCGGATGGGACCAACACATTTGTTATATGGTGGCTCACGGAGGCATTGATTTACAAAATATAGTCGGCAGCGAACGTGTTAAAGAGGAAGTAAAGACAAAATCTGAAGAAACGAAGAAAGGCTTTTTTCAATACGGATCACAACAAACACAACAGCACAACAGGCATAAAACCACTATAAACGAATTAGAAATGAAACCAATACTTTAGTTAGACAAATAAAAAAGGAATACTAGCAGAGTTTCTCAAAACAGATGAAACACGACTACTAAGGAACACAAAAAAGAATATGGAGAATGATCAGAGGACAACGAAAAGAAATAAACGAACTAATAAAAACTAAACACATTTAGAAGGAAACATGGGTAGACTACTTTCGATCCCTATTTGCTAAAGGTGAAGATGATGAATCACCAACACCAGAGGTAAGGACAAACGAAGAAATAAATATTCAGGAAAAAGAGATAAAGGGGGCATTGGGAAAACTAAAAAATAGCAAATCAGCAGAGGACAGAATAGCAAATGCACTCCTAAAGTACGGAGGACCAGATCTAACCAAACAACTATTAAAACTAATCCAAAAAATAATAGAACAAAGCGCAAAATTCCTCAAGAATTGAGATCAAGCATCCTATTACCTCTCTTCAAAAAGGGAGACGAATTGGACCCAATGAATTACAGAGCTATTGATTTATTAAACAAAACACTAACATTCACAACCAAAGTGATAACAAATAAATTGAATGAAATAGTAACACTAGCAGAAGAACAACAAGGTTTTAGGTCGGGAAGACCATGCACCGACGCTATATTTATAATGAGACAAGTGCAAGGAAAATTATTAGAATACAACAAACCGGCATATCTATGTTTCGTGGACCTTAGAATGGCATTTGACCAGGTCTAATTAAAAGACGTTATCCACTTACTGTACGCAAGAGAAATACCTTTAGGAATAATCAAAACGATCGAAAATATCAACCAAAACAACACAATAAAAGTAAAAGTAGAAAAAGAACTAACCGACCCTATTAGAGCTGGCAATGGTGTAAGACAGGGAGATTTATTCAGTCCTCTATTGTTCAACCTAATTATGGATGAAATAATAAAAAAATAAGAACTAAAAAGGGATACCAAATGGAAGAAAACCAACTTAAAATAATGTGCTATGCAGACGACGCAATGCTACTCTCTCACAGTGAAGATGATTTACTACAACGTATACTGCACCAATTTAATATAACCGCCAGAAAATTTAAGATGTTAATTTTCCCAAAAAAAGACAAAATGCATGGTTACAACAGCAAATTTACTAAGATGTAGTTTAAATCTCTAGGCATGACATTATGTAGCTATGAAAATCTCGAAACCAAAATGGAAGATCAAGTTAATATAGCAAACAGAGCCGCAGGCTGTCTAAATGAAACAATATGGAGAAATAAAAATATCGGCAAAAAAAACGAAAGACACAATTTACAAAACAGATATTAAACCAATAATGACATACGCGAAAGAAACAAGACCTGATACAGAGAGAACAAAAAGGATGTTAGAAACAGCAGAGATGAAAATATTTAGAAAAATTAATGGTAAGACACTATGGGACAGAGCTAGAAGTAGAGATAAACGACGTAGATACAAGGTGGAGAACATTAAGAACTGGGCAAGAAACAGAAGAGTAGAATGAAACAATCATATGAGCCGAATGACAAAAAATAAAGTAGTAAAGACGGAAAGAGACGGTTCCTCAATAAGAATACGATCAGTAAAAAGACCACGAAAACGATGGAACGACAACTTACTGGAGACACATTAAATACCAGATGGAGTCATGTCTACATAAAAAGAAAAATAATGAGAAGTGGAAATGGACTATTGTAGACGATGTTGCCGATACACTAGACTTAAATAGGGTGAGGGTGACATTAAGAGAGAAATGGAAATTGGTATAATATATACTATGGGGCCAAAAGTCTAAACTAGTATGGACAGCTGCAGAGTACGCCTAAAACTAGATAAAAATAGATTGTGCCCAATAGAAGAAAACGAAATAGACTAAGACGGTTATGGAGAGAAGATGTCGAAGATGCAATGATCGCCAGATATTTAAAAACTGAAGATTTCTTCGACAGAAAATAAAATGCAGGAAATTATGGTGCGAGAAACGGCGCCAGCTGTAGATGACTCACACCATGTTTGTAATCAACATTTGGTCCTCAAAAATTAGATGGCAGATGAGTGTATGATGTAATCTATGAATTATTTATTGTTGATGACCAAGGGTTAATTTGTTGTGTGTGTGGATTTGTTAAATATAGAAACCTCATAAAGAGAAAAATTATAATTTAATGTGAAGTATGTATTAGTCATTACACGGTTAGGTTAGATGTTACTGTCATGTATATTCTGGATTCTAGTTAAACTGTTTGATTAAACTTCTAATCAAGTCTAAAAGATTTAACTATATTGGTGACAAAGGTAAATAAAAGATCAGGGTATGCATGTATGTGTATAACACTATAGTGGGTTGCAGTTGTGAAAGCTGTGAAGGTTGTAAAATGTAAACGTAGAAGGCCCTTTATGTTGAAAGATAACATTTGCTACTTGGAAAAAAAAATTAATTTTGTCTGGGTCTACAGTTGTTAATAGTGTAGTGTAGTTAATTGTTAGAGGACATAATTAAGCTAAAGAACAATTTGTTATTTTATATTAATATTGAAGGTGATTTAATAACTGAAAAGAAACTGAGATCTCTAGAGCTTCAACCACTAACTACAAAAGAATGTGCTAAAAGAATTAAATAAAACTGTATTTTAATAGTAAATAGGTATATAGCAAGCCTACTGGTGTTCGTAAAAATATATTAGATGTTAACGTAATATTGAAAGATCCGATTATGCTTGTAAGTGTACAACACTATGTGAAAGAGTGTAGTTGTAAGAACTAATTAGATGTAAATAAGGCCCTTTATATTACAAAACGATATTTGGTGCCCGGATAATCTTTTTAATTGTGTATGTCGATAGGACGTTATTGTTACATTCTTCAATATGAAAAGTAAATGCTTTTATGTGGTTGAACGAATTATCTAATAAATTAGGGATATAAGCACAGAATAATAAACAATTAGAATGCCCACTCTCCATGGAAAATTAAGTACGCGCATCTGGTTCGCGCAGACGTTCCGCCATATTTTAAAGGGAACCAGTGTTGTTTATGTGGTGTGCATAGAAAAATTAACCCGGTTTAATTTACTTACGGCAATCATAGACATACTAGACCATTATATTAACATTGTTAAATATAATAACATAAATATAATATAATTAAACATAAATATAATCAATTACATAACCTCACAAAGCATATGTCTGTGTTATGTGTTTCATTCTAAAACATGGCGCGCGTGCTGAAAAACTTTAAAGACGGCATCTGAGAGTGGGCATTCTGATTGTTTATTATTCTGTGATATGGGTGAGAAAAATTGAATATGATTAGGGATTTAGCGTAATATTATGTGATTAAAAAATTGTATCGAAGAGTATAGTTATTAGATGTAAATATAGTTTTTAAGAATTAACTAACGGGGGCGCATTAGGCATAAAGAACAAAGGCAGGTTAAAAGAAGTGATAACAGGGAGGAATGAAGAAACATCTTTGACATATATACTTTAGGTGTTAGAAGATTGGAAATTTTCTTTAATGAAATATTAAGCAGATTGGAAGATTTGTACAAAAATAAAGAAGAAAAATAAAATCTCATCACAGTTGAAACATTTAAGATTGTAAAGATTGTAGTGAGAGGCTGGCCCAAATTGTTGAGTACTTTCAAACATTTGAATGTTTTGTACTAATCGCTTGAGATTTCTAATATCTCCATAAAGGTTCTTAGAATGATTTGGTAAAAAAGTGTAAAAGGGGTGTTGGTCAAATCTGATTTTGCTGATAATATTCGGATTTTATCCGTAGTTGACTGCTATACAGTATAGGTAAAAAAAGTTTATGGTCGGTATGGACCTTATGTGAGATGGAGTGAGAAACACCTGTTTAAAAAGAAAGAGGTGTATTAGGTCCGCCCTTTATATCACCGAAAATGTATGAACTCAAATAAAAGAAAAGGGGGAAATTCAACGTTACCAAACTTATTGGTTTTATTTTACCTGTTGTCTTTTTAGCATTTGAACAATGTTCTAAGATAATCAAATTTGGGCGAAACAGATTTAAATGGCAGCTTACTGTTTTTTATTGGGAATATTTCACAGTTTTACTTTACAATAAGTATAATATAACATTTTGATTTCCACTTCGGAAATCGTTTTATGTAAATAAAATTTATTAATGATTCGTATTTTAAGTACGATTTCCGAAATAAAAATCTAAACATCAAAATAAGCTTATCTTAAAGCCACATTGTGCCTTATTTACAATAAAAATAATAAACTGCATATAATGCCACAATAAAAAAAAACTTTATACAAAATTATTTGGCAACGTCTTGTTTCGCGTAAACAGAGGTGACTAGTAGAGGTAAGTCGTTGACGTTTTTATCGTAAACCGATTTTCGTAAACAAGTTACTATGATTGTTTAACAGTAGTTTTAAGTAAGAGAGTACCTAGATAAACAAAGATAATGGCTATTGTATATTTATTAAAGTGAAAGAAACTAATGAAGAAGATATTTATTATAATTTGAAAAGTAAACTAAACAATACAAATACAAATAATAAATCGTAGTTGCATGTACATTTACGTTATTATTAAATAGCGAATCGTCTAAACTGACATTTAAAAACATAAGTTTTTTTACTTTACTTCTTGTTAACCGTGTTCTTCTTTTATATAAAATTAAACCAGATTTTGAACATGTGGTCATATTTACAATATTTATTAACTAATACCAATGTGGAACGGATTGCTTTTTCTAACTCAGTCATTCTTTTTAACATGTAATAGGTGAAATTCTATCTAGTTTCCACGTCTTGGATTGGCCATTTTGGAATTGGATTGGATTGGCCATTATGTTGTAATTCATACTTTAAAAGCCTTTCTAAAGATAAGGTACTTTTTGAAATATGTTTTTTGTCGAATTGTCGAAAAAAAGACTTTATATTTTATCTATTTGTACACGACAGCATTTAAGTGCGTCCTCCAACAATAAATTTAACGTGTGAGCAAAACACTTTAAATGTTTTCATTCCAAAACATCTTTAATAGCTTTGACCATTTGAGACATTATCAGTTACTGCAAAATTTACTTTTAGTTTTAGACTCCACTGCTTAATAATTTCAATAATTTCAAAAGCGATGTTTTCTGAATTATGGTTTCCTGAAAAATGGCACCAGCCTAATAAAACTGTTTTAAATTCTAAATTTTTGGTTATCAGATATTTTCTACTTCTTTAACAACTTGTGATCTAATAATTTGCTCAGTTTTGATATAACACTCCTGAAGTAATAAACCTGACAAAGTTTTTCTTGTTTACGGTTTATATCCAGGTATCTACCCTGCAATGGTGACTTAAGTCCATGGTGTATTTTTGGTGAATTAATTGGACATGACTCATCTTAACATACACCTGTATCGAGAGATATAAAAGAAGTCGACATGTATTTGTCTGATGAAATATTACCCATAAAAAATTTCGAACGGAGATTGGAACCAAAGAATATAGACGCTTAAGCCTCTATATTCTTTGTTGGAACTGTCCATTACAGTGGTGAAAAAAACATTGCCATGTATATCCTAACTTAACCACTATATTTATAAAATATTGTAGTATTGCAACAAAATCTGTTCCTTGTGAACACATGTTTAAAATCTGGTTTAATTTTAAATAAAAGAAGAACACGGTTAACAAGAAAAGTGGAAATATCTTTTTTTTTAATGTCAATTTAGACGATTCGCGATTTAATAATATGTAACGTAAATGTAAGTACAATTTGTATCGTTTAATTTAGTTTCCAAGTTATAATATATCCTTCGTTAGTTGCTTTCACTTCAATATTTATACACATAATTGATAATAGCCAATATGTTTGTTAGTGTACTCGCTTATTTGCAACTACTGGTAAACAATTACCTAGTTACAGTTTACGAAAAACGAAGAAACTAGTTTCTTAGGTATATTAGGTTCGGAACCAGAGATATGTAAAATATCTCTGATCGGAACTAATCGTCTCACTAATGAGCAATGGGCGTCAATGAGAAATATGGAGGGGAGACCAAGGGGAAATATGATTATCTTTGTCTATTCGCTGAAAATATGATTTTATATCTGTGTTAGATATCCTATTAAATTTTACCATACCGACCATAAACTTTTACCTACACTGTATATCTAAGGGTATTAAATTCTTTGTTGTAGTTGTTCTCACAACCCTTTCCCCTTCCCTCTAAATAATAAACGTAACTGTGAGAAGCTGCATATTTGCATGGTATGATTAGAGGTATGATTAGAGAAAGTTAATTTAGGCGTTTAATTTATTATAGCACCGACTTTCTATATGTAGATGAACTTTACTTTTTGCCATACGAATTTGTCTTCATGTCAAACTAGCTATAAGGATTTGACTTAAATGTGATAATATCACGTCCTCTTCCTGATTTAAAAGGATCTTCTGATTTCATTACGAAGCTCGACCACGAATTTATTCCTTATGCCTTTCTGTGTACTGAAAATGTCAAATGATAAATAAAAAAAGGAAATTTCGAGTTGAACGAGAGTGCGTTTTTTTGAAAATCGAATTTTTTAAATTTTCCGCAACTTTTCCAAGGTAAAATTTTTTGTTTTTACGACCTACTGTTATGCCTTTTTTGGCAAGTTTCATGCTACGTAAAACAAATTGTCAAGTGGCATGAAGGAGAAAATAATAAACACGCATAGAGCACCAGTAGCCTATATTCCAAAATTTTTAAAAACAAAATCATTACTTCTCTATCAATACGTAAAATGGCATAAGGGAAAAAATTTGTTTACAAAATAATTTTTTTTTCCAACAGAAATTCAATTTTTACGAAAAGCTCCACGATTCCACATAGTTGTCACATACTTTACTTTCCCTGATTTCATCTTTCGGTACTTTTAAAGACGTAAGGGATACAATCGAGTGGTTGGTATTAGTAGGTGAGCTAGGAAATTGCGCTTTAGTGAGCTATTCTTAAGATTTTCTCTTAGGTTTTGTTTTACTTTGTCAGAAGACTAACCTGTCACGATACGTTCCTGGGCCAAGGCTTGGTTAAATAATTAGGATGAAAGAGTATATTCAACTTCTTTACATACCTTTACTTATAAGTCCCATTTATCGTCACTGATTTACTTATTGTATTTGTTAATTTTCTCTATAATAATTCAACTACTCTTAATTGGATTTTGCCCAATTGAATGGCCGATGGTAAAAGGCCAGTAACGTCTGGTCTTTTTAATAGACTAACATCATTTCCAATTTCGTCGTTACGTTTTTTGTTCAGAAACGCTCTCTCTGAGCCTTGTTGTTTTGCCAAGAGCTTTGTACTACCGATATAATGACCATTCTTATTCTCCAACTGCAAAAATTGTGGTCATAAATCTTGCCACGCTAATATGTTCACTTTACGTTTTTACGTTAATAATCATTTTTGATGCAAATTTAATTTTCCTTATGTCAGCGTACAGACGCATGTATAGGGTAATTATTCTTTTCAACGTACTTGTTGCCTAACTTGTTTATTTTCAAATGAAGTCTTTCCCTAAATCGTCTACAGACGAATATTGAGTTCGTGGTTATAAATTCATAGTACGCTTAGCTAAACCTCTAAACTTGTCCTATCTTTGCCTGCAATATACACTATGTAAGGGCACAGCTTGAAGATTTGAATAAAAACTTGTGTCTTAAGCTATTGTACATCAGCACTGGCTAAAATTATAATTACTAGATGACATGGTTTACATATAATTTTTGAAAGCCTTATTTGTAGTTCGTCACCTGATGCTCTAACATAGCCGTCAAAATGAATCTTTGGACTCGTCTTAAGGATTATGGGTACTATTTGGACTTTATGGAACCCTGTATTTGCTATCGGAGAGGCCTTAAAATCAACATTTCAAAGACAAAGTGGATGGCAGTTGGAATGATCAATATAGATCAAGGTCTGATTTCTCTTAATGAAGAGGATGTCGCAAGGGTAAATCATTTCAAATACCTTGGCAGCTGGTTAAATATAAATTGTGACTTTGATGAAGAGATAATAACCAGGATCGAAATATCACTTAAGGCTTGTATTACCTGGAAACCAGTTTTATGCAACAGAAACCTGTCGATAAATATTTGTAAGAAGGTCCTGAAATATTATGTGTGGTTCATCCTATTGTATGTTTGTGAGACTTGGACGTTAAAAACCACAATGCTAAACAAGTTAGAAGCATTCGAATTGTGGTGCTATAAACGAATCCTAAAGATATCGTGGGTTTCGCACACTTAAAATGAAGATGTTCTTCAAATGATCAATTCAGAACGTCTGCTCATAAACACCATAAAGAGGAGAAAAACAGAATACTTCGGCCATATAATTAGAGGACCTAAATATCATCTACTTGGCCTTATAATGCAAGGAAAAGTGGAAGAAAAGAGATGGATTGGTCGAAAGAAACTTTCATGGCTACATAATATTAGAAAATGGTGTGGTTCCACAGTAGAAGAATTATTTCGCGCAGCAGCCTACAGAGAAAGGTTTCAGGAAACTGTAAACATGATGACGGCCAACGTTTGAATACGGACACGGCACTCAAAGAAGAAGAAGTATATGCTATCGCTACCTTTCGCGTGAATAAAGTCTTCATGATGAACATCTTCTATTTTGACCCAATTCTGGCATCAGACTACTATTAGAAAATTGTGACCGTTTCTTATTGGATATTTTCTGCCCCTACTTGATCTCAGAAATATTTATGCAGTTTTTAACGATGCAAAAGTTAGCTTTAATCATCTAGCATTTGATTTCAGTAGAATATTGGCCTTTTTTACTATTTTCTTTCAGCTTCATCTTAGGGGCACCTGAAAATTTGGCTGTTTCGACTTCTTCGTCGGTGATTAGGTGTATTTTCCTAATAGAGGAAATTATATTACTTCTTTTGACTGGATTTGCTGTTCCCGCAGAATAGTTCTTCGAACATTCTGCTAATACAGCTGTTTTTTCTTTTTCTGTTGGAATCTCTGTAGCAGAATCCTTTAAGCTTACTACTATCATGGTCGTATCTTTTCTTTTTCTTAATCTTCTCCGTGATTCATTTTGTTTTCACAAGAAGCTATGATGGTAATATTTAATCTTTCTGAATAGAACCTTGTACGCTTAAGTATGGCCAATTATTATCAGATATCTTCTAATTTCCAGAGGTCCCCGTTAAAGACTGTTAACTAACCAATAATTGAGCTGTCGGTACAGAATTTTCACTGACAATTCAGTCTCCATCAGGATTAGGACCTAGCAGCTATTTAACCTCTCTACCAACAACAAGATCTTCTGACTTCGCAGAGGACCAGTATATATAGTATATTATATAGTATGACGATAAAACTATACTGTTTTAGCAAAAATGAGGTTAAGCTGTGCATAATCAAAACTTATTTTGTATTATTTCTTTCTATGTATGTAAAAAATATTTATTGTATTTTAGGCATGTGGTGGTTTTGTTGTAATAGGAAGAACGCTACACAAACTTGAAAACGTGCTTGATATTATTGCTAGAAATACAAAGAAGAGTCTATATCAGGATAAATTGTTTGAAAACAATGTTATGAAAGAGGCTAGAAATATGAAAGTCTTATGTATCGCAAGTATAATTTATAGTTTTACTGCTCATCTGTTATTTGCTTTACCTACTGTTTTTAACGATTATGATATTAATGTTTTCTATTGGCTAATTAGAAACTATTATGGGACACCATTTAGTGTAATTGCTACTTGGATGTTTAGTGCTTTATTACTTATGGGTAATTACCAAATTTTATTAACATTTTTTTTACAAATACATTGTTACTGATATTAGCTGAGTATATGGTTGGTTTCACTGCAAAACCACTAATCTCAATTTCAACAAATGTTTCAATCGCTAAAACTTTGGCCTTAATTGTAAGTTATATATAATCTTTGTATCTTCTTCTTCTTCTTCTTCAGCCTGTTTGCATCCACTCCTGGACAAAGGCCTCCCCATGAGTTCTCCACTCTTCCCTGTTTTGTGCTATTTGGTGCCAGTTTCTCCCCATTTTTGCTTTGATGTCGTCTAGCCATCGTTTTTGTGGTCTTCCTCTACTCCGACTGTGTTCGCGTGGTCTCCAATGTACAATGTTTTTCGTCCATCTGTCGTTGTTTTGCCGTGCCACGTGCCCTACCCAGTTCCATTTCATTTGTGCAATTCTTCCAATTACATCTTCCACCTTCGTCCTGCTTCGTATGTCCTCGTTTCGTATATGTTCTCTCAGTGATACTCCCAACATAGCTCGTTCGATGGCCCTCTGTGTTGTTCTTAATCTGTTGGCTGACAACTCTGTAAGTGTCATGGTCTCCATTCCATAAGTCATAACCGGTAGAATACAACTGTTGAATACCCTTTTCTTTAGATTTATTGGTATCTTTTTGTTCTTCAACACATCACTGAGTCTGCCTACTGCTGCCCAAGTCATTCGGATTCTTCTAGTTATCTCTGCTGTTTGATTCTGTTTGCCTAGTTTGATGGTGTGACCTAGGTATATATACTCTTCGACACTTTCGATCTCACTTCCATCTAAGTCGATTGTGATATTTTGATTTGTCATTACTTTTGTTTTATTTAAATTCATTTTTAAACCGATTTTTTCAGATTCTTGTTTAAGCTCCTTCAGCATGTAGATTAGTTCCTCTGTATTGTTGCTTATGAGTACTATGTCATCGGCAAATCTTAGGTGGCTTAAAAACCTGCCATCAATTTTAATTCCGAGTTGTTCCCAATTTAACTTCTTGAACACATCTTCTAATGCAAGAGTAAATAATTTTGGAGATATGGTGTCTCCCTGTCGAACACCTCTTTCTGATCTTATTTTGTTTGTTGTTAGGCCTTCTGCTACATTTATTTGCATAGTTGCATTGTCGTATATGTATTTTAGGAGCATTCTATATCTGGAATCTATCCTTGCGTTGTTCATTCCGTCTAATACCGCCCAGAATTCTATGGAATCGAATGCCTTATTGTAATCCACAAATGCCAAATGAAGAGGTTCATTGTATTCGTTACATTTTTCAATAAGTGTCCTTATTGTCTGTAGGTGTTCTATTGTACTATAACCTTTGCGGAAACCCGCTTGTTCAACAGGCTGGTAACTATCAAATTTGTTTGATAGTCTGTTGGTAATTATTTTGGTAAGCAGTTTGTATGGATGTGGTAACAGGCTTATTGGTCTGTAATTTTCGAGTTTGTGTTTGTCTCCTTTCTTGTGTAGTAAAAGTACCTGCGCGTTTTGCCAAGAGGTTGGAATAGCACCCCCGAATAGGCACTTGTTCAGTAAGATTTTAACTGCCTCCATAGTAGTTTGACCTCCAGCTGTAATCATCTCTTTTGTTATTCCGTCGTCTCCAGGAGATTTTCCATTTTTCATTTGCTTTAAGGCATTTACAACTTCCTCGGTAGTAATTTCTGGTAGTGTTTCAGATCCTACATTTAGTATTCTTCGTTCCGTATCATGGGTTTCAGGTTTTGCTACGCTGGACGAGTATAATTCTGTATAATAATCTTCGACAATGTTTATTATCTGATTTTTGTCGTTTCTAATGATTCCATTTTTATCCTTTATTTGGTGTATTTGTTGTCGGCCTTTGCTATTTAGCGTTTTTAACACTTTCATATTCTTGTTTTTCTCTATAATGTTTTCGATTTTTTCGGTGTTGTTGTCCCTGATGTCTTGTCTAATTCTTGTTCTTATTGCCTTATTAAGTTCCTTATATTCTGGTGAATTTCGATCCATGCGGCTTCTGTCCCTAATCATCTGTTGTGTTTCTGTCTTCAATTTATTATCTTTCGGTTTCGGCATCGTATGGGTTTTTTTGATCGCAGAGATTATACTCGTTCTTATCGTTTCTTCCAAATTATTTATGTCTTTTTCTTTTAGCTGTTCCATTGGCTCTAGACTAGACTCAAGATATTTCTGGTAGTTGGTACTGTTTTGCCCAAGCTCTTTAGTAGTTAGGGTTCGTTTTTGCAAGATTAGTTTGTTTCTTTCTAATTTGTTATCGATTATTATTTTTGCTCTTACTAATCTATGATCACTTCCCAGACTGAATCTGTTGAGCACCGCTACATCTTTTATTATCTGTTTCTGGTTGACTAATATGTAATCGATTTCATTTTTGGTTTTCCCGTCTGGGCTTATCCAGGTCCACCGTCTATTATCTGGTTTACTAAAAAATGTATTCATACAAAATAGATTTTGTTCCTGTGTGTATGTTAGTAACCGTTCTCCTCTTTCATTTGTAGTTCCTAGCCCATATATTCCTCTATTTGGTATGTTGCCGGTGTTGTGCTTCCCTACTTTGGCGTTAAAGTCTCCCATGATTATTTTAAAATGAGCTCTTTCTGTCATTGCTTTAGAAATATCTTCATAGAATTTCTCTATTTCTTCATCTGTGGATTGACTAGTGGGAGCGTATACTTGAATTATTTGGATGCTGTACCTTTCTGATAGTTTAAGAACGATGTAAATGACCCTCTCCGAGATTGCAGCAGATTTTGTGACCAGATGTTTGAGTCTTTTGTGGATCAATAGTGCTACACCGCCGACATGTGTATTGTACTCATTATGGAATTGGTAGAACATGTGTCCAGAATGGAGTATTGTACATTGTTCTCCTGGCAGTCTCGTTTCGCTTAGACCAAGGACATCCCACTTGATCTTAGTTAGTTCTTCTTCCAGTTCTTCCATTCGTTCGGGTGATTTGAGGGTTCTGGCATTGAAACTAGCAATATAGATATGTTGCTTTCGGTGTTTTAATGAGTTTTTGCCTCCCCCAGATTCCATGAGGCTGACCTCCTTAGAGGTGTGGGATTGAGCACCCACCTGGGGACCAAATCCTCTTGTTTTAAAACTCATTTGGGGTGAGTTAGCCATAACTCGCCACGCTGGCAAGACGGGTTGGCGAGTGTGGTGGGGATATAGGGAAGGAATTTGGGGTTTAGGGTAGGATAATACTGGGGTTTGGACCTGTTTTCCTCTAAGCGGGGAGTGGAGGATAATCTTTGTATGCATATAATTTATTCTAATTCCTACGATGATGTCGGGACCACAACATTATTCTGAACGGCTTGAACCTAAGATTTCTTCTTAAGAATCTTATTTAGGCCGAAGATTTTGGCGAAATTCTACACAAAGCCAATTTAGTCACAAGTAGAGAGGTTAAAATTCCACAGGTTTAATTTATTTTTAATATCTTAGAAAATTGCAAATATTAAAGACTCTCTTTATTACTCGATATCAAATTTTAATTTAATCTTAATAGCATAATACAAAGCCTACATATCGTATGCACGAACATACACCATAAACAAAAAGTCATACATATCAATAAATTCAAAAAAATTTTGATAAAACAATAATAACAATAAATTTGAAAACCAAAAAAGAAAATTAACTGATGTTATGTCAAGCCCTTGCTATACCCCTGATCAAAAATACTACGCGCTAGATCAACGATTAGAGCTATAGGTGTGCTAACGTCGCCAAGAGAATTCAACTAGGTTCTGGAATTGTTTTGAAGACTGAAGCGAAATATATACAGGGTGGTCCTTAAAAAATTGTACAAAAGGAAACAGTAGATTCTACACTTTAAAATATTACCATTTAAGCCAATTTGCTTTAATAAAATGTTAATTTTAAGAAAGATACAGGGTGTTATCTACATTGGAAATTTGGAATTGGGAGAAGGAGAATATCATGGTTGAAGAACCTGAGGAAATGGTTCTCCACAACAACAACGAATCTATTTAAAGCATCAGTTAATAAAATAATTATAGCCAGAATGATTGCCAATATTCGGAACGAATAGGCACTGAAAGAAGAAGACATTGGAAATTTAAAATTTTATTTTTCGCTATATCTTTTATGCTTGTGAACATTTTTGCATAAAAATTTACAATTGGGTGCTTTTCAGTATAAGGAATTATAATTTAATGCAAACATAAAAGTTCAGAAGTATTAATTTTTTTGTCTATTATTTTTATTTCGTTGCCTGGGGTAATTGCCTTAAATCAGAATTATGCAGCTGATTTGTAAAATACGATTATCTCGAAAACTGGTGAGTTTTAAAGTTATTAACAGGTATACTTTTTTTTGTTAAAATAATGTATCTTTATTATTTTTTGTAACAAAAAGTGGTAACTTAAAGAGCAAAAAAGTTAAGTGCAAATTCATGCCACATATGTGGATTACGTGGCGCTTTCTATCAGCTACAATAAAATGTGCATCAAATTATAATTTCTTATACTCAAGAGTTCTAAGTTTTTAAGCATTAATGTTTACAAACATAAAAGTTGTAGCGAAAAATTAAATTTTAAATTTCCACTTTAACACCCTGTATCTTTGTTAATATCCATATTTTATTTAAGCAAATCAGCTTAAATCTTAATATTTTAAAATGAAAAATTTACTGTTTTTTTTTGTACAATTACTTAAGGCCCACCCTATTAAAAAGCCATTAGAATATTTAGTCTAAAAGTTAGTGTAAATTATAAACGTGAACAATTAAATAAATGAATGCTATAATTTAATAGTGTTTTAGTGTTAAATGACTTTAAATAAATTAAATAAACAGAACGTTGGTCTCATAATTGGAATATTTAATCAATTGACAACGAGATTTAGTGATTTAAAAGTGGCCAATTTACTGAACTGGAGAACTGGAAGATATGTAAATAAAGTCTGTAGGGAAAATGGCTAAATTAGCACAACGGCTAAAGGACACCTCAAAAGAAGTTGTGACCCAAAACGTTTGTGTTTTAAAACAAGCATGCTGCTACCAATTCGTCTATACCTTCGTTGAAAAACAAAGTTTCTGATGATATCAAAGTGTTGTAAAATAGTTTCTGGTGACATTTCCAAAGTTTTAACTGATACTGTTTTTTAAGCAATAAAGTTTTTAACAACATTTCTTCTGTGGAAAGTAAAGTTGCTTGTAATATTTCCAAAATTATTTTACGGACATTGTTTCTTCAAAATAAAGTTTCCAACAAGATTTTCTTTCTGTAAAGCAAAGTTTTGCTACCAGTTTCTTGAAAACCTTTAAGGTCACTTCTGGAAATATCTTCTCTTGACGATTAAATACCTTCGTTAAAAAACAAAGTTGCTGCTGATATTGAAAAAAATAAATAAGATTGAAAAGATTTCTTCTTGTGAATAGAACCTGTAAGACATTGAAAGTAAGTTGTCGAAAACAGGAAAAGCGGGCCGAAGAATTCGATCAATTAAATAAGTTGAGGAGGAGAGAACTGTATTTTTTAATTTGTTGATTTCCATATATTCTAATAAAGATAGCTTAATGCCTTTATTTTGAATGTGATGAATTTGAAATTCGTCATTTAAAGAATTATGATGATCTAGAAGGTAAAGTGCCTACGTAGAATCTATTTTTCTGTTATTAAAAGCCCTTTTATATTCTGCTATACGTTTGATAAAATTTCTACCAGTTTGACCGATGTAAGTTTTTGGGCGTTCGCCACATTTAAGTTTGCATACACCACTGTATAATTTCTTTTGCTTTTGGCTCTTGTTATTCTTAATTTATTTGCCCAAGTTGTTGTTTGTTCTAAAATTTGGTGTTATTCCTTTCTTTTTATGTGTTTGGCTATTTTTGCCTGTATATTTAGTCGAGAACAAGGTACTGGGTTTTTTCTCTGGTGGTGGAAATATTAATTTTAGGGCTTTCTTGTATAATTTTTGATTTGAAATCTTATTTGTTGCATGTTTGCTGTACCCATTGTTTACTGCTATTTGCTTTATGATATTCAGTTATATCTCGAAGGTATTTTTTGACATGGCAATTTATATTAATGTATGTAACATGCTATGATAGACAACCAATTTATGTTGTGTAGGATGGGATCATGAATTGTGTATAGTCGTGTCAGTATGGGTAGGTTTATGAAATAAGGAGAACCCATGTTTGTTTTTAAGACTGATAATTTTTAAATCTATTAAAATAAGTAAAAATTCATTTAATTTTAAATTAAATATTGTGTTGCATATCGCAACCTAAAAAATTCATAGGTCGAATTGCCGATAATGCAAGATAGATGCTGTTTCTATTTGCTGCACATAATTGCGAGAAATTCCCTTCTTAACCTTTATGACGTCGACAACAGTCATTCTATAATTTCTGACATTACTCTAATATTTGTCAATTTTAATAACTCTCTAATATTTGTCACTTTTAAAATAAATCGCTCATTTCTCCACAAAGATTTTGTGTTATATAAAAAAAAATATAGTTTTAATTATTAAGTGTAATTTAAAGTAATTACGAGAGTGTGATCGCCAAAATATAAGGTAACCAATTTTATTTTATTATAACTACATAGAACCAAAATCGAAGGTACTGCTTCAATAAGCAGTTAGCAACATATTCAGGGGGAGAAATAAAATCCCCCTAGGTTGCTTCATGATCCTAACGAGCCGGATACAGCAGCTGTTCCCGTCTTTGTAAAGCTGGAAGCTGGATTTTTCATTGATAAACCACGAAGGCGATCATTTCTCGTCTCTACAAAGACGCTTTCACGCAAGAATTCTCAAGATTCTCTCACATTATTCGTAAAAAATCACTCGTTTCCTCATTTCTTCGCAAAGAAAAGACATAGTTTTTATTCTCTCATATTCACACATCGCAGTTTTGGCGGTTCCACGATCCAAGGTTCTTCGTATTGGCGCCGTCCGGAAGGTTTGGTTTCGTCACTTTGAAGGGATAAGAAGTTTTATGTTTCGGTCGCGTTTGGACTGTGCGGTTTGGTCACTTATTGTAACTTTTACGAATTGGTTTTTTGTATCGTCGCATGTTATTTTATTTTATTTTTAGATTCGCAGTGCTTATAAGTAGATTTTTATGGTAATATTATTTAGTTCTTAATACTAAGTATCTCTTGTTATATTTAAAATTTGTATTATTTTTTCTCACGCTCAAAATGACTGATGTTGCAAAAATTATAAAGTTAAGAGGGCATACTAAAGCTTGTATTACTAGAATTCAAACATTTGTCTCAAAAAACCAAAATGTAGTTTTAGATTGCGGTCAATATATTGCACGCAAAAATGTATTAAATGAAACTTATCGCAAGTATCTCAACTTACAAGAGGAACTTGAATTAGAAGATTTTGATAAATATTGTTCAGATAGGGACATAGTTGAAGAACAGTATTATAATTTAGACTCATATTTGCACGAGAAAATCACGCAATTATCTGCAAAACCAGTTGAAACTCAACCTATTGTAACAAATGTAACACCATCTGTCAGCACAATTCAAAATGTAAAGTTGCCAGAATTAAAAATACCTTTTTTCTCGGGCGAAATATCAGAATGGCCCAGTTTTTTTGAAGTTTTTACCAAATTAATAACAAATGATAAACAGTTATCTAATGCTCAAAAACTTATTTATCTCAAATCAGTGTTAAGGAATGAACCGTTAAAGTTAATTGACAATCTAGAAATAATTGATTCCAATTTCGAAATTGCAATAAAAAATTTATGCGATAGATTTGAAAATAAATATTTAATAGTAAACAGCCATTTGAACAGTTTATTAAATGCTCCACTCATTACAAAACCCAATGCACATGTTCTAAGGGATTTCTTAACTCAAATTAAAAGCCATCTCGCCGCCTTAGAAAACCTCAACATCTCGAATCAACTCACTGATTTAATTCTCATCAATCTCTTTACTCAAAAATTAGACTATAATACTAAAAGATCATTTGAAACCGATCGTAATATAAACAAACTCCCAAGTTTATTGGAGTTCCTTGAATTTATTGAAAGAAAATGCAAAATTCTCGAAAATCTTGCTCCTGAGTATTCCCATTCTCCGAAACAAAAACAACTTTCTCGTTTTACTTCTCTTAACACAGTTAGCAATAATTTGCAGTATAGTAGTAATAATCAGTATTTTAAATGTTTCTTATGTCAAAATAACTCTCATAAAATATACACTTGCCAGGAATTCTTAAATATGTCTGAAGATGACCGTTTTCAAACGGTCAAGGCAAAGAAAGCGTGTCTCAACTGCTTGGCTAGTGGTCATTCAGCAAGCTCATGTACCTCTTCGTCGAATTGCGCCAAATGTAACAGGAGACATCACACATTGCTCCATTTCTCTAACGCTTCTAATCATAACTCAAATAGTTCTCGGTTCATTTCAAGAACAAATCAAGATTCTTGTAGTCTACCCACTAGAAACACTCACTTCCAAAATACTCGTCACTCTCAAGACTCACAAGGAAATCGTAATTCTCAAAATACTCGCCAGACTCACAATATACATGATACTTCAAATTCTCGTACTCACTCTAATGTATCTCGTGATCCCAATACTCAAGGCGAACCTTCAAGTTCTCCTGCAATTCCACGAATAGCAAATCAATGTCAGTCTAATGATGTCTACCGAGCATCATCTCTCTCTGCACTCTCAGGCAAAAAGGAGGTTCTACTCCAAACAGCATGTGTTACAATTTATGATTCTCATAATAATCCCGTTAAGGTTCGCTGCCTTACAGACTCAGCTAGTCAGCTTTCGTTTATCACTGAGAAATTAGCAAGTCGCTTGAAATGTATTCCTTACACAAAAAGTCTTCACATTTCTGGGATATCCGAAATCTGTTCGACGTCGAATAAAATGGTGGATTTAAATATTTTCTCAAATGTCAATCCCACAAAACATTTTACACTCTCTTGTGCGATTCTCCCAACCATCACTTGTAAGCACCCTCAAATTACATTGGATTTTAATGCCCTCAAAATTCCACCAAACATTCACCTGGCTGATCCAGAATTTTGTACTCCTGCCGAAGTTCAAATGTTGCTTGGAGCAGATGTTTATTTCGACTTACTCACTTATGGGTTAATAAAATTAGGCCCTAATCTTCCTACCTTAACAAATACTCATCTCGGATATCTTGTAGGTGGAAATGTACCTCAATCCTCTGGGTTAATTGACTCATATTCCATACTTAACATTCAAGAAAATACTCAACCTCGAAATGAAGTATCCTTGTTCGTTCAAGCTCAAAATACCGATTCACTCGTACGGTCGTTTTGGGAAGTAGAAGAAATCTCGTCTTTTACTTGTACTCCAAAAATCCTAACTCCTTCGGAGCAACAGGCCGAAGACATTTTTAAATCGTCACTTAAAATATTATCATCTGGTAGATTCCAAGTAGATCTCCCTTTCAAATCTCCCAACGAATATAAAAAATTGGGCGAATCGTTTTTCCTCGCAAAGAAGCGATTCCTAAACCTCGAACAGAAACTGATCAAGTCAGATCAATTATATGTACAGTATAAACAATTTATTCATGAATATATTGCACTTGGACATTGCAGATATGTGCCTCTCTCCACTCGAAATATTCACTCTGATTTAAAATATTTTATTCCTCACCATTGCGTTTTAAAGGATAGCGTAACAAATAAGTTGCGTGTCGTCTTTGATGGCAGTATGAAAACTACCTCAAATCTAAGTCTTAATGACATAATGCTTCCTGGTTATACGGTACAACGCGAATTATTCGATATTTTGATAAATTTTAGATTATTTAAATACTGTATTGTAGCAGATCTACGTCATATGTACAGACAAATTCGAGTAAATCCCGAACAGGTTTTTCTGTTGAACATTTTGTGGCGTGATTCACCTCAAGAGGATTTGAAATGTCTTCAACTCGAAACTATCACTTATGGATTAAATAACTCCGGGTTTCTTAGCACTAGATGTCTTAAGGAATTAGCTCAAAACAATTCCGACAAATTTCCTTTGGCTAGTGAAGCTCTTTTAAATTGCTGTTATATCGATGATGTGCTTTATGGCTGTAACGATTTCGAAACACTCTTCGAAATTCATCGTCAATTAACGGAATGTTTAAACCTCGCTTGCTTCTCGCTTCATAAATGGTGTGCAAACTCACCTGAATTTCTCGCAGGTATTTCTCATATCTCTAATGAAGCTAGTTATGTAATCAATCCTGAAAATCACACGAACAAAATTCTCGGCCTATGTTGGAATTTTCACTCCGATCATTTTTCAGTTCTTGTGCCAAAGGTTACCGTTAAGGATACATATACAAAAAGAGAAGTTCTCTCTTTAATCGCTTCCATTTATGACCCTATAGGATTGATTAACCCTTTAGTGGTATCTGCCAAATTAATTATGAGAAAGATTTGGTTAGAAAGGTCGAATTGGGATGACCCTCTCAGTCCAAAATTGCTTACCGAATGGAATCTATTTTTACAAACACTTCCTCACATCTCCAATCTCAAGATTCCTAGGTTGCTGCAAAATTCTAGCAATGTAACAAGTACTCAAATACATGGGTTTTCGGATGCAAGTCTTAGCGCGTATGGTGCTTGTGTTTATTTAAGAACGTCACATGAAAATGGCTTTATATCTTGCAATCTAATCTCCTCAAAGAGTCGTGTTAGTCCTGTAAAAGTTGTGACTCTTCCTCGATTAGAACTTCTAGGAGCATTATTACTCTCTAATCTTGTTACGAAGATTCTTTCTGTCTTGATTCCATCCCAATCTCAGATAAATTCTGTCAATTTATGGACAGATTCAGAAATCGTCCTCGCATGGATTAAATCACACCCTTCTCGTTGGTCTACCTTTGTATCCAATAGAGTAACTCAAATTCAAGAACTCACTTCCAACCATACATGGAGACATGTACGATCGAAAGACAATCCCGCGGATATATTATCTCGTGGTGCTACACCCTTGCAGTTGCTTGATTGTGATTTTTGGTTTAATGGTCCTCAATTTTTGTCAGATCCACACTTTGATTTCAACCTCTTTGTATCTAATGGTCCTTCGAGTATTAATGTTGATGAACTGCCTGAACTCAAAAGGGTTACTCATCTGATCAGAAAACCAGATTCACAAGTATATGATGCCCTCTGCAAATTTTCATGTTTCACTCGACTTCAGAGAGTTTTTGCATACTGCCTTCGTTTTATTCACAATGTAAGAGCTAAGTCTCATAGACGTACAGGTCCTCTCACTCCACATGAACTCTCTAGTTCTGAGTTAATGATCATCAAACTGACCCAGTCACATTTCTTCAGTTCGGAAATCCAATTTTTAATGGATAATCGTCTGCTTAAAGATAAGTCTATTTGTAAATTGAATCCCTTTCTAGATTCGTCTCAAATGATACGAGTAGGCGGTCGTCTTCTCCTTTCAGATGTTCCTTATGATCAGAAATTTCCTCTACTGTTACCCTCAAAATCACATATTGTCAATTTATTACTTACCCGAGAACATCGAAGACTTCTACATTCAGGCCCTCAAGATACACTGTCTAATGTTAGATTGAAATTCTGGCCTCTTGATGGTCTTCGACAAATCAAACGTATAATACAAAATTGTCTCACTTGTTACCGTTTTAACGCACAAGTCGCGTCTCAAATCATGGCTAATCTCCCGAGGGAAAGAGTTCAAATTGCACGTCCATTTATAAATGTTGGAGTTGATTTTGGTGGTCCGTTTCCCATCAAGACCTCTAAACTCAAGAGAGCTCCCCTTACTAAGGCCTATATGGCAGTGTTTGTATGTTTAGCTACTCGCGCCGTGCATGTGGAATTAATTTCCAGTCTTTCTACTGAAGCGTTCTTATTGACTCTGAAAAGGTTTATCGCCCGAAGGGGTAATCCGAATATCATTTTCAGCGATAATGGCACAAACTTTCTAGGTGCGAAAAACCAATTGAAAGAACTTTATGAGTTGCTTCTTAAAGGTGATACCTCTGAATCTATTCGCTCTTTCGCTACTTCGTGTCAAATTCAATGGAAGTTTATCCCTCCACGCTCACCACACCACGGTGGTATTTGGGAAGCTGCCATAAAGAGCTTCAAATACCATCTCGTAAGAATAATGGGTAACTCCAATTTTACTTTCGAAGAACTATCCACTGTACTTTCGCAGATCGAGGCAGTGCTCAATTCACGCCCTATCTGTGCGCTCTCAGATGACCCTTCCGATTTTTCCTTTCTTACTCCCGGACACTTCCTTATTGGATCTAATTTAATGTCTTATCCTGAATCAGATCTTTCTGATATTCAAGAAAATAAATTGTCTTTGTGGAATAAATGCACAAGAATTCAGCAGCATATGTGGAAGGTTTGGACCCGCGATTATCTTAATAGGCTGCAAAATAGACCTAAATGGTTCACTCCTCAGGTAGGCATAAAGCCTGGTGATCTCGTCTTGCTTAAGGACGAAAACTCGCCTCCTCTCAAATGGCCTATAGCACGGGTAGTTGAGACATATCCGGGAAAGGACAACAAGGTAAGAGTTGTTAAGGTCAGAACTCCTGAAGGCTTATATGTTCGCTCTATTGCTAAACTGTGTCCTCTTCCTATGACTCACCTTCAAGAATATTAATAGTTTGTTAGTTTTAGTTATACCTTTCTTCAAATTGTACATAAACATTTTTTTTTTTCTTTTTGATGCGTTCACATCAAGGGGGGGACTATGTTGCATATCGCAACCTAAAAAATTCATAGGTCGAATTGCCGATAATGCAAGATAGATGCTGTTTCTATTTGCTGCACATAATTGCGAGAAATTCCCTTCTTAACCTTTATGACGTCGACAACAGTCATTCTATAATTTCTGACATTACTCTAATATTTGTCAATTTTAATAACTCTCTAATATTTGTCACTTTTAAAATAAATCGCTCATTTCTCCACAAAGATTTTGTGTTATATAAAAAAAAATATAGTTTTAATTATTAAGTGTAATTTAAAGTAATTACGAGAGTGTGATCGCCAAAATATAAGGTAACCAATTTTATTTTATTATAACTACATAGAACCAAAATCGAAGGTACTGCTTCAATAAGCAGTTAGCAACATATTCAGGGGGAGAAATAAAATCCCCCTATGTTCGTCATATTGAAATAAATGGATTGATTCTGTTCCGTTTCTATTGTGAATTTAATATGACTATGAAGAGAATATTATACGATAAGAATTGGTTAAATCGTTTATTAGTTTCTGTAAAATATACCAGTACATCGTCTACGTGTCTTCACTTATACAAAAATTATTTGAATATGGGATGGTTTGAAATCTTCATGATTCAAGATGGTGTCCCTTAGTCAAGTCGCAGTTTTAACGGCGAAGCTAAATAAGCTAAAAAAGCAGGAATTAATTAACATATTAGTAAATTTAAAGTTACCACTGTGCAAAATGTATTAAGGCATTCAATGTCGAACATAACCTAGACGTTATTGTGTGTGAACAATGTATAAACAATGATATTAGATTATATATTTGGCAATCTGAATTATATGTGATTCACATTCTAAATACTTATCTCTTCAACCTTGACAACATGTTCACACACTTTGTTTTAGTTATCTACAGTTACTCTAGCAAATTCCTGTTCCACCAACACTTTTACGTCTTCTAACTTAAAATAAACTTTTTGTTTTGAACTTCATTTTTTATTTGCACCCAAACCATTTCTGTAGGGTTCAAGTCTGGATGATATGGCGAAAGTTTTAAGAAAACATGTCCACATCTTTGCAGAACTTTGTCAAATTTATATTGAATATGATCTTGTTTGTGTTGTTTGACGATTTCATACAATTACGGTTTTAAGGTTGACGTTACAAATGGTAAATTTTTTTCTGTCAACCAAGGTATCATATCCATTTTTTAAGAATTACTGGTGGGTGCTTTTTTAATTTGTACATTATGGTATGATGCATTATCAGTAAAAACAACAGATCCAGCAAATTTGGGACTAACTATTCTTTCTTCTAAAATCAAAAGGGCATTCTGTATGAAACCCCTTTAATGACAGCAAGTTAAACTTTAACAGCAGAGCAAATGTTTCTATAGATAATAATATATACTAATGCCCATTTTATTAAAACTTGAAGTAATACTTTATTTTTGATAGGTCTTTAAAAAAAGTTACTTTGAATGTATGTAGTATGTAGTGAACTAAAATATATTTTTCGTATTTATAATGGCGACACATTAAAAATAACAAAAAATTATTTAAAAAACTTAATAGAAGCTGTAAAATATGTAAATGGTAGCGAAGATGTCCTACGTGTACATAGGTTTCATCAACATATACACTTGACTTACCTTCGCTTCTGTAATATTTAATTGTGTCCAAATATTTAATGCGTAGAGCATTCCATTCAAATAATAAACGTCGATTATATTTCGTTTATTTCCATTTAAATCCCAAATCTTTTACAATTCTGTGGAGAAATCTCACACTTCCAGTCCACTCGTACAGCTCTTTAAGCCTTTTCTGCAAAAGCTTCAATTATACACGCCAACGTTCAGTCTAATGAAAACGATAGATAATATTTCTAATGAACAGTTGGTCATACTCCCTCAAGTATGTCACGGTTGCTTTCCTTTTAGCAAGTGTTGTAGCTGAAAATTTTAGTATATTATTTGACTCTGCGTTTGTTAACATACTCGCTTGTTGAATAATCCTTTATACTTTACATAAAAATACTTCAGTAGTTTCACTCACAGTTTATCTAATACTGGTTCGATTATCTACAAGAAATAGTATTTGCATATATTTAAATACATTGTAAACGATTCCTTTGAATTCTGGTGTCAATATGATCTGTTTACTCGAACTACACTGAACAATCTCCATTCTACAAAATAGTTCTGTTACGCATGGTAGCCCTTTTCTGGTTGAGACTCGACAACATAATGAAACTAAACTACGAACTTGTTTAAAATCCAGTGACTAGAAATTCTCGAAAATGATTCTTATCAGTTCTTTCATGTCCTTAACGAGTGCTTAAAAAGTCATTAATAATCACTTCATAATTACGGTTTTAACGTAACTGATACTAAGTTAGAATATAAACTTTTACCAAACTTTATAGAGTATCAATTATTAAAGATGGTATTATAGCAAACAAGTTTGGTATCTATAAAACAATCTGTGTACAATCAAACTCCATTTATTATTTAAATGAGTAATAATTTTGTAATTAGTGCGATTTCAAATAGTTTAATTTGTTTAATATTACAACACCACTGCATGGGACTGATCATTATAATATATTATATTCTATTGTCTGCGTGATTAACTATTGGATGGCTTGCCACTCGATTTGAAAAAAGATGTACTACCATGAATTAAATTATACGAAGGAGATTGCGGTGGGCGAGTTCGCGTTATCCTGACAGCAAGAGTTGCTAACGCAGCCGGTCGCGTTAGTAGCACGCAGTTCTCGTGTTGCATATAGCTCGTATCAAGTTACTCGTAGCGATGACAACGCGCATGAAGTGATCTCCAGGCAACTTAACTACCGTCAAGTATAACTTATCAGCCTTGTTTTTACAGAATTAGCGTTTGTATACCAACTTCCTTAGGCATTATTGTTCCCAAAAATTCCCACCACAGCCTCTGAAATCAGCTATATCTATCTACGTCTTGAAGAGATTTAATAGCTATAAATCTGCAGTGGCAAAAGGTTTCACAAGAAATAGAATAATAATAAGGCAAAATTTAACTTAAATAATTTTTCTTAATGGACAAATGATGTGATGTATGAAAAATGTTTGTGTATTGTAATTAAATTAAATTAAACTATCACCAAAAATATTTTTAGGAAGTGTTGCAATTACTTTCCCGGTACTGTTCATAACATATTTTAAATATAATGTTGGTCTTCAAATGTATTGGATTTCCAATTATGTTGAACAAAGATTTGCTATCAGTACAGATCACGATGCATACATTTACAACAAAGCTTACCAGGATATGGTTTACAGCGGATTAAAGACAGCAGTCAGATATAATCAAAATATTAAAAGGAAGGTATATTTTGTATATAAGAAAATTCTCTATTATGGAGTTCTGTAGAAGTTTTAAAACTTTTAGTACTTTTACTTTAGGCTAGGTATTAGTGATTATAAGTGTACGGTAATATTATATTTATTTTCTCTGGGCCTTATAGACATCAAGCCAAAGTAATCGATTAGACGAGTGAGTTTACTAGTAAAATTATGTGCTAAAAATTTAAAAACAAAATTTAAGTACCTACAATGAATTAAACTTAAACTAAAATTTTATCCTCTTCATTTTTTTAACTTCCCCTTTTTACTTGGTGTAATTTGGTTATTTGGTGTTCCCGCGTAATAGGCAGTCTGGCTACTGCAGTCAGGCTGCAGCATTTTGGCTTCTTCAGGGCTGAAAGAGAAGAAATTTTAATTAGCTACCATATATTATCTATTAAAAAACACTGGTCATCTTATCATAACTTAGAATTGTTAGGTTAAAATGTTTAAAACTTAGCAAGTAACAACATAGCGGTTTTTTTTGTTATTATGTGAAAAAAAGTTTTTTTCCATTGAAAATGTATGGTAGCTTTGAAATTGAAACGCAAAGGTTTACCCAAGGTTAATCTAAAAACCCACTGTAACTACATTTAAAAGGAAGTAATTCTTTGAATTGTCGGCAATAACTTAATTTTTGATTGTTTGAAAGTTTAAATGTGAGGTTCTGATTTATCAGAACGCAAGCGCTGACAAGTCAAGTAGCAACCTCATTAATAATGTTAAAGTTCCGAATAATTATATATTGATTAGTTTAGATGTGGTTTACTATTAACAAATCTACCACTAGATGCTATTCTTAACAGTATTAAAAATAACTGGAACAACATCTCTCCTCATACCAAGATCAGTTTAGATGATTTTATAAGAATTCTAACATTTATTTTTGACTCTAACATCTTTTTGTTCAATGGTAATTTTTTCAAACAAATCTTTGGCACTCCAATGGACAGTAGAATATTCCCCATTCTATGTAATTTTGTTTTGGATGAACTTATAAGAACGTGTAAAGAAAAGATGCCTTTTCACATATCTTTTATCAAACGATATGTAGATGATTTCATTTTATCGGTCCCGGAAAATAAAATTACTGACGTTTTAAACATCTTTAATGCCCAATATGAACTCTTAAAGTTTTTAGACATGCTGATACATCGTGGCACTGATGGCATGCTAAGGACGGGGTGGTATCGTAAACCTTGTTTTAGTAACCGTTTCATAAACTTTTATTCTCAATATCCATCTAAGATGAAAACAAATTTGGTTTTGGCCCTCAAAACTAGGGTTATCAACTTATCACTCATCGAGTTCAGGGACAAGGGACTAAAAAAGTTGAGATCTATACTACAAGAGAACTCCTATCCCTTATGGCTTTTAAATATACTCATTTATAGTAGTCCTTTTCCTTTGCAATTTTCTGACCACCAAAATTTTTATAATAATGAGGTCCGACAACTGACACGGAGATTGACACACAACACATCAGAGCTACCACAATCTAAAATAACATTTGGTTGCCTACCCTATATTCCAGTCCTGACACCTAAGCTAATGAAAATTTTCAAAAAAGTTAGTGGCTCAAAAATTGCAACTAAAAATGTAAAAACGGCATCGAAGCTGTACACAAAGACAATGGATCCTTTCACAATAAAGGAATCATCCAATGTTGTTTATTCTATACCGTGTGCTTATTGTAAAAACGTGTATATTGGTGAATCATCTCGTAATTTTCACAGTAGGGTGATCTGACATCGCAGTGACATAAAAACCAAAAAAAATTACGCATGCGCATTGACAGAACATGCATTAAGTTTCTCTTCTTCTTTTTCTTCGGCTTTTACCATTATAAGTTTCGTCCTCCACATTACTCTATTCTCCCAGTCCCCTTCTCTGAGGTCTCTATCTATCATAGCATTTCCGATGTATGTTTTTCATCTTGTAGCAGGTCTTCCACTCCGTCTTCTTCCCGGCGGGTCCCAGTTTAATATTCTTTTCGGCCACCTATGCTCTGGAATTCTTTGTACATGCCTACACTACTGCAGAGCTCTGTTTTCCAACTTTTTTGTAATTCAGCATTCTACTTCCATTCTGTTCCATATTTACTCCGTTCTTATTCTATCCGCTCTTGTGATTTGTAGACATCTTCTCATAAAGTCCAGTTCAACTGTTCCTATTTTATTTCGTATTGTTGTTGTCATTGGCCGTACTTCCGCACCATATAGGGTAATATTCATCACTATGCTTTGAAAAATCCTCTTTTTGTTTTCTTTGGTTAGAGTGTTGTTCCATATCACTCCATGAAGTGCTCTTGTGGCTTGTTTTCCCCGTGCTATTTTCATTTCTATATCTTTCATACAAGTACCATCTTGGCTAATCATTGACCCTAAATACTTAAAAGTCTTACAACTCTTAATAGTCTCTTCTTCTAAACTGCGACCTCGGGTCCAATACATAAGTATTCGGTCTTGCACATATTTATCTTGAGTCCCCAAAGTTCATATTCTTCCTTTAATTTCCTTATCATATATTCCATATCCTCCCTGTCTTGTGCAAAAATGACTTGATCATCTGCGAAAAGTAGTGAATGTAATATATTCTCTTGTACTAGTATGCCCATTGTTTCGCATTTTCTATACCATCTTTTCAAAGCCTGATCTTTATATATGTTAAAAAGTGTAGGTGAGAGATCACATCCCTGTTTAGGACCTTTTGTTGCGGTGATTGTTTTTGTTATTTCATTACCTAACTTTATTTGCACTTGTGTTTTTTTATACAGTCTTTGTGTTATATTCATACACTTCTCTCTAACGCGCATTCTTCTCATTGCTTCCCATAGTTGTTTCCTGGGCACACTATCGTAGCTTTCTCTAAGTCGATAAAGGTCATATGTGTTTTAATGTTTTTTTCCTTGTTCTTTTCAATCACCTGTCTCATAATGAATATATTATCAAAACATAATCTGGCTTTTCGGAATCCGGCTTGTTCTTCACTATAATGGTCCATGTGTTGTTTTAGTTTTTCTTTTATAACTGATGAAAAGAATCTTGCTATTGAAGCCATTACACTGATCCCTCTGCAGTTATTTGGTAACCTTTTGTCACCTTTTTTGAAAATGGAGGACATGCAAGATAAATTCCACTCATCGAGAATCTTCTCTCCTGCTTCGATTTTATTGAACAACATTCGTATAAAGGATACTATCCTTGCGCCCCCATATTTCAGCAGTTCTATTTTTATGTTCTCTGGCCCTGGTGCTTTATTGTTTTTGGATTCCTTTAGTGCTCTATTTATATCTTCCTTTTTGATTTCTGCTTCCTCAGTTATTGTTGTCACAGGGTCGTATGAGATATACTCCGGCCTATTCTCCTGCAATAATTTTGTGTAATGCTTTGTCCACTCTTTTGATGTAATTATATATATGGTATTTTTACTTCGTTTATTACTTCTGTTTTTTATTTTTTTCCAAGTTTTCGTTGATTTGTTATACCCTATCGTGTTGTCTATGTCTCTGCACATTCTCTCCCAGTATTCGTTTTTCTCGAACTTTATTCTTTGTTTAACTTGTTGTCTGAGGGTAACATATTCTCCCCGTGTTCCTGGGGTTGTGTCGTTTAGCCATTTATGAAATGCACTTATTTTTCTTTTAATCATCTCTTGTAAGTCTTCACTGTATTTCTCCAAATATGTATTCTTATGTTGTTCAATACCCAGTACTTCGTTTGCCGCTTTGTTTATTTTTTCCTTTAGGTGTTAATAAATTTCTGTTGAGATCCATTCTTCGTTCATCTGTAGCATATTCTATAGCCTATTCTGATATAGTGTTTGGGTACTAAATTGTTGTAGAAGTTTTACTTTACACCTCGTATTTGCGATTTTTTGTATTCCTTAATTTTTCTGGATATTGTCTTTTTGTCGTCTTCTGTCGTCTGTCGTCGTGGTTACTTGCACATTCTGCTTGTCTGTATACTTTTACATCTTGTATCATTGTTTTGCTGGCTTTTCTTACTATTACTAAATTAATAATTGATCTTTGGTCTCTACTAGGTTCTTCCCATGTGTATCTATGTATGTTTTTATGCTGGAATTTTGTGTTGATTATGGCTAAATCGTATTCTCAACATATTTCGATTAGCCGACTTCCATTGTCGTTTCTAATTTTGTCTTCTCCGAATCGTCTGACTATATCTTCATCATCCTTTCCTATGTGGCTGTAAAAATCTCCAATTAGTAGAATATCTTCTTTTTCCTTTGTCCTGTCTAATACATTTTTTAGAGCATTGAAAAAATCTTCCTTTTTCCTTATGGTTGCACAGTCATTCATTGCATATATTCCAACAATTATTGTTGGTTGTCCAAATATGTTCATCTTAATTTTCATTTTTCGTTCATTTATTTGCTGGTAATTTTGTATGTATTTTCTCCATTTATTTTTTATTAATATTAATACTCCTTTTGCGGCTCTTTTATGTTTGCAAACTCCACTTCATATGTGTGTATATTTCCCTATAATTTCCTCTTCTTGACATTTTTTTTTGTTTTGCTTAAGACTATTATATCTGTACCTAGTTTTTCGATTTTTGGGATTATTTCATTTTGTTTAGATGCGATTCCTTGTATATTCCACGTTCCTATTCTTATAGTCTCTTTTCTTGGCCTAAGTCGTATATCCTTGTTTCCGTCCAAAATCCGAGGCTGTGTTGGATTGGTTTTTGCATAATGACTTTTTCCGAGTGTCGGGTAGCAGGCCCGGCGACTCAACCCCCTATTCTTCGAAGAACTATCTTCCTATTAGTTATTCAAAAAACATTTCCATATTAAATCTAGGGTCGTTATCGGCAAAACCATCCAGGGTACTGGGAGAGTAAAGGTAGGTTTGGATATGGACTGAGGGTAGGACATTGATGCATTAGGTTTAAAACATGAATTTAATTTTGAGGATTCCTGTAATTTGGCAAACGGAAAAAAAACCATTCTAAACGTGTTTTCTTGGAAATGTGTTTCATAAAATCCAATACGTCTTGTATAAATAAAAAGTCTGATATGGATAAACTGAGCAACATTTATTGCTGTATACTGACAAAACATCAAAAATGAAATAAAGACTTACTTGTACATATACACACCATAATACACCTGCTTGCAAAACATGTTGCATACCATAAAGACAGGTTTAATACATTACTTTCTATTAATAAAATATTAATAACACTTAATTAATTTTTAATCACACTATTTTTGTTTTTTTTTCTTTTTATTCTCTATGGATCAGTTAAAACACAGCATTAAAAGATGTCACAAACTATACTACTATACTCTTTAACTAAATTTTAAAATATATTTTGTCCATTATTTTATAATGTTATGTTTTATATGTGTGTTATTAATGTTGAGTGTCACAGCTTTATATAAATAATCTCAACGACTAGTAAGTTTTACTGACATTTTGTGATATATTGTGAATATTTACACATTTTTCTAATTCCAGTGTCTTGAAAAAGGAATTAAACAATTCCGAAAGCTAGACCAAAAGTCAAAACAGTATTTCTGTAACATCCCTGTCAAGTTTCTGACTACAGCCCTAATAAACCTTGTTGTTTTGTTTATATCGACAGTCACTAATATCCAGTAATTCTTATATATATATATATATATATATATATATATATATATATATATATATATATATCTACATTTATATATACATAGGTATATATATATATATATATATATATATATATATATATATATATATATATATTTTATGAACACATAATGATGATTAATTATGACTTACAGAACTTTCGATGTAATACAAGAGATTAACAATTCTAGTATGCTGTTCCTTGCAGTGCCTGGGGTACTTTCATTTGCCAGCATATTTTATTTTATTGCTGCCGTAAGTATTATAAAGGTTTACTTATTTTTTCCCACAAATCACCTACCTCTAGATGCTTTACGACAAAACTTTATTAAGATATGAAATTCAGCGCTCCAAGAGATTTGTATCGGAACTAATTCAAGCGGGAAATTAAGCGGAAATTTCAAAATTTAATTAAAAACCCCTAAAAAGCTAATACTTAAAAACAATAATATGAAAAAAAAGTCGTAGCAGCTTGAGACATTTCAATTATGTATTTAAATACAAAAAAAATTATACCTTAGCTAAACAATAATATTTTATTTATTGGAAATTTTCAACCCTTACAACCACCCTTATGACAAAAATGAATTAAAAAATATTTTTATCAGTTTGAAACATTTCTTGGGTGCATTTTATTTAACGAAAATTAATTTTTTGCATATAAAATAAATGTCTATTAGTTCCATCGAAATTTTCCAATGCTCCAAATTATAAAATTTTTCCATGCTCTAAAATTTATTCTAAAAAGTACTATTGGTTTTTTAACAATAACTCGGTTAATGCTTTGATGCTACAACATGCATAAAAAAACGATTTTACAGGTAATTTAACGGTAAGTATAGGAATGTTAAAACATTCTAAAGTCCTTTATGTTTAAAGGGTAAAGGGTCAAAGGGTCGGAGACTAGTGATTCATGCGCTATAAAGCAAACTTCAACCAACTATATCTCCGTTATTTTTTAAGCTATTAAAAATGAAAATTTTTGTTGAAAAAAAAAACCTTTTTTTTGTATTTTATCATTTTTTACGTATCTTTTATAGTTTTGAAATTGTTATAAAAAAAAGATTTTTTTTTTAATATTTACAAAAAAAATTTACTTAATACTTTTTTTAAAACTGGGTATTCTAAAGTAGATAAACTTTTGGATCATACAAAAAACACTAAAATAAAGTGAATTCTATAAGGAAAGCAATTTATTTCTATCCTTAGTGAACATGACGTTAGTTTTATTGCGTGTTTTTTACAAAAATTTGAGAAAACCATCGTTTTTTGATCGTATCTCACGTACAGTTGGTGAAAAGGACTTTTACTACCACTCATTTTAAAGGTCTTTTCAAGCTCATTTAAAAATATATTAGTTTTTGTCGAAAAATGTACCCGTTTTCCGTTATTTAACGTTAAATACTCGTATTGAAATCAAAAACAAAAACAAACCTTCTTTGAACAGAACACTCAGTTAATATTGAACTATAAATATTCATTAAAAAGCCAACCTTGTTGTTCTTGTAAAAAAAAACATGTTTTTTTTTAACGAAAAATGACATTTTACAACAACTCAAAAAGTATTGATCTAGCGAAAAAAATGTTTACATTTTTTGTTTTAAATTTTTCCTTTTATCGAATAGCGTGATTATTTTGTGTGAAAAAATTTCCACCCTCGAAAAGGGGTGGCAAACACCCCCAGGGTGGAATCGCAACATCGGCACTATATAACTTTTGTTCCTTGAATAATTATTTATCAACACACAAAATTTCAAATGAATCGATTCAGTTATAAAGAATTCGGAGGTAAAAACCCTCAGAACTGGACTATACAGGAAAGAGATAATTTGATCTTATTTTATATATAAATCTATCGATATTCAAATTTTGGAAGAGTACTGGTCTCAAAACTCGTTTGAACCTATATGGCAGACAATAAGAAGGAACAAATTCGAGAAGATATGTCTTTTTTACACCTGACAACTACTGCTGCCGCCAAATTGGTGATATAGGCGAAGACGTACCGCATCAGCCTCTTAAAAAGTTTCGTGGCAATTTGTTTTGAATTTAGACAAGGCTACAAATTATAACAATAAAGACGCGCATTTAATAGCCTGTGACCAATTTTGTAATGGTATCTCGACAGTAGAATTACTTTTTCGCAAACATATAGAACTCAAACTAATAGCATCCGCTTTATTTGATATTTTAAACGTTTTATTAATGAAGCAAACATAAAGTGAAAGAATTTAATTATAATACGTACCGGTAGTGCTCGAAGAGTTGCAAGAAGAACTTAAGACCATAAAATGGGACATAGTAGGCTTATGCGATATAAGGCTTAAAGGTGAAGAAACGACTCTACTAAAATCAGGGCACACTTTGTACCAATACAATTTAGGAAATAACCAAGATATAAGAGGTATAGGGTTTTTGGTACATTAGTGGTAGTGGTAGTTGGTGAGAATTAAAAACTTAATAACTAAGTTCCAGGCGATTTTTAATAGAGTTATCTATCTGATAATAAAACTAAATCGTAGATACAGCATTTAAATAATCCACTGTTATGAACCCACTTCTTCTCCAGATGATGAAGGGTTAAAACAACTTTATGAAGACATTATAAGATTTAGAAACTTGGAATAAATATATTACGTAATGATTAAGGGAGATTTCAACGCTAAAATAGAAAAGAACGAAAATAACAACGACAACAAATATATTGGAAATTTTGGACTGAGAAGTAGAAATCACAAGGGAGATATGCTCGCAAATTTCCTCAGCAAAGAAAAACTATTCTGCTTAAACACTCTCTACAAGAAAACGCTGCAGAGAAAATAGACGTGGCATAGTCCAGACGGCAAAGTAAAAAATGAAAATGACTTTATACTCTCTAACTTCAAAAACATTGCTAAAGATGTAACTGTATTAAATTCTGTCAACACTGGTAGTGATCATCAATTAGTTAGGGTCCGAATAGAAGTAAATACGAAATTCGATAGAAGAAAATTATTAACACAGGATTACCAAACATAGAAGCACTCGAAATGAATCAAGACGAATATTAAAGTGAACTAAAAAAGAGGCTAGGACCTCTAGCAGTATTCAACACGAATGGTATAAATGAAATAACACAAAAATTAACGAATGAAATAATATCAAATGCAAAAAAGATCTGTGTTAAAATAAAAATCCGAGAAAAACGAAATTGAAACAAACAAAACTGGATATAAATTGATATAAGGTTGAATGTTCGAATAAATGAACTTTGATCAAATGAAAAGGAGATATCGAGCACTGTTCATTATTTAAATCCTGTCCAAGTTCTCTCTTCTGATGCCAACCATAATGTGGCTTCGCCTTTTCTAAAAATAATTTAAACTGTTTTTCCCTATGCAGTGTAGTGTAATGTACAAATATATGTTGATAACATTTTCAACAGTTTGTTGGATAGGTCAAAATTGACGAAATGCCCCTGAAGATGCTTTAGGAAGCGAAAATTTTTGGGCAGGATTTAATTAATAAACTGTGCTCGATATCTGCCTTTTCATTTAATCAAAAAACTGGATTTAGTGGAAGAAAGAGGAAGAACATTAAAAGAATCACCAGACTAGATATAAGGCTATGAACAATAAAGTTAAAAGGAGCATCAGGTCACACTTGCGAGCCTATCAAACAAAACAAATATTGCAACCCATCTAAAACAATAGAAACATGAGAGTATTGAAATCAAATTTAACTAAAGTAAAATCAAAGATAACTAAAATTAAAAACCAACAGAGGAATACGGTAACAGAAAAAACTCAAATAATCAAAGAAATACAAACGTTCTATGAGAATCTGTATACATCTACTATACAGAACCCCGGAACAGACCATAGAACATTTCTAAATGTCGGCTCGGAAACTCTCCCTAAAATAACTTCTTCGGAAATTAGACATGCTCTACAGCAAATTAAAAATAAAAAAGCTCCTGGTGAGGATCGTATAACGTCTGAAATGTTAAAAATCGGCGGCAACATCGTTGTAGAGGTTGTATTAGTTTTGTTGAATAAGTGTCTAACAAAAAAAGAATAGCCAGTCTGTGGAAAAACGCCGAAATAATACTTAAGCACAAGAAAGGAGACACTACTTATATTGAAAACTACAGACCTATAAGTTAATAATTACAAATTACTAACAAGAATAATAACCAACCGCATAACACAAAAACTTGTTTTATATCAACCGGTTGAACAGGCGCGATTTAGAAAAGGGTTTGGTACTAACGATCAATTATAAACCATCAGAACATTGGTAAAAAAAACCACAGAATATAATGTACCTCTACCTATGGCATTTGTTAACTTTTACAAGGCTTTCGATAGTTTTAAAACTTGGTCCTTTTTGTCAGCCCTGGGGAATGCTCGAATAGACTCGCAATACACTACACTTATTAAAAACATTTATGAACAGGCCACATTCCACACCAAAATCAATGAAGACGAAAAAACTAAAAAATGCGTCTTGGGGAAGATACTGGACAATGTGATACTATTTCAAAAAAGCTTTTTACCTAAGCATTGGAAAATGTATTCAAACAGCTCGACTGGGAGCAAAAAGCTCTAAACGTTGATGGTGTACGTTTAAGTCATTTGAGGTTTACGGACGATATGGTATTATTTAGTAGAGATATTAAGGAACTCGAGCAAATGGTCAAGGAATTAAATCAGCAGTCAAATAAAATAGGTCTTAAAATGAACATTGTTATTGTAGTTTTTATTTTTAACAACCTCTTAAATAGATATTTCACAAAACTAAAAACACAAACTCCAAAACTTAAAAAATCACATGTTGTTTACGAGATACCATAACTGTGAAGGTAACTGTGTTTACGAGATAACTGTGAAGGTGTCCATATCGGTCAAAGCAGTCAACTTCTTCAATCCAGAATTCATTCTCACAAATATTACAAGAACTACGTCACTGCGTTCACAAAACATGAAAGCAGAAAGAAGCATAAATTTGATTTTGAAAACATCAAAATTTTGAAAACCGAACAAAACAAAAAGAAGAGGGAGATATACGAATCAATAGAAATAAAAAGAAACTAAAACACAATAAATGACAAAAAAGATACACAAAACCTAAATAAAATATATTTCAATCTGAGTTAAACAATAATAATATAACATCATAAAAAGCCCTTACAGTCAAAACACTAATGATACGCCCATATAAAAATAATTATATACTAATGACAGTAAACAATGAGATATCTATCAACTTTTATTTGTCAGTTCGTTAATGTCTGTGTCACGTTTTACGTTTTGGTAAGTCATATATTTATACATATTTTACAATATCTGTTTGTCCCTATACATATGCATTTTGGAATCTTGACAAAGGCAAGGGTTTCCTGCCGAAACGTTGATTAATTGCTATGGAAAATAAAATGTAGTTCCACATGTAATATATTCTAATTGAACCTAAACCCAAGAAACATTAATTTTATATTGAGTGAGTGAGATGAAAAAATAGAAAAAGTGGGAAAAGAAATTAGAGATAAACGTCGGAAATACCAAACATTCTTAACAACAAAAACAGAAAACGACAAAACAATTTACAAATAAGCACAAGCCAAAGTAAGAAAAAATATAACTCAAAAAAGAACGAATCATGGGAACAAAATTGACAAAAGATCAACACCTACATAGGAGGTAGAAAAAGCACAGAGAGTTGGAGATTGAACTGTATGATAAAAGTATGAGAAATAATAAGAAAAAAGACGTTATATCACCAATAACAACAGAAAAATGTGATTAATATTTCAAAAAATTACTAACAGAACAAAGACCAGAATTTACTAACAAGGAAGACAACACGATAGCTATACGTATAAATTCATCACCATTACAAATAAGTAAATTAAAGATGGAAGAAATAACCAAATCCCTGAAAAATGGAAAATCCCCTGGTCCTGGTGACATCCCAGCAGAATTAGTGAAAGCCTTTACAGACAAATTTCAGAAATAGTTAAGAAAACTCTTTTAAGACTGCTTGAATGGGGCCAAATTACAAAAAAAATGGAAATTATCTATCATGTGAACTATCCACAAAAAGGGCAGCAAGGATCAGTGTGAAAATTATAGAGGAATTGCGGTAAACAGCACAATAAATATGATGTATGGGAAACTTATTAAGAACAAAATAGAAAATGACTATAGGGTTATAAAGCAGAGCAGCAAGCTGGTTTTAGAGCTGGGCGATCCACACTAGACCACTTGTACTCTATTTCGCAAGTTATTGAGAAAAAAACAGCCGTCAATAAAGAAGTTCACCTGGTGTACGTAGACTTACAAAATGTATATGACAGTGTACCCCTCAGTAAACTATGGTCAACCCTACAGCAAACCAACATTAAACATGGTCTTATCAAAGCAGTCCAAAGTCTGTATAATTAAACGAATACAAAAATTAAAGCTGAATCAAAGATATCTGAGGGTTTTACGGTCACGAAAGGACTAAAGCAGGGTTGCTGTATTTCTCTTACCCTTTTCAAAATTTATCTGAAACAAGCACTGAAGCTGTGGAAAACAAAATGTAATGGCATGGGAATCCTTCTCAATGACGAGACTACACTGTACACCTTATGTTTCGTTGATGACCATATACTGATTGCTCAGGATCATGACGACTTATGTTACATGACTTGGAAGCTAATAGAAGGATATAACAAATGGGGTCTCGAGGTCAACATTAAGAAAACTGAAGCCATGTATATTGGACGGACAAGGCAGTCCATTATATTAGACGATGGGGTAGAAATTAGACACTGTGTTAAATACAAGTAACTGGGTACGAAGATATAATTCTGTTATAAAAGACAGAAACATACAGGGTAGAAAAGCCATATCCGTAATGAACGGCATGCTGTGGGGCCAAACAATATCTAAAGCGAACAAACAACTCATATACAACACCATACTTAAAAGTATAATCACATTTATCAATGAAGTTTGGCCAATAAAACAGAGAACAGAGAAACTGTTACTAGCAACAGAAATGGAGAAGAGCAGGAGAGAAATCAAGAAGATATCGGATACCAAATAGAAGAGAGAAATGATGGGAGTCAAGTATACAATAGTTGATGACATAAAAACAAAACAGTTAACATGGTACGGCCATGTACAGAGAATGTCAGACGACAGGATTCCGAAACAGATTTTAAAATCTACACCACAAGGGAGAAGGAAAAGGGGAAGGCCGAGAAGAAGCTGGAAATGGGAATTAAAAAAAAACTATTGGAAAGAGAAATCCCTCCAAGCCTATGGTTAAATAGAGAAAAATGGCGGTTAGTAGTAGTACCGATAGTAGTAGTAGTAGTAGTAGTAGTAGTAGTACAGCTACAACTGCCCACAATGTTGAGACCAGGACTTATTTCTCTGAAAGCCTCTATGTGGAAAGGATAGGAGTTAAGACGTGGGCGTAGAAGTAAAATTTGCAAGGACGTTCTACGAACCGTGAACGTTCCTCAGTTTTGTAATAGTTACAGCTTCTGCAACCCTTACTACCTTCGAGGTTTCATCCCGATCATTTGATTTCCTTGTGTAAAGTATATATAAACTAAAGAAAATATAGCTGAATTACTTACGAAATCAGTGTGAGTAATCAAGTCAAAATATTTCAAGAGAAAATTGGGTTTTTGTAAAAGATTCATTATTTTGAATTTACTTATTATTAGAATCTGAAAATACGATAGACATTTTAAAAATGACCAAACTAATATTTTACTATGATATATTTTAAAATTCATTTAGTCATTAATAGTATTGTATTTTACGACAAAACCAACAGAAGTTATTTTGAATAATATTTCAAAGCAATTATAAAAAAATATTAGTTGTTGCTAAATGTATATTTACTAAAATATTTTACCTGTCTCCTGAATTAAAATTATTTGTTTAAGGATATTCGTCCAGACACTAATTACAGGCTTGCTTATGTTCTTGTCGAGGTGGCTGGGATTGGGTTCATACTTACCATGTTTGGTCAAAGTTTGTCCGATGAGGTACGTAATTATACTTGTAGATATTATATATATATATATATATATATATATATATATATATATATATATATATATATATATATATATATATATATATATATATATATATATATATATATATAGGCAACTTTCATTACACTGTTACCTCTACACTATAATTTTCCATATGAGTGTGAACCAGTCACTATTTAATAGTATAGTAATAATATTAACATTGTAATTGATTCATAGAATCCTTTACAAATTACATATCTAAGTGTCTGAAGCTTAGACTGTTGGAAATTATCTAATTGTTGTTCACCTGTTGGCAAAATTTTTTCAGCCACAATGTTTAACATAAATTTAAATATAAGAGTTTGAATGAAATTCTCCTGTTTGTTTGTTTTTAGACGGGCTAATGCGAGTAATTGTTGTTGCTATATCAGTTTCTTTCATTGGATTGTCTCTTACAAGCGGGCTGTCATCCAAAGCTCATTAACATTTAAATAAACCGCTCAATTATTTGAGGTGGTACCTCTGACCTTGCTGTTCTGTTGAAATAATTTCAACCTCAAGGTTGGCTGTCTTTTCGTGGTTCTGTGTCAGTCTGTTCAATCTAACGCCATTTTCCTGGTAACAGGTGCAAGGCTTAGACCGGTAACTTCATTCATTTACACTAATTTTTTTTAAATTATATTAACATCTTTTAATAATGCTACCAAAAGTTAAAATTAAAGCTTAATAATTATGAATAGTTGGAAGTTAATCGTTGATTTTCTTAGTTCTTTGCATCATTTAAGTTATAATTTAATATATATTTTTTATACTTCGGACCACATGGTCACTTACTGTGCTAATTTTTTGTCACTAAATGTTGTTAGTAAATTAAATGTTTATACATTTCTACTTTATAATGTCCATTTATTCAAGTTTAATTCATAAGCTTGTTAACATCTTTGACTGCTACATGTCTTTTTAAGGTAACACCTGTAACATCTTTTCCATGATTGTGTGGTTCTTATATTATACTTTTTAGAATGAACTGATGATGCTTTCAGAATACGAAAGCGAAACGTCTTCAAAATAGATAGAGTGGCACATCAACTTTGTCTTTCATTTATCCACCTACAAATTGACCGATATAAGAGCCCACCACTCTGTTGAGTGATCCTTATATATATTGAGTATATATATATATATATATATATATATATATATATATATATATATATATATATATATATATATATATATATTGCAAAACTGGTAGGATTATCAACCGAAACGTAACAATTTATTGTATTGGAGTATCGGGAATACGGCCGGTTTGCGCTCGACCGTTTTGCGCCCTTACCTGAAATCGACCGGTTTGCGCTTTGCAATTTTCATAATAGAAATATCTTACTTCTCTAGTTTCCTTAATCGGCCGATTTGCTCTCTATTGCAATATAATTTTAGTTTCATTCTGCAATAATAGTCTGGTGAACCTGCAATGAACAAACTAACATGACAAATAAACAGAAAAATCTTTTTCTTTTTAAAAAAAATGTCAAATCAAAACTAACAAACTTATTAAATTTTTTAATACTGTCGAACAACAGAGTGTTCTTTACTTTTTAATATCTGTGTTTATAATCCTTAGTATTTCCAGAAGAAATTATTACAATGAGCGACAAAAAGAAATTTTTATTTATTGACAAGACCACTCCCCCGGGATACAGAATCTGGGTGTTTGGCAGCAACAAAGCTAGGGAGGTTTAGGTTAACAGTAAGGACACTGTATTTATGGATGGAACATTCAAAAGCTTCAGTAAGCAATTTAGTCAAATATATACCGTTCATATCGATATGGGTAGTACGTCAAAGGAGACAAATACAATTCCATTGATATTTGCGTTACTTCCTAACAAAATCAAAAAGACATACAATATGTTATTTTCATCAATGAAAGAGAAACTACCAAATTGGAAACAATCTCTTATAAAACTGGATTTTGAACAGGCAATGATTGGTGCCTTAAAAATTATTTTTCCGAAGATAAAATTTCTGGTTGTAATTTTCATTTCAATCAATGTATATGGAAAAATATTCAAAATATTGGTCTTGTTTCTGAATATACTGACAACGAAGAGATACGTTTGCACATAAGAATGTATGCTGCGTTAGCGTATCTACCCATAGAAGATATCGATGATGGCTGGTTATGCATTCAAGAAACCTGTCTTTCTGAAAAATCTGATCACATTTCTGAGTGATTTACTTTCCATCTAGATGGAAAGCGGCGCAAGAAAACATATATTAATCTTGATGAAAGATTATCCAAAACTTTTGTATTTTACTGTAAAAAAGTTTAAAAATAAAAACGAAAAAAAAAAAATAAAAAAAAGAATAACAAATTGAAAAAAATTAAAAAATAAAAAAAACATCTTCTAAACACGCCAGTGTTTATATTATGCATAAACTATGACAGTCCTAAGCCTGAATGAAAATGTGAAGGGAAGATGGTTTACTTTTATTTTTTTATAGTTTTATGATTTTTTAAAACTAATTTTACTAGCCAAACCGTTACCTGATCGTTATGGTAGAATAAAATTAAACGTCGACTACAAGAGAGCGCAAAACGGTCGATATAAGATAATTATTAGCTATACATAGAAGCTATACATCTCCATTAAGAAAGTGTAAAGGTCGATTCAGACACATCAGTCACGTCACAGTCACGGTACCGAACCGGTCCTATTTGGTCACAGAACTATCAACTATCTGACAGCTGGTAAACTGTTTGTCAACTGATGAGTGTGAATGCCGGCAACATATTTGTATTAAAGAATATTTTGTATGACGGATTGTCCGATTCGGCGCAATAACTGTGACGAGACGTGACTGATGTGTCTGAATCGACCTTTAGAGTGCAAACCGGCCGATGTCAGGTAAGGGCGCAAAAAGGTCGAGCGCATATCGGTCGACACCGAGTATCGGGTATGCGGTCTTTAAAAAAAAACTTGTTTTTATTTTATTACTCTATATTTTGCTGATTTTTTGTCAGCTTCATCAGGTGACAACTAAAATATGGTTAAAATTTATATAAATATCAGGAGATAATAAACAATGATTTACTTACAGATTTAGAGTTAAAAATGTTGTACATAATATAAATATTTAGAGTTAATGGATTTTGGGAACAGCTATGACCTTGAAATGCCACAAAGAATATAACTAAATATCTCTTTTCTTACTCAGACTCTTTAAAGTCTTTTACAATCTTTTAGAATCGAAGATATGTAATTATATTATTAATGTATTGAATTTTGACAAGAGCTATGCATTATGCCTATTTAGTACACAAGTTTATGTGAAATGTTTAAGGTCATAGCTGTTCCCAAAATCCATTACTTCTAAAACAGTAGTAATAATATTAGTTAAAAGCACCTAGGTCACTAGTAATTAAGTATAACAAAAAAAATAGCAAAACACAACCAAGAAACAATTAAAACACAACAAAATTACATCTTAAAAATATACAGGGTGATTTAAAATATAATTGTAAACAGAAAAATTATTTGAACGTACGAAGAATATTACAGTACATATTGCTCAACTTTCCCGTGTCTGTCTTGTAATTGTTCTCTTGCTGTAGAACCCTGACATTTGAGTAGTCAAATTGATGACCAGTTTTTAAGTAATGGTCTACTGCCGCACATGTATTCTTCGTTTTTGTGCAGTTACTTTTGTGTTGTGTGACTCTTTTTTTGAGCCATTGAGAAGTTTGGCCAACATAACAGTTCTGGCAATTCAAACAAGGCAGTTTGTAGATAACATTAGTTTTATTTACAGTTGGTCGCTTGTCTTTTATTTAGAAAACAGTTGTCGATTTTCTAATAAATTATATTGGACAATTTTGATGTTAGTAAATTGTTTAAATAAACTAGTCACAGAAGGTGTTAATTGTTTTCTTAATTTTAATATTGGATTGTTTGTACTGCTCCGATATCAGTGGAATCATCAAAAATATCTGAGTTAAATATCAATTTTTTAAGGATATGTTTTGGGTATCCATTATTTTCAAAGATGTTTAACAGCAAATTTAAGTTTCTATTTATGAATTTATCATCACCAATATGCCTTACCCTATTCTTCATTGCAATCACTGTATTAAACTTTTGATGAGTAGGATGATATGAAAAAATTTTTAAATATATTCCAGAGTCTGTTGGCTTTTGATACCAATCTATCAATATTTTGTTTTGTTCAGTTCTTCTGAATTTGGTGTCCAGAAATAATATCGAACAATCATTTTTAATCTCTAAAGTAAATTGGATATATAACATATCGACGGTACTAGATTTTGATTCGATACAAAACAGCGACAAGCCGCTTATACGTATTTCGACCTCTTTAGGTCTCCTCAGAATGCTATAGCCACTACTCCGTATCGAAACAAAATCTATTTCTGTCGTAGACAATAGTTATCAAAAATAACTATATACAGACGTAGCTACGCCGTCTAAGAACAAAAAAAATCATACGATTTCTATCTGACGAAATCAAATTTAAATCTTAACCACCGTGCCTTTTAAAACTTGCAAAGCAAACAGCTTTTTGCAAAAATTGGTCGATGATTTTATTACCACCCACGGAAAAATCAACAATAATCAACAACTCTCACAAGCACGTCGACTAATTACCCCCGCCAACGACTAGTACGTTCTAACGTATGTCCGTCCATTCCACACGTAATCTTAGAATCTGAACTTCAAGCAATAGGTGTCAAACTTTTGTTACCTTTATCGTTTCTAGATAACGAGACTTGGCAAATATTCAAAAACACCAAGGACTTTCCTTGGTGTTTACTGTATCTCTAGAAAACAAATTGTAATTTTATGACCAACTAGGAAAAAACGATTTATTCGAAAAAGTGATAAGAAGCAAAAGAGTTTTAAAAATAATGTGTTAAACTAATGATATTTTTTTTAAAAGCGTAATTTTTTTATTACGTGCTAGTCATTACGTGTCAGTATCTGTTATGATGCATTTACTTACCATCCAAATAGTAGGTAATATACAATTTACTAGTAAGAGAGTAGAAAATAGTAAGTATATTACATAACGAGAGTTGTAAGAAGCTTATTACATGCGAGTAAAAAAGTTGCGCGCGAGCCGCGTAGCGGCGAGCGCAGTAATTTTACAAGCATGTAATAAGCTTACAAGTCAAGTTGTGTACTATACTTTTTCTACGATTATTTTCGTTTATAAAAATAAAAATTAAATTACCACTATATTTACACTGACAGATTAATAATTTTTAATCTGTCAAAATAACGTCTGTTAATTCGTTTCCATGGTAACTCGACCAACTGACTTACGAGGCTTATGTGATATTAAACATTTTTATAAAACTGAAGCGTAATTTTTTTTATTACGTGCTAGTCATTACGTGTCAGTATCTGTTATGATGCATTTACTTAGCATCCAAATAGTAGGTAATATACAATTTACTAGTAAGAAAGTAGAAAATAGTATATTACATAACGAGAGTTGTAAGAAGCTTATTACATGCGAGTAAATAAGTTGCGCGCGAGCCGCGTAGCGGCGAGCGCAGTAATTTTACAAGCATGTAATAAGCTCACAACTCAAGTTGTGTACTATACTTTTTCTACAATTATTTTCGTTTATAAAAATAAAAATTAAATTACCACTATATTTACACTGACAGATTAATAATTTTTAATCTGTCAAAATAACGTCTGTTAATTCGTTTCCATGGTAACTCGACCAACTGACTTACGAGGCTTATGTAATATTAAACATTTTTATAGAACTGAAGCGTAATTTTTTTTATTACGTGCTAGTCATTACGTGTCAGTATCTGTTATGATGCATTTACTTAGCATCCAAATAGTAGGTAATATACAATTTACTAGTAAGAGAGTAGAAAAACATATTTATCATATAGGTTATTGTAAGGCATTCTATAATGTAAAATATTATAAAATATATAGCAGTATATTAATTTATAGCAATAATTTACGTAAATACTAATATTAATGTTTGTAGTATAGTTAAAGGTAAAATATAAAAGTTCCCCTTAATTATTTTTTCTAATTTCAGGGGTGCATAATAATTCGGTTTCTTTTTCTTTAAAATGGAAGGTGGTGTACCAGACGAAGGTCTACCTCGTTGATTTTCTTTCTGCGTTCCCAAATTTATTAATGCTCTGGCAATACTTGCTTTATATTCAAGCAGATCTTTTTTTTTAATTTCCGTTTTTCTTGTACAAAATACATGCACTTACAAAGAACATCTACAAAATGCCTAAAAACTCTTATGTACCAGCGTTTTTTTTCTTCTCCTTAGAGGATACAGGGCTAACAACTGATGCATCACGTCTACTCCTCCTGTTTGCATTATAAATCTGAAAAGAATAGGGTCTGTTTACTTCTATAGTAACCTTAGTAGATTTACACCAGTGTTTGGTTTATTCTGAGGTTCTATTCTAGCACAATTAGAAACAATGTACATGGGCATATTTATATGTTTTCAATATTATAAACAAAATTACAATTTTGTAGTCGATTCAATCGGAGAGTTCCTGTCGCCCATATACCTCGTTTATGCAGTTCTTCGATAGGAAAAACTGATCAAAAAAAAGATTCTATAATTAATTCTCTCTAAGTCGTCAGTTAGACGCAAAACTACATCAGCACAAGCTCCAAGTTTACTAATTTTACTTCTGTCTCCTGAAGCTCCTTAGTAAACCTCAAAACGATACATATATCCACTAATTCCAGCTCTTACCCAAACTTTGACTTCCCACTTTTTAGGTTTTTTTTGGTAAGTATTGCTTTATACCTAATTTTCCTTTTAGTGAAATACTTTGCTCATCAACTGATTAATATTCTTCTGGCTCGGTGGCATATAAGAAGTTTTTCTGAATTTTATACAAAAATCGTCGGATTTTTCGGAATTTGTTTGTGTTATTTTGATTTACATTATCATTCTTTATGGAATGCCAAATTTAATGAATTTTTTAAAAGCCCTTACTCCTGAGTGTGACTGTGGTGAGCAACGACAGACCGTCCGTCACATTGTTGAAGAATGTCCCCGAAGGCGATTCCCTGGAGTTTTCGATGAGTTCCTGAATGCGACCGAAAATGTTTTACATTATATTAATAATACATTAGATATTCGTTTGTAATACTTCATATAACGTTTTATATTGATCTTTTAATTGTGTGTTCTTATTGTATGCCATACGATAAACAAATAATGGAATGTAAAAACCTTAAAATAGATTTAAATCTATTAACAGGCATCTGCAATAAGGTCCATCCTCAGGTCATTATCACTTGACCAGTAAAGCCGTATTCTGGGATTTCTCAAGTTCTCCATCACTAAATTTATGCCCAAGAAAGCATATAAATAACTCCTATTTTGTAAAACCAAAATTTAATTTATTAATTAAAGCATATAGATAACTCCTATTTTGTAAAACTAAAATTTAATTTATTGTTTTGGTCAGGATACAAATTGGTCCGAAAGAGAATATCATTCATTATATATGTGGTAGACAGTGATAAAAAATAATCAATGGGATAGTTTCCTTAAACATGAATATTTTCTGTTCCTCTAAACTATGACAAAGTTGCTGGCCCATGCTGTCATTATTGCACCATTTTCAGTTTTTTTCTCACAATTTTTTGGTTTTTTCTCTTGATTTTTATGTTTTGATAAAAATGCTAAAAGCTAATGGAATGTCATCTTCACTCATATCATCGTCACCGTTTTCTGACTATATTTCTTCTAAGTCACTTTCAACAATTTGGTCTTCAGCAGTTATATAATCGAGCGAATACGTCTCTTCTTCATTGTAACCAGATTCCAAATCTGAACCTTTTGGTAAATCATAAATAATGTCATCATTGTCAATACCTATAAATTCTTCATTTTCTGGTAAACATAAAGGTGTGTCATCCCTATTGTTCATCGGCAAAAAAAAAAGTACTTTTTGAAATAGAATAAAATTTCCCATTGAAGAAGTAATATTATGTCAATAAATAAAATTTATTTATTTCCACTAAAATAATATAGGTAAGTACATAAAAAAATCCCCTTCAAAATCGCTAAATAAATAATAAATCTTTGACAAGAAAATAACAAAAAATGTGTCAACAAGAAACCTACCATACTATACTATTCCACAAGAGTGGAATTCTATCTTACATATTGCATTATGTCCACTCTGGTGGACATGACCTCAAAATGATATTTTCAGTGAGTTTTTCAATTATTTTGAAATAATAATAAAGACTAATTGTGTTAAATACATAATTGTATAAGAAAAATATTTTCTTACCTTTTTTCGCTTTTCCATAGAAACTACGGGCACTTATTTCAGGTAATTCACAGGTGGCCATCCCGGTCAGGTGATTTATAGATACAAACATAAACAAACTTTGACTTTCAAAACAAATATTGTAGATGGCGGTAGTAGTTACTTGATTAGAGTCCACTGAAAGGGATTTCATGCATTTTGCACAAGTTTCATAGAATCAAATATATTTCTTGGATTTAAAAAAATATGTCCACTGCAGTGGACTTAATACATAAGAGGGTAAAATAATCTAATAGGTGGGTGGTTTACCTCTAAAAAGACGCTTCAAAACAAAATATACCAACCAATTTTTTTCCATGTCTATCACACTAAAACTTTTTTATTCGATTTTATACATTTTTTTAAATGTATTTTTTTTAAACTTCCCAAGTGGGCTGGAAATATCAATTTGGTACTTTGACACTTTGGACTTTATAATTTAAAAATAAATGTTTTCTTTCAAGTATAGTGTTGGCCTTTTTGAAACACCCTGTATATTTATTTATTAGAAAATTACATACTTACAAAAAGTATGATAAAATAATCGAGAGATGAGCTTTTCTTATACTTTTCTTTCAACTTCAAGTTTTTAAATGCAAAAAAAGAGAAATAATTTTCGGAATTTTGGTAAAAAGATGCATCAGTTTAAATGTTTTATTATTTTTTAGAACAATTAATACAAATATTTATTTATTGTATTTTTCTTATTTAAGTCAACAAAATTGGGAGATACTTTATACCACTGTCCTTGGGTATACTGGAACCTAAAAAATAAGAAAGCGCTATTGATAATGCTATCATGTATTAAACCGCTAGAATTATCCTTTTATAATTTATTAATTGTAAATCATGAAGTTTTAATTAGGGTAAGTTCGATTTTAATTATATATACATACAAATAAAAAGGAATGTTAAAGAATAAGATAGGAATGACAGTGTCTAACTTCTTCTTCTTGTGGTGCCTATCGGTTACGGATGTTAGCTACTATAGTCAGTATCCAGAAATTTAGGCAGTAAATTCTTGGAAGTAATAGTGACGTTTCATCGCTATTGTAGGTCTTTCAATGGCGTACGAAAATGGCATAAGAAGTTACGACAAAGCTACTTGTATTAAATAAATATGTACCTATTTATAATTATGTTAATTTTAATATGAATATTATTGACATTTGGGTTACTATATATCATCATCATCATCATCATCATCTTGGTGCTACAGCCCTTAGAGGGCCTCGACCTTCTCAAGCTTTCTACGCCATTCTGTTCTGTCCCTTGCTTGAATTTTCCAGTTGCCGAATCCGATCTTCTCCGCATCTTGTGTTACTATATATATTAATATAATATACATGGTGTTTGGCAACGAATGGCCATAGCTTAATCTTAGATTCCTGAGATTAAAATAGGCCGATTTAAACTAACTTTAGTACGAATTGTGATAATAACCAAAATAAAAGGTGTCAAAGGTAAACTTTTATTTTTGAACATTTCGTGACAGGCATGGTATAAAAACACGAAATTTGGAAAGCTGGAGTTTTTTGGGATGAGAAATCTAAATTAGCCACTAAAAATGATGAAGGACGCCACATACCTTTTTCAATGCTCGTTTAATACGTTCAATTTTTTTATCTCTCACTCGACATACTTTTAGAATCAAAAAACTTTTATTCTCTTAATATTTTTACTTAGAAAAGATATACTACATCGCTGTACAACTCAATGCTTTCTATTATTTTTTTTTATAAATATGAGTTATAGGTAATGGATATTAACAAGAGCTATAACCTTGTAAATAATAGGTAAACTTATGTACTGCATCGGCATGACTCATAGCTCTTGTCAAAATCCATTGCCTCTAATTACAATAAATAATAATTTTAGGTTAGAAGGTAATAGAAGTAATAGTTATAACTCCCTAAAACCTAAAAATGTATACAGAATTGTAAACAATATTAAACAAAGTGAAGGCAAATTGGATGATGGACCTGCTGAAACCATTGAAACCAGAGGTAGAAACCGCATCCAGCTTAAAGATAATACCAAATATGCTATTCGGGGAAAATTCCATGCTTTCTTTTTTCGGAACGAAATCCCAATCTTAAAGAAAGTTGAAGTTGAAATAAATTCCGATAATTCAATACCCAAAATATCACTATGTGTTTTATTGCGAACATTTGAAGAAATGAACTTTACATATATGAAAAGAATCTTTTAGAAACAGATGAAATTGTTTTGTGGCGGAGAAATTACTTAAACTACAAAAAATCCGAGAGTATCGTCGTGAAGGACGAAAAGTATACTATTTAGATGAAATTTGGCTAAATCAAGGTCATACTGTCTCAAAGGTGTGGCAAGATTTGGAAACTAAAAGTCGTTGACAAGCTTCAGTTGACGGTTGAAGCCATCACCAAGGACTGCCTGGCGAAAAGGTGAAATAATCAACTGGCTCTCTAAAAAAAATATACCATTCGATGACAACATGTTAAAAGTACAATTATTAAACCTCGCGAGTATACATATACCCGTTTTCCCTCTTTATCATTGTGAGCTGAACCCTATCAAGCTTCTTCTTCTTCACGTGCCATCCCCGTGACGGAGGTTGGCAATCATCATGGCTATTCTGATCTTAGATGCTGCTGCTCTGAATAGTTCAATTGATGTGCATCCGTACCATTCCCTCAAGTTACGCAACCATGAAATTCTTCTTCTTCCTACACTTCTCTTGCCCTGGAATTTCCCTTGTATAATCAACTATCAAGCTTATATAGGCTCAAATAAAAAACCAAGTGGCAAGAGAAAACTTGAGTTTTAAAATGGAGGAGGTGAAGTGCTTGTTAGCTACTGCCATACAAAATATCACACCTGAATCTTGAAAAAATTGTATAAGACACACTATAAAAGAAGAAAATGAAATGTGTGACTTGAATTATCAATGTAAATAATAGTGATCTCGATAGCTCTTCATCGGCCGACGAGTCGTCTTCATACGATGATTAATATTTTGACTTGTTGACCTGTTGAGGTCGAACCATTTTATCAAGATTACTTTCGTATGTAAGTAAGTTTATTTTGTTAACCTAGTTTTTAAACTAAAATACGTTTTGCACCAATATATATATATATATATATATATATATATATATAATATATATATATATATATATATATATATATATATATAACAGACAATTGAAGGTAACCGGGAACGACCCAATACTAAGGAAGCAATAAAAAACAGGTGCTTCAAAGTGAGTGTCTTTTATTAGTAGTCAAGCTTTCGCCACATAATTTTGGGCTTCATCAGAACTTGCTGTAATGGAAAAACATTCTTTACAATCATCGTAATTAAAGATGTTATTTTTAATATTACCTTAACGTTGACACTATTTCTTAGTGTAAATTATTGCAGATGTGGAACTACACATTGTTTTTCAAATACAAACCAAAACGCATCTCCTACTTAGAGGAAGACGGCAAACAAAGCTTAAATTAAATAATTATTAAATTTGTTATATTTTAATCACCATGTGGCCGGTATTATTTTTGACAAGACAATGATTAATTAAGTCATGTGTCATATCGACTGTCACTTATCGATACGGCACCTGTCTCAATTAATTCTTCTTTTTGTTGGGTATAAGACACTACCTTTCTTCAGTCACATTATTGTGACTGAATAATGAATTTCGTTTAAAATCACAATTAAAATTGAATATATGTATACACACATATATACATATATATATCCATATACACATATATACATATGCACACACACATACGCGTGTATATAGTTCCCGTTCTATATGAGCATATCATGTTTAAAATTCTTTCGGTTTGTATTTAGTGTTGTATATAGTGGTCAACACTCCGGTAAGATGTATGTATTACATACCTTCTGTTAGAGAACTAAGTGTATCATGATGCTGATGGATGTAAAAATAAAAATCAAAAGTTGGAACTTGTTCTCAAAAGGGAAGTAATACATCCGGATAGATGTTAGTGTATATCACAGATATTTCGTTGTTTTTTTACATTCATTTATGTTAGTAGTATAAACACAATATGTCCAAAGAAGGGTCGGACATTTACAGATATGCTAAGATTTAACAATAGACAATATAGTCTAGTTGACTGACATAAAAATATACAAAAGGAAAAACATTCTTTGTATATGACGTTAAGTTGTAAAATTTTTGTTTTTATTTAAATTATTAACATATTGACTTGTAAGTTAAATTGAATAAAAGTATAAATTAAGTGCAGGCAATCAACTAAGTCATAAGAGGTCGAAATACATCAAACGTACGATTCAGTGAAGTGTGGATCAGCAATGTTATGTAATTCTTGTGTAATAAGGTGGTAGTTTTTTATTTTTAGTGAATTTCTGTTGTAAAACATAAGTATAGATGGAACTCAAGTTATCAACATCTTTTTTGTGGTTTAATGAATTAGAACAATTATTGATGTAACACATTTCTAGGATTTTTCGATGAGCTTCTTTTTCAGCTCTATCTAGAATTATAGTTTCATTGTATAAGACCCGATGGTCATTATCGTTGACATGGATACTCAAACTTGTTGCTAGGGGTTTGTGTTTACAATCACTTTTGTGAAGGGCTAGGCGCTTACTAAGTCGTTGACTTGTGTGGCCTATGTATATTTTGCCACATTCACAGGGTATACCATAGATTACGTTGCAGTTTTTATCTGGTGGAATAGGATCTTTTAATTTAGAGTAGAACAAGTTGAGTTTTTTGTTATTATAATTGGCTATTTTGATGTTGAATTGTCTAAAAAGTCTAGTTAGAGATTGCGTTAAACCTTCAATGTAAGGTAATGATCCATACTTCACCTGTACGACGTCATCAGATGTCGATCGATCATGAATAGAAATATCGCCACGTGCACTGCGTTCTGTGTGTGAATACAACAGTTTGTTAAGCAAGTTTTTTGGATAATTATTACATATTAGTGTGTCAAACAACAGTTTTAAGTTCTTTTCAGTAAAAGTTGGATGTGAGATTTTTAATATTCTATTTTTCATTGCTAGAACGGTGTTAACTTTCTGTTTCATGGGATGATATGAGTTAAAGGGTATGTATCTACCAGAATTGGTAGTTTTTCTATACCAATCTAAACAGATGGTGTTATCATCCATTCTAACAACTCTTGTATCAAGAAAGGGTACCGAAGAGTTTGACTCCTCCTCAACAGTGAATTGTAAATGACAATTAAATGAACATTTACAATTCACTGTTGAGGAGGAGTCAAACTCTTCGGTACCCTTTCTTGATACAAGAGTTGTTAGAATGGATGATAACACCATCTGTTTAGATTGGTATAGAAAAACTACCAATTCTGGTAGATACATACCCTTTAACTCATATCATCCCATGAAACAGAAAGTTAACACCGTTCTAGCAATGAAAAATAGAATATTAAAAATCTCACATCCAACTTTTACTGAAAAGAACTTAAAACTGTTGTTTGACACACTAATATGTAATAATTATCCAAAAAACTTGCTTAACAAACTGTTGTATTCACACACAGAACGCAGTGCACGTGGCGATATTTCTATTCATGATCGATCGACATCTGATGACGTCGTACAGGTGAAGTATGGATCATTACCTTACATTGAAGGTTTAACGCAATCTCTAACTAGACTTTTTAGACAATTCAACATCAAAATAGCCAATTATAATAACAAAAAACTCAACTTGTTCTACTCTAAATTAAAAGATCCTATTCCACCAGATAAAAACTGCAACGTAATCTATGGTATACCCTGTGAATGTGGCAAAATATACATAGGCCACACAAGTCAACGACTTAGTAAGCGCCTAGCCCTTCACAAAAGTGATTGTAAACACAAACCCCTAGCAACAAGTTTGAGTATCCATGTCAACGATAATGACCATCGGGTCTTATACAATGAAACTATAATTCTAGATAGAGCTGAAAAAGAAGCTCATCGAAAAATCCTAGAAATGTGTTACATCAATAATTGTTCTAATTCATTAAACCACAAAAAAGATGTTGATAACTTGAGTTCCATCTATACTTATGTTTTACAACAGAAATTCACTAAAAATAAAAAACTACCACCTTATTACACAAGAATTACATAACATTGCTGATCCACACTTCACTGAATCGTACGTTTGATGTATTTCGACCTCTTATGACTTAGTTGATTGCCTGCACTTAATTTATACTTTTATTCAATTTAACTTACAAGTCAATATGTTAATAATTTAAATAAAAACAAAAATTTTACAACTTAACGTCATATACAAAGAATGTTTTTCCTTTTGTATATTTTTATGTCAGTCAACTAGACTATATTGTCTATTGTTAAATCTTAGCATATCTGTAAATGTCCGACCCTTCTTTGGACATATTGTGTTTATACTACTAACATAAATGAATGTAAAAAAACAACGAAATATCTGTGATATACACTAACATCTATCCGGATGTATTACTTCCCTTTTGAGAACAAGTTCCAACTTTTGATTTTTATTTTTACATCCATCAGCATCATGATACACTTAGTTCTCTAACAGAAGGTATGTAATACATACATCTTACCGGAGTGTTGACCACTATATACAACACTAAATACAAACCGAAAGAATTTTAAACATGATATGCTCATATAGAACGGGAACTATATACACGCGTATGTGTGTGTGCATATGTATATATGTGTATATGGATATATATATGTATATATGTGTGTATACATATATTCAATTTTAATTGTGATTTTAAACGAAATTCATTATTCAGTCACAATAATGTGACTGAAGAAAGGTAGTGTCTTATACCCAACAAAAAGAAGAATTAATTGAGACAGGTGCCGTATCGATAAGTGACAGTCGATATGACACATGACTTAATTAATCATTGTCTTGTCAAAAATAATACCGGCCACATGGTGATTAAAATATAACAAATTTAATAATTATTTAATTTAAGCTTTGTTTGCCGTCTTCCTCTAAGTAGGAGATGCGTTTGGTTTGTATTTGAAAAACAATGTGTAGTTCCACATCTGCAATAATTTACACTAAGAAATAGTGTCAACGTTAAGGTAATATTAAAAATAACATCTTTAATTACGATGATTGTAAAGAATGTTTTTCCATTACAGCAAGTTCTGATGAAGCCCAAAATTATGTGGCGAAAGCTTGACTACTAATAAAAGACACTCACTTTGAAGCACCTGTTTTTTATTGCTTCCTTAGTATTGGGTCGTTCCCGGTTACCTTCAATTGTCTGTTGTTTACCAGTAACCCGTTACTGTCCTTGATATTTTTATATATATATATATATATATATATATATATATATATATATATATATATATATATTATTTATCACAACTATTAGTTTATTACAACTTCTTTCAATTTTATTAGTAGGATCACTATTAACTGGTACATACGTGTTAGTGTCATTTAAAAGTTCTAGTGATTTATTAATGTACATGTCTTTCTCCATCACTTGTCACATCAATTGTCGCCTAGATATATGAGTGATATAGGTTAGATTTTTAACTATTTTAATTTAAAAATATATAATATAAAAAAAAATACTTTATCTCCATCATTATTATAAAAACATTCCTCATCTGTACTATTTTATTATATTTTCAATCAACCCGTTTAATGACAATTTCAATTATTTTATTTTTTATATTTTATATTTATTTCAGTATTCGTTGTTAACATTTTAGATTATATATGTCATGTTTACATTTTAAATTATCCCGGTAGTTCAAACAAGTTTAGTGACACCGCCGATAATTGTTAATTACTTTTAGATTGTTTTTAAACTAGTAAAATTTTTAAATTGTTTGTGGTTAGATTTATAGTAAATATATCGTTTATAATTAAATAAAAAAAAACACATTGTAAACTATGGATACCATTTCTGCAACTATGTTTAATATATACATAGACAATACTCTCTTTGTGTTCAACCCAAGTCACTGAGTTACTTGCTAGAATTAGGGTAAGTGTTTTATAAATTTGTATACTTAGGTTCCACTTGTTCATTGTTTGTTCTCTCGTTTGTTTGTAGTTTACTCTGATGATGTCAATAATCATTGACGAAAGCTTAGACCTTTAATTAAAAGCACATCGAACGAAGAACCCTAGTTTTATTTTGCTTCCTCAGTTATAAAAGGGTACTTCCCAGTATTATCTCCTTTTCACTACATAGTACTCGTACCCGTTATCATCCTTTTGGTTATATATATATATATATATATATATATATATATATATATATATATATATATATATATATATATATATATATATGTTGTACTTTTGAATGTCCATAAGCAATAAAAAACCGATCTACAAATTTTATTACTTAAATAAAAATTAAAATTATTGATATTTCATAAAGACACGGGCATATAAATTTTCAAACATCCTGTATAAGACAAAATATGTATTTTAAGTTGTTCGAAGAATTGTTCATTAGGCCTCAGAGACAAGACTTTCAAATATTATCGATAAGAAATTTAAATAAGTCGGTTATTGTGGAATGGATTTACCCGTAATAAAAGTGTATATAGAAAGTGTTTAAACAATAGAAAGGGATGTGCGGTGGTTTTTCCCCCCGAAAGATTATATCGGTAAAAGTTTATTAACAAAAGACATTGAATTGAGAAACAGGTATCGTTTGTAGCTATTAGTAAGAAATATTTGTAAAGCAGATAGATTTAGCTAGAATAATTAAAGAATGTTGTTTTCTGGAATTACCCGAATGACGTTTTATAGAGAGAGTTGGTTGGTAACGATATACGTGACAGAGGTAGAAGATTTTTATTGGTCAATTTTTGAATAGAAGGAGGGAGTGGTTTTGGCTATGAGATAGGAGAGAGGAAAGGAGTTAGTCAGTTTTCGTCGCCCAAGAAGGAAGGAGCTTTGTGATTTGTGTTTGTTTGAAGTCCCGAAGACGTAGTTTACCGGGTGTGTTTATTTGCTGTGTAAAAGCTGACCAGTGTGAGGAAAGGGGTACAGAGAGATAGAAAAACCAAAGGGTATAAGAATATTAATATCAGACGAAGCCGGAAACATTTGGAGTTATAAACAGGCGCGGAGATTGGCTCAAAAGGAGGCTGCATAGAATAAAACGAGTTGTTGGTTTGCAGATACAAGGACAGATAGGAGAAAGGTGTACGTCATCTGGACCACAATAGGAGCAGAAGCAGAGAAAGGTTTAAAGAAAGGTCAGTCAATTTTTCATTGGAGCAGGAGTGTGGTTTTCATTTATTAATTAAATAAATTGAATACATAATAGAGACAGTTAATTTTGCGATCATAAAAAAAAATTATAAAAAGAGCTTAGTTATAACACATATTAAAAATCAATGTAAAATAACATTTGGGTCCATGATAGAAAACAACTTCTCATATATTTAAAGTTAGTATATTGCAAATATTACAGGATTAATTGTTATATAAAATTTCATTAAAATAAAGGACATCTCACATATAGTTCAGTTGAAATTCTATGTATTTTATTCAGGTCATATTACCTATCCCAATTAGGAAGCCAATTGGAAAATATTTTGAATCCACGATCAAAGGTAAATAGTACAAGTTAAATAGCCTGAGATTGTAATTAATTAATGCTGATTTATTGTGATTAATTGGAGATTAGATCATTTAATAAATATAGACAGGATTTTTTCTAAATAAGCAAAATAATACAATTTAAATAGCATAACAAAATGGCCCCCAACGTGTAAAGCTTTGAAAAATATTTCTAGTTGGCAAATTTGAAAGGATAGGAGTAGACGAGCAGATATTTGAAAGTTTATATGCCGTGGATAAAGTGAAATATTATGTAAAATTTGAGGACACTGAAGATTTATATTTTTTTTTAAGATACAATTTACCATAATTAATTTATTCTTGATATTGACAATTTAGAGATTACCATAATTGATTTATTTGTGTGATATTTACATTTGATAATTTTACCATACTTGATTTATTTAATTGATTTTGACATTTGATATTTTACCATTTGATTTATTTGTGGGATATTGAAATTTGATACTCGTACTCAAGAGTTATTACATTTGAACAAGAAAAGTCCCGTTTGTTGCAACAGACCAGTAGAATTTTATATTTGGCGGGGACAAAAACAACATGTCGACCACAAGGAGTCAAAGCAAAATGCAAGAAAGGAAGGAGGATAACAGAGAAGAGGAAACAATGTTTGAAGAAGGATCGGATAATGAAGGAAATGTTACAATAATAGAGGAAAGAAAAGAAACAGGGATGTTAGAAAAATTATTAGCAATGATGCAATTACAGACACAAAAAATCGAAGAAAACCAACGGAAAACAAGACAAGCAATAGAACAGAAATTAGAAGAAAATGATAGAAAAATGGAAAAGCGTTTGGACAAATATGAAAATGAAGTAAAAGTCTGTTTAGAAAAAGTTAGTGAAACAGAGAGGAAACTAGAGATGCAGAGAGAAGAAATGGAAACTAAAATGAAGGATATTAAGGCTGTCCAGAAAAAGGAACTGGAACAGTTAGAAGAAAAATTTGAAATGGCGTTACTAGAAGTCAGGAAAGAAATGGAAAGGAAACTTAAGCAAAATGAAAAACAAATTGCAGAGATGGAGATAAGAGGAGTAGAAAGAAAGGAAGTTATCGTACATAGCACAGAAGACGTTAAAGTACGATTTGGCGGGGATATAAGGAAACTACACCCAGTGCCTTTTATAAATAACCTAAAGAAAAAAGTCACATACATAGGACCGTTTGCAACAGCAAAGGAAACCATCCGAAACCATCTCAAAGAAGAGGCAAATCTTTGGTTTGTCAGCAAGGAAGAAGAATTTGACAATTGGCAAGATTTTGAGAGAAGATTCTTAAATTATTTCTGGGGAAAAATCCAGCAACTACAAGTAAATAAAGAGTTACAAAATGGAAAATACCATGAGAGGATGGGCGTATCAGAAACGATGTACGCATTACAACTCTATAATAATGCAAAACATTTGCAATATAATTATTCATCAGAACAATTGGTAGAGTTGATATCGCGACACTTTGAAGATACCTTGGAAGACCACATAAATCTCCAAAATTACAAGGACATTGACAGCTTATGTCAATTTTTGCAAATGAGAGAATCACGTAGGCATGAAAGAAGAGAAAGAAGACCGCAAGAAAATTATAGACAAAGAGAAAACCAAGAATATAGAGATAGAGGTCAAAATTTTAGAAGAGATTATCCAAGACGAGAATTCATACCTAGACGGGGATACGAAAATAGACCGAAAGGAAGAGAGAATTATGAACCCAGAACCCAGAGATGGAATGAAAACAGGGATCGGGAAAATCAGAGTAGAAATAACCGCCCATACCAAGGAAACAGATACAATAACCCACGGAATGAACAGGAATCTCGCGGTAACCGATACGGGAATGATAGACCAAAAGAGAACAGAAGAGAAATAAATAATATGCAAAGAGAAGAAAATGAATATGAGAGAGAAGATGACGGGCGAGAAAACACAGAAGAACAACAGGCGTGTTTTCAAGAAGGCGCTCACTAAAAACGAAGAAACAAACAGGAATTTTTTGTCACCCCAAGGAATTTATTAAACTGGCAGGAAACAATGAAAAGAGAAATGGAGTTAATTTAAAATTTGTGGATGGATTTATAAATGAGAAACCAATTAAAATTATGATAGACACAGGCTCTGAAATAACACTGGTCAACAGAAAATTAATCGAAGAAGTAAATTTAACAAGTCTAATTTATAAAATACCTAGGGTGAATTTAGTGGGCGCAAATAAACGGACATTGGCAACAATAAATGAAGGTATACGAGTAATGGTACGATTGAAAAAAAATATGTATGCACTTCAATGTGTAATAATGCCGAATATGTCACATGACATGATTGTAGGCGTTGACGAATTAACGGAAAAACATGTAGTGATCGACTTCAAAACCAATACGATGAAAATAACAAAGGAAAAAGAAGAAGAACAGGATAAGGAACAAGAGAAACAAATTACGGACGAATCAGAGAAAGAACAAACGGTGGAAATGAACCTGGTGACGAAGAAAGGAAAAGGAAGAAAGAGGGGAAAAGGTCAGAAAAAGATCAAAGAAAACAAAACCTGGGATTCCTCAAAGATGAGACGAGCTCAGGAGAAGAAGATGGAAAGATTTTGACAAGAAATGAAAGCAAAACTTGGGATTCCTCAAAGAAGAGACGAGCCCAACAGAAGAAGAAACAAAGGAAATGAAAGAAAAGGAAAAGGATTCAGTTGAAAAGAACATATGGGATTCCTCAAAAGAAGAGACGAGCCCAACAGAAAAAAAAAACAAAGGAAAATGAAGAGGACACAATGGAGACAGTGGTGTTTGAAAAAGACACGGAGTACACGGTGAATATGTGCGAAGAATTTGATGGGAGAGACAAAAAATTGATATGTGGAGAAGGCAAAGAAAATGATTTGCGTAAAATTTTAAGAGACTATGAAACGCTGATAAATAAGGAAAACCGAGTGGCCACAAAATACGTAGCATAAGTACAGATAGCATACAGGAAGTGCGTTTTAGTTTGCCTCGAGAAAATTTAGTTGCATAGATTGATAAATTTTATCGATTGCAAAGGCGGGGATTTGTTGTACTTTTGAATGTCCATAAGCAATAAAAAACCGATCTACAAATTTTATTACTTAAATAAAAATTAAAATTATTGATATTTCATAAAGACACGGGCATATAAATTTTCAAACATCCTGTATAAGACAAAATATGTATTTTAAGTTGTTCGAAGAATTGTTCATTAGGCCTCAGAGACAAGACTTTCAAATATTATCGATAAGAAATTTAAATAAGTCGGTTATTGTGGAATGGATTTACCCGTAATAAAAGTGTATATAGAAAGTGTTTAAACAATAGAAAGGGATGTGCGGTGGTTTTTCCCCCCGAAAGATTATATCGGTAAAAGTTTATTAACAAAAGACATTGAATTGAGAAACAGGTATCGTTTGTAGCTATTAGTAAGAAATATTTGTAAAGCAGATAGATTTAGCTAGAATAATTAAAGAATGTTGTTTTCTGGAATTACCCGAATGACGTTTTATAGAGAGAGTTGGTTGGTAACGATATACGTGACAGAGGTAGAAGATTTTTATTGGTCAATTTTTGAATAGAAGGAGGGAGTGGTTTTGGCTATGAGATAGGAGAGAGGAAAGGAGTTAGTCAGTTTTCGTCGCCCAAGAAGGAAGGAGCTTTGTGATTTGTGTTTGTTTGAAGTCCCGAAGACGTAGTTTACCGGGTGTGTTTATTTGCTGTGTAAAAGCTGACCAGTGTGAGGAAAGGGGTACAGAGAGATAGAAAAACCAAAGGGTATAAGAATATTAATATCAGACGAAGCCGGAAACATTTGGAGTTATAAACAGGCGCGGAGATTGGCTCAAAAGGAGGCTGCATAGAATAAAACGAGTTGTTGGTTTGCAGATACAAGGACAGATAGGAGAAAGGTGTACGTCATCTGGACCACAATAGGAGCAGAAGCAGAGAAAGGTTTAAAGAAAGGTCAGTCAATTTTTCATTGGAGCAGGAGTGTGGTTTTCATTTATTAATTAAATAAATTGAATACATAATAGAGACAGTTAATTTTGCGATCATAAAAAAAAAATTATAAAAAGAGCTTAGTTATAACACATATTAAAAATCAATGTAAAATAACATTTGGGTCCATGATAGAAAACAACTTCTCATATATTTAAAGTTAGTATATTGCAAATATTACAGGATTAATTGTTATATAAAATTTCATTAAAATAAAGGACATCTCACATATAGTTCAGTTGAAATTCTATGTATTTTATTCAGGTCATATTACCTATCCCAATTAGGAAGCCAATTGGAAAATATTTTGAATCCACGATCAAAGGTAAATAGTACAAGTTAAATAGCCTGAGATTGTAATTAATTAATGCTGATTTATTGTGATTAATTGGAGATTAGATCATTTAATAAATATAGACAGGATTTTTTCTAAATAAGCAAAATAATATAATTTAAATAGCATAACAATAATATATATATATATATATATATATATATATATATATATATATATATATATATATATATATATATATATATATATATATATATATATATATGGGAAGCAAGAAAATGTCCTGGCTCCGAAACATAAGGCAATGGACAGTGATTAACGACATACAATCTTTGATACATATTGCAAAGAAATAGAGAGTCAATGGAAAATGTGATCGCTAACATCCATTAGTGGATTTGCATCTGAAGAAGAAGATATATATATATATATATATATATATATATATATATATATATATATATATATATATAATGTTAGGTATATGTGTTAGTGTTTATATGTTCACTATAAGTTCACGTAATGTAATTTGCATATTCAGAATTGGATTTTCCTAATTATGTAAATAAGTATATTTAAAATATAAGTAATTATAATGAAAAGAAACCTTTCATTGAAATAACAGTAGGGTAAATCTCTCTACCTGCCTTTTCGATAATTAATTTTTGTAACAAACAAAAAATGTCATGAATGAAAGTTATAGTTTGTCATTAAATGTAATAGAAAATTTCTTTGTCTCGTATGTTTTGTACAAAATTATGGAATTTGAAAGTCGTTTTTTGAGAAGTGTTTTTTTGTGATAAGAAGTATTCACTTTTAAAGTTAAATATAAATCTCATATTATAATATATTAGGATTCATTTTTAAAATTCACTGAAACAGAGTGAACGATACGCTACTGAATGCTCCGCTAGGAAATCAATGAGCAATTATTTATCTCTCTTTATATTATAATAACGTTGATCTACTATTCCTTTCTAGCGGTCCTAGAATACCATGTTGTCATGTATGACTTTTACAAAGAATATTATTGTACTTAAGATGTTTTCTATATATTAATATTGTATATAAATATAATATTATACATACATATTGATGTTATTAAATTCATTTTATTAGATACCTTAACAAATACAAAACGATTATTAATATGATAATTTTGCTGGATGTCAATAATTAAATTATAAATTGCTAGAATATCTATCATCACAAACTGGGAACGATGTTGTCGTTTTATCACATTAACAGTTCGGAGAATTTACTGCCTACAAATTTGATTCTCAAGTATAGCATGGCAACTCTAACTTTATTAACAGCAGCTGAAAATAGTCCTGAAATGGTCAAGGAAAACCAAATTTGTAAATTCTGGAGCCAAGATATTCTTTTTCTTCCTGGTCCCCTCTTTCCGTAGAACTTTGCCTGTAATATAAGTTGCAGCAGGTTACAGCAGTCTCTAGCACATAATCCAAAATATCAGCAGCAATAATAGAGAGATCTTTGCTCCCATAAGGGTACCGAAAGTTTGTTGATAAAATTTATTATTAAAAAAGAAACAGAGGGCATTAAGAGAAATTCGACGATGTTAATAAAGTTGTCAAAACAAATAGAGTAACAACTTCTAATAAGGTCTAATTAGCTTCTATAACAATCAAGTTTATTTTTAAGTAAACATTACTAAGCAAGGATGCAACGTCTAGGCTGACGAAAACATAGTGGTCTGGTAATTTGTAATCATGAAAATTCTGAACCATTTAAAGTAATTTTTTGACATAATAGCTATTCTTAAAATAGTAGTAAGTTTTAGTTGGGATATATTTAACAAAAGCAGGGATGTATTTAGTAGGGGTTCTATATGAAGCTACTATAGGACGTCCTGACAAAAGTTGTTTATAGATCTTTAACAATGCATACAATTTGTCAATGGCACCATTATAAGTGGGAAGTTTCTTATTAGTGTTGTTAACAATTTCCTTTAAAATTAAATAAATTAATTATTTAAACTTTCTAATCTTCGGTCTACAAGATAGAAGAAAAAACATCAAAACACCACTAGCAATAGAAGTGCTTACAAGAAGTGACTCAAGAATGAGAACAATACTATATATATATAAAGGGCTTTTCGAAAAAATTTTAAAAGCATAAAAAGTTAGTAAAACATCACAGCAACATTTAAAACAACCAATACACTTAGATACAAGAACAAGATAAAAAAGAGATCGAGGAACTGCATCTATAAAATATCACGTGATTGCAACAACTTTGATGTGGGAAAAAGCACAAAATATATATCAAATTCACAGACAATGAGCAGAGACTTCTAAGAAATATGCATCAATAATCATGAAATAAACAGATATAAAAGAGAGAAAAATCAAGATATAAAGAAGTCAACAAAAAAATATACAAACAATAGTGGATTAAGACACTCGTCTTCAATAATACTTTATACCTATACGAGGCCAAATACCAAGTGAGTCAACTTAAAATGTGTTGAGGATACATAACCTCAATATTCGCGGTTATACACTTATTTTCACAAAATTTTTAAACAATCTAAAAATCGAAACGCCAGATTTTAGTTAGTTAAAAACGTAATTTTAATTACAGTCAATTGTGGCTTTAATCCCATTAAAACACAATATTTAGTTTTTGAAACAAATTCTTAACAAATGCTTATTTGATGGTAAAATACCGAAGGAATGGAAGATGTGCTACTTAAACTCCATTTATAAAATGACAGAAGGTCGCACTTTCTGTTTAGCGTAAACATCTTATAGATATATAATATGATTATTGCGAATAAGGTTTATCTAAATATGCACCCTGATGGCTAAGAGGAATCCACATTTGCTAGGTAAGATGATTTATTCAAGATAATTTCTAGTTGCCTGTGAAGATTGGTAAGAAGCCAAGAAATGCTTTAATTTTTTAAATAAATATTTCCAGAAAATTCTCTAAAATAAACTGTTCTTTTCCGTTCCTTATTAGTATCCATTGGTAGTCCTTATCCATTTATATTCCTTATCTGTTACAATTTATAATTAAATACGAAAAACACTTCTATATTATATAAGTATCATGTTTGCCACTAACATTCCTTCTCTCGATATAAAACCTAGTAAAAAAGGTTTCGTTTTTACAACACCTAGTCATAAAATGTTTCTTCCTTGTATCTAAACCGCTTGCAAATTCATTAGAAAAACAGGTATTAATGTGCACTAAGAAGTGGGTAGGTAAGGCTTATTATTTTCTGATCTATTATTTAAAAGGTAATAAATATTTAAGTTTTATTATTTTAAATTATGGATTTTCTTCGTAAATATATGACAAAAAATGGTTAATTGCTATATAAAAACTCACTATATAAAATAGGTTAAAGTTCGTTACAACCGTTATGAATGTTAAATTTGGCTGTTCTACTATCTTCTACAAATTATAAGGAATAGGATTGAAGTATTTTTGAAGCGGCATTTTCGATATGTCAGCATTCTGTTCTCCTGACTCGTAAGGGACAGTCATCCCTGTATTTTAGCATTCTATAATAGCAACTCGCCACTGGCAGTACTTCCTAAAAAAGCATTATATAATCGCATCTTAATTCGGGCAGTATCCCGCCAAAAATCAAAGTGTAACAGTTCTTTCCAGTGTTCTCTATACTGGGCCGCTTGTAGCCAATTTCAAGCTACACGATGTATATCATCAGTCCATCTAGTATGCGGTAGTCCTCGGCTTCTTTTATAGTTTCTGGGCTTCCATTCCATAATACGTTTTGTCCACCATCCATCTTGTGTTCTGGCTAAGTGCCCTACCCATTTCCACTTAAGCTTCGTGGTTCTTTCGAGAACGTCTTGAACTCCTGATCTTTGAATGATTTGTTGGTTTATTATGTGGTCTCGAAGGCTCACGTTCAGCATTGCACGTTCCATGGCTCGTTGTATAATTCTGACTTTATTCGCTGATTTTTGCGTGAGTGTTAAAGTATCTGCTCCATAAGATTGTACAGGCAAAACACATTAAAAACCTTTTGCTTGAGACACATGGAAATTGAACTTGTTAGACTGTGGTTTAATTTGCCAAATGCTGCCATGTCAGGCCTATTTGCCTCTTTATTTCATGTGTTTGATTGTCTCTGCTCATTTTGATCTCGTGTCCCAGATATTTGTAAGTGTCTGTTTGTTGTATGGTATTATTGTCAATAGTTATATTTTCACTCATTACGAGATTTGTCAAGTTTAGTTTTCTCAGTAGTTTATCTTCAATCCTGCTCTTTCAGACATGCTTTTAAGCGAATGTATCATAGAAACTTTATTCTCTTGCCTGTTCTTTGGGCTGATAGAAATCAAGTTTAGGTGTTGGTCTCTTTGTTCAGATTTTCATAAAAAGTTTTTACATATGTGTCAAGACGCGCTGAGTCTATAATTTTCTATTTAAGTAATATCGCCTTTTTTGTGTAACAAGACTATATCTGCATTGTTCCAGTCTTTTGCCATCGCACCTGCTTGTAAGCATTTATTAAACAGTTCGCTTAATGATTTTAATAGAATTTCTCCTCCTGCTTTTATTGCCTTAATAACGAGTCCATCATCACTAGGCAATCGATGGTTCTTCATTTCCTTTAAATCTGCTCTTACTTCTGACACAGTAATGGGTAAAAGTATTTCCGATCCCTGATTTATGAGAGTCCTTACTCGTATCGGGAAATTGTCTTGTGGTCTTCGGCTGGTTTAGAGGTCTTTATAAAACTCTCTTGTTTTTTTTTACTTTGTGTCAGTTTTCTTTTCATTGTCTTTAAAGCTTTGTTCTCATCTACTGTTTGAGTAATTACATTAGTATTATATCTTCTTACATCTTTTCTAATTTCCGATGAAATTCTTTTATTTAGTTTTCTATATCGTTCTTTGTTTCCCTTTTCGTTCTTGTTAAGGTTTCGTCGTATTTTCATGAGAGCTTTTGTATCTTTGCCAATCTTTTCACTTTTATTGATTTATTGTGATCGTCGATACTTATAAGTTTGGTATTATTACTCTAAAAAAATTTCGGTTATATTTTTATATATGCTTCCGTTGATTTGGTGGATTCCAAACTATGCGTTTACAACTGTTTATCATCTTTGCTCTGTCTTCTTGTAGGTTTATCGTTACTCTAGCTCTTACTCTATGGTCGCTTCCTACTGATAGTATATTGAATATAGTGATATCTTGAATAATTTGCTTTTTGTCTGTTATTATATAATCATATTCGCTCTTAGTTCTTTCGTCTGGACTAGCCCACGTCGATTTGCTATTCTGGTCTTCATAAAAAAGGTATTCATTGCATACAGTTTGCATACACTTCTTGTTCTCCATTCAAGCTTTCCGTTAAAATCCCCCATAAACAGATTCTAATGAGTCTGTTCCTGCTTTTTTTTCTCTAACGATTTCCTCATAGAAGACTTCAACAATTTTATCTTCATAATCGCTGGTGAGGGCGTATACCTGGATTATTTTTAGATTGTATCTCTTATTTAGTCTTAGATTTACATACATAACTGTTGGGAAATGTAGTTAGGGCTATTGTGTAATTTTTTGTGTACTAATAAACCTATTCCTTCAGTTGTCGATTCTGTTTCCCCTTTATAGTGGAATATGTTGTTTGATTTTAGTTTGACCTGATCTTGACATATTTGAGTTGATATGTTTGAGTTCTTCCTCCAGTTCTATCATTGTTTCATCCTTAGATAAGGTTAATACATAATACTTAATTATGTGCAGCGTTCGTTGTTCTTGGTAGCTTCTACAACCCGGGGATTCTTCGCACCCTCTGCCCTCTGTTCGTGAGTCCTACTGCTAACTTGGTTACGAACCCAGTCGCAACCAAGTCGCAACCTAGTCGGAGAAGTCTATCCTCCACTGGGATTGTGGAAGAGTACCTACCCGCTACCCACAGCAGAAGAATACGAACGACCTAAATTTTAGTTAAATACGGTTAAATACCTAAAGATTTGTAAAAATGCATTAAAATTCTCCGACTATTTACAAAAGGATATTGTGGAACTAAGAAAAATAAATATTAAATATTTTTATATAAAATTATGAACTAATAATTGTTTATTTTCAGCAAGCAAAATTGGTGTACTCAACAGCAGCAATTGCTCTGAAGTTTAAGTAAATTTGACGTATCGTTTAATAGGCACGATTGACCAAACATTGATTGCAACTATAACCAACCATTTTAAATTTGTGAAGAGCTACTTATAGTACCTATATTTAAAAGTAGATACATTCGAAGGATAAGATTACATACTAGTTGATAAAAAATAAAAACACGTTAACGTCGCAAACAACCTGTTAAAAACTAACGATGTTCATTTTTGACTTAAGCTTACATAGAAATTTTTCATTTGTATAGCATTATTTTATAAAATTCTTTAGCATTTCAAAGACAAAATCGTTTTTGAACTTGTAAATGGTAATACTTAGCTTGGGAAATTGGTAATGGACCATGGTATGCTTGACTTGGTAGCTCAAATTCGCCATCTTTTATTTTTCTAGGAACAACAGATTTTATTGATCTATTTGCTTGCTTTCCCAAATGCCATTATAAGTCGTTCGGGAAAAAACCAATTCGCGTTTTTCTTTCATCACCCTTACTTGCTGCAGAGCTATTGAATACTTCTTCCTCTTCTTCTTCTTCCTTCTTGTATGTATGCTCTAAAGCCTGTTTATTCTTCGACTCTCGGTTCCTAAATTGTTAAAATTATCCCACCATCTTTTTCTTATTCTTCCAATACTTCTTCGTCCATTTGGTAACTTATCTCGTGCTATTGGTATTATTCTATCCTCTGCCATACTGATGTGTTTATTCCACTCCTGTTTTCGTTTTGTCACCCATCTATTTAAGTATTCTATATTGCATGCTCTTCTTATGTTTTCGCTTTTCTCCCTATCGAACAGACTTTTCCCTGATATTCGTCGGGGTATTTTCATCTCTGTTGTTTCTAGTAGTCGTCTCGTTTTAGATGTCTTAGGTCTTGTCTTCGCCGTGTATGTTAATGTAGGTCTAATTTCTGCTTTACAGATTCTTGTTTTTGTGTTTTCTTAAGTGTTTGTTCTTCCAGATTGTGTCATTAAGAGAACCCTCCGCTTTACTTGCTTGTAAGCTTTTGTTGTCGTACTTTTACTTCTATTGAACACTTACGAATAAATTTTTCTTGCAGAAAAGTAGTCCACTGTTTCGTTAATTTCTGTTCCAAGTCTATAACTTCAAACGGTTTCAGTTTTTTGCATCTTGTAACACATTTATTCAATTTACGGGTAGTTCCATCCTAGTCTTTAAATTTATCAAGTTCATGTTTTTGTCACATTCTAGCTATAAATATTCTTTGATTAAATATTATTTGCTGTGACTTAAATAGTGTCTAGACGCTTTATATTGTGACAGTGTAATGAATAGCCAAAAAACAGTAAACTTTTTATTTTGTCGGCCAGCTGAGTCGCAGAAAAGAAGACCCACTTTTGGTAGTTCATTACAAATAAAAAAGAACAGAAACAATGATACTTCTTCGGATCCTTTTAATGACACATATTCAGGATATGTAAAAAACAGTTTTTTTTCTAAAGACAGTACGTGAATGTTGAACGAAAACATAGAAAGTTATCCTTTATAATAAATATCGTTAGTGCTGATGTTGTGTAGCGAAATGTTTTCCTGGTAGTCCATGACGATTGATTCATATTCAAAAGTCCTCCTAGCCTTTATTTGGCCAGCTTGTTTTCTATTATACGAAACTTGGGCATGAGTTTTGTGCAATTTATTTTCCATATACAGAGCTTTTATCTGCGCTAAATTGTCAACAGCATGAAGAGTCTAGGATTTTCAAATAAAATGTTAAGCTTGCTATTAAAAATATTTCGGTAGGTATAATACCAAACAGATGATGTAGCAGGATACTTTTCTTTAAACATTTGAAACATTTCCATACTATTTAACTCTTCACGTAAATACATTTTTTGGGGTTGTGAATGCTATAATTAATAACTTAACCTGTCCCGAAATGAAGCAATACGTTGCTGAATCTGGGTACTCAAATCAGAAGTTAATTGACGATGTTTCGAAGAATGCTGCCCAATTTTGTCGTCGACAGGAGCAATTCCGGAAGTTTTCAGTGAGGTTTGAATGTGACCAACATAGATCTAGTGATACTATGGATTGCAGTTAAGGCACAACTACAGATAGATATTGTTTCTATTATTTTTTTCCTCTTCACTCGTATTCTGTAGGGATAAGTAGCATCATGATGCTGTTCTCCATCGATTCGTCGTGACCTTCGTCTTAATACTGGCAATACAGCAATTAAACCAGCTAAATTAATGTTTTAAGCATCTATTGATCCTAGTTTTGCCTCTTTTGAGCATTTGTATTTTTAAAACACTTCAATCTTCTTGCAACACTTCACTTACAATTATCTCCTAAATCGTGAGACTGCTACCTCAACTTTTTCATTACATATGTAGTTCGGCCAATTTTCTTTTGTTTCTTGTTTTTTAAAAGATTGTCACACAAAAACTCTTTACTCGAACTAATCTTGACATAAAAGTTTGCGTAAAAAACTAAACATGGAAGATTTTCACGACTGGTTAACCGTCATTACTAGGCAACTAGTCGGACTATATCGGTTGTTTACCAATGCCGCGTGGACAACGTTTGTTTTTAACTATCTATCTATCTAATTAGACTTCTTCGGTGCATCTTTGAACATCATCATCATCATTGGCTTTTACAACTCTTCGTGAGTTTTTACCGCGTTTACTATTGCCTTCCATTGATTCCGATCCTGTGCTATTATTTTCCATGGCCTTACTTCCATCTTCTCCAGGTCTTCCCTGTCTGCGTCTTTCCACATTTTTCTAGGCCTTCCTGTCGATCTTCTACCATCTGGTCTTTCCCAAAACACATTGCTAATCAGTCTGTCCTCATCACTCCGTACCACGTGGCCTGCCCATCTTAATCTATTGGCTTTTATGTATCTTACGATGTTTTCTTTCCCGAAGAGAGTCTCTATTTCATTGTTGTATCTGCTCCTCCATTCATTTGTCACGCTGTTCCTGCAAGGACCATATATAATTCGCAGGATTTTGCGTTCCCATACTAATAGCTTATTGATTTCTTTCTTTCTTTATGTCCATGTTTCACTTCCATATGTCACTGCATTGTACATTCTCACATTGTACATTTGGATTTTGGCACGCCTTGAGAGAAGCTTTGACCTCATTAGATGTTGAATGGCAAAGAATGATTTATTCCCCGCCAGTATTCGTATTTCAACCTCCCGTTCTCCTGTGTTTTCACTGGTAATTGTTGCTCCTAGGTATTTGAATTCTTTGACCACCTCAAAATTATGATCGTTTATGGTAATGTTTTGTCTTATTCGCTGTCGTTCCTTTTTTGATACGACCATGTTTTTAGTTTTTTCTTCGTTTATTTTCAGGCCTACGCTTTGTGTTGCTTCTTCAAAGTTCTATACTATATCCTTAACTTCCAGTGTTGTCTGTGCTACTGCATCTACATCATCTGCAAATGCGAGAATAATGTTTGCTCCTCTGGTAGTTATATCTGGTTTGACTCTGGTATAGATTTTTCGCATTGCGTACTCCAATGCTAGGTTAAATAGTAATGGGGACAGCGGGTCTCCCTGTCTGAGCCCGGTGCTTATGCCGAAAGCCTTTGAAGTTTTGCCTCCTATTCTAATTTGTGCAAATGAATTGTTGACACACATTCGCGCAATCATGGTCAGCTTCTTTGGTACGCCTAACTCTATCATTGCAATCCACAGTTTTAAGCGATCTATGGAATCATATGCTTGTTTGAAATTTATGAAGATCTGGTGTACTTCTTTATTATATTCTCAATACTTTTCTAGCATTTGTCTGATAGTAAATATTTGGTCGATTGTTGATCTTCCAGGCCTAAAGCCGCATTGGTAATCGCCAATAATTTCCTCTGTATATGGGAGTAATCGTTTTAGTACAACTGAAGCTAATATCTTATATGTAGTACCGATTAGTGAGATTCCTCTGTAGTTGCCACATGTATCCTTTCTGCCTTTTTTATGTATTGGCACGATGATACAGCCACTCCATTCTTTTGGCATTATTTCTTGTTCCCAGGCTTCTTTCATTAATTGGTGTATTTTATTTCTAAGTTCATGCCCTCCTTTTTTAATCAGTTCTGCATCAATATTGTCTAGCCCCGGGATTTGTCATTTTTTAGGGTTTCTATCGTTGTGACAATTTCTTCCAGGCTTGGCGGGGGTACTTCTATCTCGGCCGTTTGGTACTCACAATTTGCTTTATTTCCATCCGCGTCTACCTGGACATTTAGAAGACTTTCAAAGTATTCAGATCATCTTTCGATTATTTTATTTTCAGCTGTAATCACTTGCTCATTTTTATCTCTCACAAAGTTCGGTGTTCTTATATATGCACCTTTCTTATGTTGTCTTACTTCTTTGTAGTATTTTTTTTGCTTGCTTCTGTGTTTACGTTCTACTTTTTCAATTTGTTGTAAATGTTGTCTCTTTTTTCTCCTTACTGTTCTTCTGGCTAAGGCTCTCTCTCTATTGTATTGTTCACGCTTTTCATCCGTCGGGTTTGCTAGGTAGTAGATTCTTCTTTTGTTTGCTTCTTTTAAGGTATCCTCGCATTCTTCATCAAACCATCTTCATCTTTAAACATAGGCCTCTCCAATCCTTTTCCATTCTCTGTCTGACGCTACAGCCATGCACCTAGAGCCCACGTGCTTCTTAATATCATCTGCCCATCTCATTTGGGGCCTTCCTCTGCTTTGTTTATATTTTCACGATTTCTAACTTTTTGTTAACTAAGAATATTGTTCCATCGGTCTTCTTTTTGTCTTATATTATGTCCGGCAAATCTCCATTTCAATTTTGCAACTTCTTATCTAACATCCCTCACTTTTGTTTTCTCTCTTATCCACTCGTTTTTCTTTTTATCCATTAGTCTTATGTGCAACATTTGTCTTTCCATTACTCTTTGGGTTTTTACGATTTTTTCCATGTTTGCTTTTGTAAATGTATACGTTTGGGAACCATAAGTGAGAACAGGAAATACGCATTGATTGTATACTTTGGTCTTAAAATGCTGTGGATACCTTTTGTTTTTAAGAATGTAGCTTAGTTTGCCTAATGCCGCCCATGCCAGTCTAACTCGTCTTTTTATCTCTTCTGTTTTGGTTTCCTTGTTAAGTTTTATAGTTTCTCGTGAAGACATTGTGATGTCTTCGTCTGTATTTTTTATGATTTTGGTCTTGCTTTAATTCATATTAATGACTTTCTTTCCACCTTCTTCGTCCAGTTCTTCTATTATTTCAAACAATTCTTTTTTTTTATCGGTTATCAATACAATGTCATCAGCGTACCTTAAATGGTTCAAGCGTTGTCCACAAATTTTTATATCTTTTTCTTCCCGTTGTGACGTTTTAAATATATCTTCCAGATCCTGATTGAAAAGTTTCGGTGATATTGTGTCACACTGTCTCATGCCTCTATTTGTTTGTACTGATTTTGTTCCCTTGCACACTTTAATTGTTGTTTTGGCTTGCTTATAATATATGTATATTGGCTATTAGTTCTGTATATCTATGGTCAATTTTGCTGTTAATCAAAGAACTTTTCACTGCCTAATGTTCAACACTGACGAAAGCCTTTTTGAAATCTATGAACGCTATATATAGAGGAATATGGTATTCATTTGCTCGCTCTATAAGTATTTCCATACTTAGTAAATGGCCACTTGTGCTGAATTTCACTTGGTCACTTGGTTTCTAAAACCAGCTTGTTCTTTCGACTGGTATCCGTCGAATTTTGTCGTCAATCTATTGGTTACAATTTTTGATAGGAGTTTATACATTACATTGAGAAGTGTTATAGAATGGTAGTTTTTTATATCTGCTTTATCCCTTTTCTTGTGTAGGATAATGGTTAGGGATTCCTTACAGGTGTTTGGGATTCTTTTTTCTTTTAATATCTTGTTAAACATGGAATGTAGAGTATTAATTATCACTTTTCTACCATATTTCAGCATCTCTGTAGTTATTCCATCTTTTCCAGCCGATTTGTTGTTTTTCATTTCTTTTAATGCCTTCTTTATTTCTGATTTGCTTATTTCTGGCTGTAGCTCTGAGTTGACATTTTTTATTTTAGCCTTAAGTTGGTTTTTAATTTCTTCTGTTGGTTCCTTTTTTATTTTATATAATTCTGAGTAGAAATGGTGGATTATATTTATGATGTCATCTTTAATGTTTGTTTCTACTTCGTTTACATCTTTTATTTTGTTTATTTCAAACCTACCTAATTTTGGTCTTAAGCATTTCATATTTTTGTTGTTCTGTATTATTTCTTCTATTTTTATTTCTTGTTCTTTTTTTTATTATTCTGCTTATTGTTTTATTGATTTCTACATTTTCATAGATTTCCTTTTGCCTTCTTCGTTCAGTTTCCTTCTTTTAACCATAAGCTTCTTTGTTTCTGTTGATATAGTTGTTCTTTTTTACATCCTTTTTTGCTATTTTTCTGATGTAATCATCGTTGCTGTAAGTATGTTGTCTATTTCATCTACATCTTTATCACCACTGTCTAATTTTTGGGTAAGTTGTTTTTTAATAGGTCTTTGTATATCTCTTCACATTGCATTAGTTTGTTTCTATCTACTAAACCCCAGTTTTTAATTATTTTTCTTTTTATTTCATAGTTACCGTCAATACTAATTTTTGTTCTGACCATCCTGTAATCGCTACCTCTTGTGAATCTGTTAAGAACTGTTTTATTTAATAACATATTTAATAATATATCGTTCCGTGGACAGTATGTAGTCGATCTCATTTTTTTTGTGAATCTATTAGAGCTGATCCATGTCCACTTTCGTTGGGGCTTCTTTTTGTAAAAGGACTTCATTGCATATAGATGCTTTTTTTCTAGGTAGTTCATCAAAGTAGCACTTCTATCATTTCTCTGACCATACCCGAAATCTTCTATTTTAGTTTTTTCTTTGTTTAGTTTTTTACCCAGTTTGGCATTGAAATCTCGAATTACTAGTGTAAGACGATTTTTATGTTCTGCCATAGCCATTGATATATCTTTATAAAATAGTTCGATATCTTTGTCATCATAAGCTGTCGTGGGGGTATATACCTAAATAATTTTAATTGATGTTCTTCTTATTTTGAGTATGATATAGGCGACACGATCTGATATACCTTTGGTAATTTGAACATGCTTACTTATAGCTTTATTTATTATGAATCCTACTCCAAATTTACCATTTTGTACCAGATTACCGGATTTTAGCTGTATTCGGTTTTTTTCTTTTCGTCGAGTTTCTGATAGGCCTATGATATCCCATTTTATGTTTGTTATTTCTGTTTTCAGTTCATGTACTTTTCATCCGTGGACATTGATCTAATATTGTATGTCCCTATTGATAGATTGACGGATTTTTTTTATTTATGTTGTGCTAGTCCCAGTGCGTTTTTGTTTTTATCTATCAAAAGCGAATTATTGCCTCGCCCAGATACCGTGATGCAGATCTTTGAGATGTGGGATTCAGAAATTTTCTTACCCACCTGGGGATCATTTTCCTTTTGTTTTATTATATGCAATGATAAAAGCTTGGGGAGGGGGTAGTAATGACAGTTAGTTCACTCTGGATCAGACAATACATTTAATTTTACACTAACCCCAAAATCGACGTTGCCACTCATCGTACCCAAGGTGTTTTTCTCCGCCGCACATTTCGTTGTGGTCTTTATCAGTGACCCTGGACAAGGGACCCTAAGCAGGTACTAGTTTTCCGAGTCAGGAAACTCCTGGAATCTACAAGGGCATGAACTAATTTATTTTCCCTAATAGGACTGTCCAAGGGAGTTCGTATCCGCTACTCCTAACTACTTTTAACTAGTATGGGTATTTTCTACTGCTTTGTTATTTGAACATCGTTGGTATTATTTCAGCACAATTTAGCATGTGTGTGAGACCGGATATTGTCAACCTAACAAGTTGATTATCTGAAACTCTAGAAATTCTGAAAGAGCTGATAAATTAAAGGGCACTATTTAGTCCTTAAATTAAGAAATTAGTTCCGGAGGCGAAGAAACTATAATATTAGTCAACTACATAAGTATGCAGAAAGCAGAGAATAAGTTCTGAATTTTGACACTGCTAGTTTTAATTATCTTGGAAATAAGTAATTTAAGACAAAACAATAATATCATGTATGCTTCTTAAATAAACAATATTAATATTATGTTATTATTTTTATTTTAAAACCTGACATTCAGTAGGGACAACAATTGGACGACTTTTTGCAGAAAGGGGCCAACCCACAAGTAGCACAAGCTGAAAAAAACTTTCCACGACAAAAAAAATTGTAGCTCATTTAAATTTATTTGACAAAAGTTCGTAAGTGGGTTAGTACATTAGAATTATATTTCTCCAAAATGTTACTGAATAGTGCAGCTATATGTATAAAAGTGGGTTGGTTACTTTCTGCATTTTAAGAAATGAACTCTTTAGAAAAGTTTTATTGAAATTATTACATTTAATACAACAATACTAGTTTATAAAAATATAATTTTAACACAAAACTACAATACAAAAAAAAATATATTCCCAAAACTGCTAATGTGTCATGGTTTCATCTTGAAGGTCATCAAGTTAATCAAGACGGCCGCTAAATCCCTCAATATCATCAATAATTTCAGAGTCTCGAGTTAAACATTTATAATATTAAAATCATGAATGTGTTGCTTGTGTGAGTCCATTTCAAATAGGTAAAGAAATAATAAATAAGACTTACTCACAATCAATTTAATTTAACTATCAGACGACCGGTTTCGCTTTCTACAATATGCAAAGCATCTTCAGGTCTCGATACAAAGTTAAACAAATGCTGAAATGATAAAAACCCATATTAGGGTGTTGTCTAATAAAGATAAACAAATTAGATGATATAAATTACAATAATTATGCCAATATTACATGTCTGTGGTTTTATTTAAATGATTAATTTTTTGTTTGCTCAAGTCAGCTTTTCTATTACATATTTGTTTTTCTGCTTTTGCTGTACCAAAAAAATCAGAAGAAGTCATTCTAACGACATCAAATTTGTTTCTCTTTCTGCAATTTTTCATTACAGTTATTTAATTTTTGGGCAGGTATAACCTTTGTTGATGTTTGACCGCAGACTCTGTGTCTGAAAAATTGGCATCGTTAGATAAGAGACTATCCCCTGATTTATATCCGGATATATATATATATATATATATATATATATATATATATATATATATATATATATAAAGACATACGTTCTTTGTTTATTTTTCTAAGCTAGACGGCAAACTCAAGTATTTTCGGCACTTTTCCTTGCTTACAATATGATATGTTGTTTCCCATTTATGAAAAATCCAACGTATTCAAATGTAAAAGTGTTCAGCATATATATATATTATATATATATATATATATATATATATATATATATATATATATATATAATATATATATATATATCGTAAATAAACATATTGGAGAAACACATTTCAATTTTTATGTCATTTCTATTTCACATATGTATAACCAATTGCGATAATGTAAATTTTAACATTCAGAACTGTTATTTAATTTTTGAAATAATAAGCTTGTCGCTACAGATATACGTTGTATTATCAATAATAGTAAACTGTAAAGTACTAATTAACTGATCCATTGTTTACTTATTATTTACTGGAATTTTTTTAATCTGTAACTTTTTATTTATTTATTGATTATATTATTGAAGAAGAAAAAGAAAAAAAGAAGATAACCGCATGGCGGAAGCTTAAGGTTAAGATTCGTAGTTTTTAGGGTTTTATTAGATTGTACTTACATATAAAAATCAAGCAGTTTCAAGTAACATACTATTTTATTCTAAACTTAATTCATAGTAGGTACATAACACTCATAATCGTTTCTCCATAGATGTTTAACAGGAAGAACCTATCACGCAACCTAGCCTAAACCTCCAGGCTCCAGGTTCTTGATCTATAATAACTGATGTTATTTTTGATACCAAAGTTACACCTATAGATCTTCAAGAATACATAAACCCATTGTTAACATGAATTTATAAAAAAATTCATTGTCAAGGAAGGAAATGTTATGTTGGTTGCATATGTATAAGTTTGTATTACAAATGATAAGCGAAAAGAAAAGAAGAAGACAAGCGCATGGTAAAAGCTTAAGGTTAAGAGTCGTAGTTTTTAGACTTGTATTAGATTTTACTTACGTATTCAAATAAAGTAGTTTCAAGTAATATACTATTTTGTTCTACACTAAATTCACAGTAGGTACACAATACTCATAATGGTTTGTCTATAGATGTTTACGAAGATGAACTTATTACGCAGCCTTGCTTTACGCCCTTACAAACCCTAAACAATTTTGACAGTTCTCCATGCATCCCCACTTTTGCTCAGTTTTTTATGTACTATGCTCTAGTAATGCGACCAGGAATTTTAGATAACACACATTTTCTCCAGATATTTTTATATTTTATTATATGTGTCACATTCAACATGCTTTAATGTAATCACTTAAATAGACCATGTGCTTACATTTAATTCCGTTAATTTTTGGATAATCATTCCAAAGTTTAGAATTTTTTCTCTTATAATACCTAAATAAATTAACATCCTGCTACACGATCATACACTTTATCGCAGAATAATAAGTATCACTCTTCTATGTACTATTCTTTTTCTTCTTCAAGTGTCCTCTCCGCTATGAAGTTTGACAATTATCATTGCTATTCGTATCTTTGAAGCTGTTGCTTTAAATAATTGGTTAGATGTGCGCTGGAACCAGTCTCTTAAATTGCGCAGCCAAAATATACGTCGCATCGTCTCCTCACGCTTCGTTTGCCCTGAATCTTTCCTTGGATAATTACCTGGAGTAATCGGTACTTTTTCCCTCTCATTACATGACCAAGATACTCCAACTTTCTTCTCTTGATGGTGATCAACAGCTCCCGTTCTTTGTTCATTCTTCGAAGAACTACACTATTTGTTATTTTGTCTGTCCAAGGTATTTTCAAAATTCTTCTATATATTCACATTTCGAAGGCCTTTAGTTTATCGATATTGCTCTTGTTTAAAGTCAAAGTCTCTACTCCGTACAGCAGTATCGAAAAGATTTAGCATCTAACCAATCTCACTATCAGGTTTAAGTTATAGTCATGACTTCCCAGAAAGTCCTTCATATTAACAAAAGCAGCTCGAGTCTTTCCAATTCTAGTTTTTATTTCTTCTGTGATGTCATTGTTGTTATTAACACTTGTTTCCAAATATTTGTATTTGTGCACCCGTTCTATTTCGTTAATGGCTTGCAGGTCTTCTAATGTCTCCGCCATTAAAACCGTATCATCTGCGTATCTAATATTATTAATTGGTTGGCCGTTAACTTTTATCTCAATCTCTTCTTCCTCCAATGCTTTCCTTCTGTAACTCCTTTTTTAACTCTTTTTTAACTTTCTTAACATCCTTGTATAACTCCTTTTCTAATTTGAATTTCATTTGTTGTGCTATTTTCGACACAGTTGCGACTGCCTTCTGATTATAATACAGAGTATATACTATTCTTATATTGCGACTTTCTAACTGTTTAGCTTTCAAGATCTCTAAAAGTTGGTCATGCTTGACGTTATGAAACGCCTGGTTGTAATTAATGAAACAAGCAAATGCATCTTTTTTCACATTCAAAAACTTCTGTATCATGATGTTAAAGGCAAACAATGCTTCGCGAGTTCCATATCTCTCCCGGAATCCAAACTGTACTATTACGGACCTAATATCATCTTCTTAGAGAGCCGTCTCACTCGGGAGGTTGGCAATCATAATGGATATTTTTATTTTTGAACTTGGTGCTCTAAACAAATCAATTGATCTGCATTGACACCAATCACGTAGATTCTTCAACCATGAGTTATGCCTTCGGCCAACAGATCTTCTTTCTTTAATCTGTCCATATGAGTCTTAAAATTTCATATTTTAGTTCCCTCATCACGTGGCCTAGCTATTTCAGTTTTCTGGTTTGTATAGTGGTGAGTAGTTCTGTTTCTTTGCCAACCCTCTTCAGTACTTCTTTATTTGATTTTTAATCAGTCCATGATATTTTTAATACTTTGCGGTATAACCAGAATCCAAAAGCCTCGATTCTTTTTAAGTTGCATTTTTTTAATGTCCAAGTCTCAGCTCCATATAATAATATTTAAAATATATAACAGCGAATGGTACTTAGTCTGATCCCCGAATTGAGATTTTTGTACGTTAAGAGTGGCTTCGAAAGTATAAATGCTGATCTGGCAATCTCTATTCGCCTGTTTATTTCTACAGTATGATCATTGGTTTCATTGATCAAAGTTCTTAAGTACTGATATTTCTCTACTTGTTCGATCACGTTACCATTGATTGTCAATAGATGATGTATATATTTTTGTCTTTTTGTAATTAGCATGTACTTCGTTTTTTTAGCGTTTGTAGTAATTTAGTTCTCAGCACTATTCACACTTAAGCTTTTGATAAGATTTTGTAGATCTTCTATACTCGTTGCTATGATCACAGCATCGTCTGCATTCGTGAGTTGTTAATTAATTTTCCGTTAACGGTAACTCCCGCTTTAACATTATTGAGCGTGTTTTGGAAAATTTCTTCAGAATATAAGTTAAACAAAAGTGGCGATAAAACACATCCCTGTCAAAATACTCTACAGATTTTGATTTCTTCCTAATATTGCCCATCAATTTCAACTATGGTACTTTGGTTACAACATAATTTTTGCACTATATTTATGATTTTGTTGTCAATGCGCTTGTTCATAACTATTGATATTAGTTTTTCATGTCTTACTTTATCGAAAGCTTTTTCGTATTTAACAAAATATAAGTGTAGATCAACGTTTACATCCCGAAGTCGCTAAATCAGTATGTTGATGGCAAATAGTCCTTCTCGAGTACCCACTCCAATACGGAACCCGAACTGCATCTCGCTAATATCCTCCTCTAGCCTTTCGTATATTCTATTATGTATTACTTTCAGCAGTACTTTTAAAGTATGACTCATGAGGCTCAGTGTTCGATAATCAGAGCACTTTTTTGTCGCATGTTGACGACCAAGGACGCCTTGCGTTCTGATGGTTGTCCTCTCCTGTCAGATTTTGGTCTCCGATTACTATAATCAATATTGTCTCTTGCGAAAATAGTGCTAGCCAGTATAATTTATACTAGAGATGTCATCAGGGCCATTTAATGCAGTGGTTTCTCGTTGCCTTCTGCATTCTGATGGCGTTGACTACTTTCTTGGTTCTTCCGCCTTCGAGACCAATTTCTCAGTCTCAGGACAACAGAGTGTCCTTCCACTTACTAGTTCATCCGCCCTAAGTCGTTGGCCAGTAAATGGTGGATTGCTTATCCTGGACCTAATATGTTTAACAATTATTACATATTAATCGTAAATGAATTGAATAGTACTTAGTTGACGTTATCCAAAGTAACGAGATCCACATATCGACATTAATTAATCAAGTATAAATTATCAACTCAACTCTTATAATTTCATTTTTTTCGTTTTCCCTTTTTATAATAGTCTTTTCCTATGACGATAAAGGTTAGATTTGTTGGGCGTGTGTAAACAAGGCCACGCTTGCATTATTTGCAATTATGTAAACTTGGGTAATTTGTTAAACTTGACACACTGCCTGTGTCGCAGGTTCTCATTTAAAATAATTCCAAATAATGAATATTAAAAATAAACAAGAATTTATCAATAGCGCAATGTAAAATATTACTAATATCATTTATAAATTTTACTATCTAAAAGACGGAGGAGAAAGTATAACCCTAGAGATGACAAAACTTATACAAAAACTAATATTGCACTGTAAGATACCAGAGGCATGGAGAAACAGCATAATGATACCAATATATAAGAGAGGATATAAACAAGACCCCAACAATTATAGAGATATACATCTACTGAACACCGCACTTAAGCTTACCACAGAAGTCCTAACTAACAAAATCAATAAAGTAATAACTTTATCAGATTAGCAACAAGGATTCAGATCCGGAAGATCCTGCGTAAACGAAAACAGGAGTGGAACAAACACATCAGTAGAATGGCAGAGGATAGAATAGTATGAATAGCACGAGATAAGTCACCAAATGGATGAAGAAGTATTGGCAGACCAAGAAAAAGATGATGCGACAATTTAAACAATTTAGGAGGCTAATATTTAAGAAGAAACAGGCTTTAAAGCCTACATAAAAGAAGAAAGAAGAATATTTTAGAAATAGTATCACACTTTGTTGTCCCTTCTTGATATAAATCCTGCCTGTTCTTTTGGTATTTCAGGAAGCTAGTAGAGTTTGACTGCAGTTTAGAAAATTATTTTTATAAAATTATAGCGTAACCATACTTTTTAAATATCCCTTATACATTACTCATATTTTATTAAAAAGGCCACATCACAAATCTATTTCCAAGCTAGTTAATTTACAAAAAGTGAAGTATACTCAATTAGCAATAGAGATAAAATATTATTCAATTTTGTATGGTAATTAAATAGATGGTATAATAGGAAAAAAATAAAGTTTCTACCTAATGTTTATTATACAAATGTTTTGATACTAAAATAATTAGTATTTATATAATATAATATAATAAGTACCACGTATTTTTATGTAAAACCAAGAAAGGACAGACGAAATTATTACGGTTTCATGTTCTTAATCCACCGTATTAAAATAATATAATTTCTAGCTGAATATAATATTACCAATAATTATGGACAAAGGGCATACAAAACTTGAAAGAGGTAAAAACACAAAATTTAAAATGTTATTGTGTTTCAAAAATTATCAATAATTCTCATTTGATGAAAATTAAATATTTGTTATTCGATAAAAATATTACGTTTGCACTATTTATTTTCGTTCATTCCGCCATCATCGGAGATATGCCATCCTCCTTTTGCTAAGTGCTCGTACAAAAAGTGTGTACATATGTGGGAAATTATTAATATAATTTCCGTGTATGTGGACTGTATTATATAGGGCTGGTTCAATAAAATTAGGATAAGTAATAAAAGGTATACAGACAATAGCAAATTAAGTTTATAGAAAGTCTTACCAATATTTTTTCTGCTCCACACTCTCACGGTTGTTTCCGGTCTTCACTCGTGATTATTCTTCACCCGCGAAATCTGTCTGATGCACCGGTTTCTGAACACGTGTTTTGCAAATATATAACGATATAGAGCACACTTTGTCTGCACACGATTTTATACAGTATTTTCGATATTTCTCGCGTAACTAAAGCGGGAAAGAGGTAATTACGATAGAAAAACAGCCAAGATAGATGCTGTTCTTCTTGATAAGCAAAGAGAGAGAGATCAAGAGAGAGAACGTCTGCCTCTAGTGATGGCCAAACTAAGAGAGTTGAGAAATGGTCTGTCCTTAACGACGGGCGACCGTCAAGAGAGTTCTTTCTTCTTTGCTATCTTGAAACTGTCTGTACTTCTTATGGAGAGGGGGTAAAATGTAAGTAGGAAGGGTTATTAAGGGTTGGACTGTGTTGATTGTAAAATTGTGATAAAAGTATAGTTAATAATACAGCGAAAAAATAACATGATTTTTTGCATGTGAGAAAATTGAACAGTGCCTTCTCTGTTGAGATTGGAGAACAATATGGCAAATTTCTGTCTATTCTGGGCTTGATTAATTAATTTATTTCTTTTTGTGTGGGTCCAATCTCTGATGATACGTAGCCAAAATTTTTTTTCGTCCTATGCCCCTTTTACCTTCAATCTTGCCTTCTAATATTACCTGAAGCTGCTTAAATTTCCTATGGCGCATTATGTCTTAGACATGACGTCTTTCTAATTTTGATAGTATTGACCAGATGAGGGCGTGTGTTCATTACTCTTTGTACTTATTTTGTTCGTAATTCTGCTGGACCAGCTTATTCGTAACATTCGGCGGTACATTCACATTTAAAATGAATTTAATGTGTTGACGTCATACGGTTTTATTGTCCAGGTCTCACAACCATATACTAATAGAGACCACACATAACACTTTAGTGTTCTCAATCTTATTGAGACTGATAGCTTGGGGTTGCAGACCATTTTACGCATATTCATGAAACCAGATCTTGCTATTTCAATGCGTCTTCTAATTTCTTTTGAGTGGTCTAGTTGACTATTTAGCTCCCAGGACTATATAGCTTTAGCAACTCTGAAGGGTGATACCATTTATTTGTATATTAGGTGTACCTTGTTCATGGGGGTTTTTGTGGAATACCAGAATTTTGGTTTTAAACAAATTAATGTCCAAGCCCAGCCTCTGACTATCTTCTCATAATATGTTCATCAATATTTTTAGTTGGTCTTCTGTTTCTGCTAATACTACGGTGTCATCGGCATATTTTATATTGTTAATGATGATTTCATTAACTCTGTTACCTTCAGGGTGATCTTCAAGGGAAGCCCTAATTATATGTTCAGCCTATACATTAAATAATAGGGGGGACAAAATGCACCCTTGACGCACTCCTCGTTTTATGTTGATGTACTTGGTGTTTCCGTTCTCTGTTTGAACGCATCCTGTGTGGTTCCAGTATGTATTACTTATAATAGCTATGTCATGTTAGCCCATCTACTCTTTTAGCACCTCAATCAATTTTCCGTGTTTGAAGCGGTCGAAGGACTTTCCATAATTGACAAAACACATATACAGCCGTTTTTGAACCTCAAGATACCTTTCTGCTATCAGTGTCAATCCCATAATTGCTACTCTAGTGCCTGCAGCCTTTCTAGAATCATATTGAGAACGACTTAGCTATTCTTCACACTTATTGTTAATTCGGTTATAAATTATTCGCATAAAAATCTTAGCGACATGACTCATTAGGGATACAGTTCGATGATCTTCACATTTCCTGACTTTTTGGTTTTTGAGAAGAGCTGTATATGTGGATGTTGGCCAGTTATGCGATATTACGAGTATTCCATGTTCATATATAATGTTGCAGAGGTATGTTAATTTCCTGACAGCATTATCACTTAGGTGTTTAAAATGTTCGGTTAATATTAGGTCTTCGCCGCCTGCCTTGTTGTTCTTTGCGTCTTTTATTGCGTGTAAAACATCTTCGGTGAGTATGTTTAATTTTTCATCTCTATCTATTTATGGGGGCTTTTCTATTCTCTAATCACCAAAAAAATTTTTAAGAAAAAATTTATTTAAAATTCTTTATAAAAGGTATATAATAAAATGCCCAATCCGCCACCTGCTGACGCGCTCTTTAGGAGTTACAGGTTCTTCCGAGAGAACTTGTAACTCCTAAGTTACATTCTTATTTTTCTATCGATCTAATATTCTTTACTCAAAGTCTAATAGACACAATTCGAAGAAGCCTTAAAATGTTATAAATAAATTATGAAAAAACTGGTAAGTAGCAATAAGTGTTTAGAGTAGTGGGAGGGTACTGAGAGATATCTCCTGGTGGACCATTTAAATTTAATAATAATGTGTGTTTTATTATAACCAATATTTACTTCTTCATAATCATTTATATTACTGCTTTCTAAGTCTGATCCCTATGAACCCATATTATGGTCTGTGGCTCTGTAAACTATTACACAGACGATCCGATGTTGACTGAGAGCCTACTTTTAAAATAATATTCAGCAAATGTATTAAACCGTTATTGCCAATCATAAAGTTTGTTGACCGAAAAATATTGTTTATTTATGAAGCGTAGACTGTGAGGCTACGACGGACCAGTTAAGAGTTAAGATACTATTTCTCTACTAATCTGCTACTTACTACTATAGTTACCTTTGTTTTAATAAGATTGCTCAAATATATTATTAAAAATTTATGGTTTTAGATGACGAATTAAAAATTATAAGACAAATTTTATTATTTGGTACAAACAAACAATGGCATGGAATTTTAGCTAAATGTTTTATATGTGTGGTAGTAATGATAGAAGTTCAAACAATTATAGCTGGAATTGTGCTGTGGAAGAATAGTAAAACTTGGAAGGCACTACTACCGTATTTAACTAATATTTTCCTTGTTCAACCGGTAAATACAATCTTTATAATCTAGACTTTCTCTATTAAAACTTCAGTGGTTATGCTTTAGACACTAACATATGGGACATTACATTTGAAAAAAAAATTAACATTAATTACCAAAATAATTAATTCCTGATTAAATTTGAACATAAATATTTTATTGTTATACTATTTTCTATTACAGACAACTTCATCATCATCATTTTGCCTTTACAACCCTGTGTGGGTCCTAGCCTCCCCAAGAATTCTTTTCCAGTCGTCCCTATCCATCGCCTTCCTCCACCAAGCACGTATTTCCATATTTCTCATATCTTGGTCTACGTTATCTAGGAATCTTGTTCTGAGTCTTCCTCTTCTTCTTTGACCAATAGGTCTATTAAGGAGCGTTTTTCAAGCTGGGTCAGTTTGCTCCATCCGCATTACATGGCCTACCCACCTCAGACGTCCTATCTTAATGTGTTTTACGATATCTGGTTCCTGGTATATTCTATAGAGTTCGAAGTTGTATCGTCTTCTCCAGACACCATTTTCATTTACAGCTCCATAGATTCGCCTCAGTATTTTTCTTTCGAAACATCCTAACATGTTTTCATTACTTTTTGTTAAAGTCCAGGTTTCTGAACCATATGTTAGAACTGGGCGTATTATTGTTTTGTAGAGTTTTATTTTTGTATTTCTTGATATAGCTGTATATTTAAAAAGGAGATTAAGCCATTACAGACAACTTAATCAATAAAATTAATAACGGATAATGGTGCACGAATAAATGCAATTTGAGCAATATATATTTTCTTTCTTTCGACCTTGTTCAGGCCCACTTCCTGAATTTTTCTAAAAAATATCTGTCTGAATTTTATATAAAAGTTGTGTTATCTAAATAACTGATGATATTTTGCTCCAACTATTAGATTTCTGGTTTTAATATTGTATAGCTTCTTTTTCTTCTTTTAATGTAGACATAACCTTGTTTCTCAGTGTGCCTCCAGTAAGTTGTCGTTCCATCGTTTTCGAGGCCTTCCTACTAATTGTCTTCCTATTGGGAACAGTCCCTTTTGGTCTTTGCTACTTGTGTACTTATATTCTCCACCCTACATATACGTCGTATATCTGTACTTATAACTCTGTCTTGTAGTCGTTACCATATTTCTTTTCATGTCATCTCAAGTTTTTTCATCTCTGCTGTTTCTAAGATCCATGTTATCTTCTCTGTTTCAAGTCGTGACACAGAGAGGACAATTCTGCCGCGTATATCATAATTGGTCTAATGATTGCTTTGTAAATTATGCATTTTATTTCTTTCGTATATTAAAAAGCTAAAATTTAAAATTGAAGTTAAAATCTTACCCTCAGAAATTGCACACCAAACCAAAACTTTGTCGACAAATTTCACTTTTGCTTTAATTTTGTTAGTCTAGTCATTTTTAACGTTGTAGATGTAAAATCTATTTTATACATATTTCGATGGTCGGATTCATTACTGGAATATTTCCAAAATTGTGTCTTTTGAATAAAGTGTGTAGAATGGTTAAATATTAAAAACACTTTCTGAATCACTTAATTAACATTTAAAATTAAAGCAAATTGTTTTAAATTAATGTGTTACAAAATATCTTCTAACTTTGACTTGCATTTTCCAATTATTAGCTGAATTTACGATGTTTCAGTAATGAATCCGGTCCACTATTCGTAATAAAGATTTATTGAATATTTTATAGTACATTATTAAAATTTATTTATTAAATTTAACAAACTTTGACATATTTTTGTCAAGTTTCCTTTAATAGTCACTCAAACTAATCTGTACGTTCATTTCTCTTAATCTTATATATGTGCGTATCCTCCTGAGACATAGGAGTATTTTACCTCAAATGGTATCGTGGTATTCTCAAGCTGAGCTTATGTTTTCCGTCCAGCTGTTAAAAGATTTTGGGTTTTTTTGATAAAGCGCTTTCATGGAATGTACAAAACAAAATTTCCATTTTTAGTGTAGCTTTCCAGAATTCTTTGTTTGGGTACAAAAGAGAACCTCTAGAGGCCCTCTGTATCTGGTTCCATATATGTCTCATATGTTTATGTAGAGTTTCCTAAACCATAATTATGTTTGAATTTGTATGCAACAAAACCACGAACATACATCAAACAGTCCCGATGAATTTTTTCTTTTACTTCATAATTGTCTGCGACTTTCAAGACGTCATCGTCGATTATATGATCCTTCTCCAAATAATGATCTTCTATAAAGGTATTTTAAAGTATTCTGTTCTCTTCAGACTGAGATTCTTTCGAACCTTTAGTTTTTTCTACCAAATAAGAAAGCAATTTTTGTGTCAAGCAAATATCTTCTGACACCGAAATATCGCTTGGCAATTGAGGACTTTCTATTGAACTGTTACACTGGATTTTGCATCAACTGACCCAATCACAACTATGCCAGTGGATGAGGAACTATATATAAAGTCAAATATATATAAGTGAAAAGACAGCAAATATTTGATTTCACGCAAACAGCGCCTTTGTATCTGTTGATACGTATTTCGACCTAATAGGTCTCATCAGAACAGTTATTCAAAGGTGTTCTCAACGTGAAAGATCAATATTTCCTGTCTTTTAAGAAGCAACAATAACATGGCTTCGAATACGGACGCACTAGCGACATCTAATTTAACAATCGTAAAATAGTTTCGAAACACAATTCAGATTTCTGCTTTTATCTGTGCTTTCTAAAAATTGCAAAGCAAAACAGACGTTGATAAAGGTGTTAAAAGAGACGTGGGGAATCTAAATTGTGTTTCGAAACTATTTTACGATTGTTAAATTAGATGTCGCTAGTGCGTCCGTATTCGAAGCCATGTTATTGTTGCTTCTTAAAAGACAGGAAATATTGATCTTTCACGTTGAGAACACCTTTGAATAACTGTTCTGATGAGACCTATTAGGTCGAAATACGTATCAACAGATACAAAGGCGCTGTTTGCGTGAAATCAAATATTTGCTGTCTTTTCACTTTTTTCGGATTTACTCTGTACGAGTACAAGAAACCAATTCGCTAAGGATTTCTGCTTAGTTGAAAAGATGTGTCGTGGAATGCAAATTTTAGATTCCCCACGTCTCTTTTAACACCTTTATCAACGTCTGTTTTGCTTTGCAATTTTTAGAAAGCACAGATAAAAGCAGAAATCTGAATTGTGTTTCGAAACTATTTTACGATTGTCAAATATATAAGTCCAAAATATTGTGAAGTTTATATAGTTCTAATTTATTTGTCTTTATTCTAATTTATTAAAACTCACGATAACTAATTACGAATTTATTAAAGTCTTTATTAATTCTAATTTATATTACAAATAATAATTTATGTTTCGTTACATACAAATACAAAAATCTTTCATTTATATACACAACTGTTGCCATCTGGAACTTTCGGCAAACTTCCTGAATAGTCTCGTATTTTGGTGAAGGCGCTCGACTCGTTTTTCAACCTCGAGACGTGGATGACTCACTAAAATTAGTGTCTAGAGATTTCTGGTAAACAACTGGTAGCTAAGCTCAGGTATATTTTGACCTACAAATTACGAGAATCAATAAAAAAGAATTAGTCATAAAATATTTACAGTTCTATATGCCATAACATTTAAAATCGTAACATTGCCCCCCTCTTAAAAGATGGTTCCTCCTGGAACCTTGTCGGGACTGGAACTGGAACGACATGCTGATATCGGCAACTGGACCCTCTTTTACAACTTCCAGTTGTATAGAAATGACAAGGGACGGTTTTCTCTCCGCAGCAGTAACTATGCGGATTGCAACAGACTAACACCTGGACTTCGGTGTCTTTAAAGATTTCCTCCACCATGTTTCGTATAACCCTCCAATCTAATTGGCGGCACTCCAACTTTGGCATGGCTAACTTTTGCACGTCGGACTCTAATACGTGCTCTCTCAACTGAAGTAAGGCTTCCCATACATCTCGGTAGGTAGGTTGGTCACGGGCAGTGTCTTTTGTTATCAGGTAGAAAAGGTAACGTGATGCATCTTGAAGTTTCAAGGTTTTACCAGGAGCTGGCACTTGGCATTGAAGTTCTGCAACTTGACCAAACTTCCTTCGAAAGACGGATGCCAACCCTGGTGCATCTTTGATACTGGCCGGGATGGTAAGGGCCAGTGAGTAGTCATCGGGAAGCGCGAGTAGATCTTGCCTTTCTTCAGTGGTAACACCATGTCTTGCTTTACCGGTACCTCCATAGGCACCCATGAATTCCTCAAACGTGAGGTCAGACACATCTTGGACTTGGTTTACTTCCACTTCTTCATCTACGTCGTGGTCACCCTCGAAAGACGCCAGCCGGTTATGGTGTACTATCATCGGCTTTCCTCTCGGAATCTTGCTTATTCGGTAAATAACATCATTGATCTTCTCCATAATGAGGTATGGACCTTCCCAAAACTGCTGCAATTTGGAGAACAACATTTTCGCTTTTTGGGGTTATAAAGCCAGACTTTATCGTTCTTCTTAAAACACCCCTTTTCGGCTTGCGTATCGTACCGTTTCTTCATTCGGTCACTAGCGATCTGGAGATGGGAACGGACCAACTCGTGTACATCGTCCATTCTTCTTCGTAATTCGATCACATAATCTTCACCTGCTACATCTTCTCCAGTCGACACCCAAACTCTAGATCACAAGGTAGTCGCATCTCGCGTCCGAATAGGACTTTGGCTGGTGTCTGGCCTGTTGATTCATTAACAGCAGATCTGTAGGCCATTGTGAAGAACGGGAGATATTGGTCCCAGTCTCGCTGATGATCGGACACCATCTTTGTCAAATACTTGCCAACTGTTCTATTCATTCGTTCTACCATACCATCCGATTGCGGATGATAAGCCGTAGTCCTTGTTTTCTTCATTCCTAGTCTATCACATATTCCTTGGAATAAATCGCTTTCGAAGTTCCTGCCTTGGTCACTATGGATCTCCAAAGGCACTCCAAATCGGCTGATATATTCTTGGATCAACTTATCTGCAACGGTGGCCGCCTTCTGGTCTGGAAGTGCGTAAATCTCGACCCACTTAGTGAAGTAATCCATTACTACCAACATGTACTTGCCTCCATTATCACTTTCTGGAAACGGCCCAGCAATGTCCAAAGCTATTCTTTCAAACGGGCTTCCAACATTATATTGTCTCATAGGAGCTCTCCTTTTTCGATAAGGCCCGTTACTCGTAGCACAAATAGTACATTTCTTACACCAGTCTTTTACATCGTCGGAACTGTTCATCCAATAAAACCGTTCCCGAATTCGCTGAAGGGTCTTCTTCACACCAAAATGCCCTCCTGATGGACTGTCGTGTAACTGACGAAGTACTTCGGCTATTCTGCTCTTTGGAATCACCAACTGTCTTCTCTTCTCTGAACCGTCATCATTTTCCAGGACTCGTTTGAGCAAGCCATCTTCCATGATAAATGAGTCCCACTGGGCCCAATACGTCTTAACTACTGAGCCTAGGTTCGATATTTCTTGCCAAGGTGGTCGACGGTTTTCCTCTTTCCATTTTCGGATTTTCTGTATAACTGGATCTCTCTCTTGTTCTTCCCTGATCTTGGTAGGCGTCCAGTCGTCGTGGACCACCGTCGTTCTTAGCACTGCTGCTTCCATGGATTCCGTTTTGTTGCAGTGAGAACACTCTGCTGGGCATGGCCTTCTGGAAAGAGAATCAGCGTTTCGGTGGCTAACTCCGGCCCGGTGCTCAATCTTAAAATCATATTCTTGGAGTCGTTCGATCCACCTGGCTATCTGACCCTCTGGATTCTTAAACTGCATCAACCACTTAAGGGCGGCATGGTCGGTTCGGATTAAAAACTTCCTTCCATAGAGGTATTGATAGAAGTGCTCTACTGATTTCACTACTGCCAGAAGTTCTCTTCTCGTGACGCAATAATTTCGCTCAGGTTTTGAGAGAACTTTACTAAAATATCCAAGGACTCTTTCCTGTCCTCCTTGAATCTGAGACAGCACTCCTCCAATTCCCACATTACTTGCATCTGTATCTAAGATGAACTCTCCTTCTGGCAGTGGATACCCTAAAATTGGTGCTGTGATTAAATGCTTTTTTAAGGTTTCAAAGGCATTCTGGCAGTCTACATCCCAGCGGTATTCTCTTGCTTCCTCTGTAAGTCGCGTTAATGGTTTAGCGATATCTGCAAACTTCTTAATAAACCTCCGGTAGTAAGTACACAGTCCCAGAAAACTTCTCACTTGGTGTTTGTCAGTTGGTTTTGGCCATTCTTTAATAGAATCGATTTTTCCCTTATCCACGGCCACTCCTTCTTTACTGACTATATGACCCAGATAATTGACTTTACCTTGAAATAGCTGGCACTTCTTGGGTTTAACATCAATTGGGCAGCTTTAAGTCGATTAAAAACGTTTTCTAAATTCTTCAGATGATCTTCAAATGTCTCCCCCAAGACGATTATGTCATCTAGATAAACTAGGCATGTTTTCCAAGATAGCCCTCTCAACACATTTTCCATAAGCCTCTCAAATGTCGCAGGAGCGTTACAAAGTCCAAATGGCATAACGTTGAATTGCCATAATCCAGATCCTGTGGTGAAGGCTGTCTTTTCTTTATCTACCGGGTCCATTTCTACCTGCCAGTATCCAGACTTCAAATCCAAAGTAGAAAATAATTTACTTCCAGCCAATGTGTCTAATGTGTCATCGATCCGAGGCAGAGGATAACTATCTTTCTTGGTAACGTTGTTCAGCAAACGGTAATCCACACAGAACCTCGTTGTTTCGTCTTTCTTCTTAACCAGGACCACCGGAGAGACCCATGGGCTCGTAGAAGGTTCTATCACCCCGTCTTTCTTCATTTCCTGAACAATCGTTTCAGCTTCCTCTCTTTTCGCCTGTGGTAATCGTCGAGCTGTTTGACGAATTGGCTTAGCATTACCAGTATCAATTTTATGCTTAACAACGGTAGTTCTTCCCGTCTTTCCTCCTTTTGGTACGAAAATATCACGATACTGCCGAAGAAATTCCCTTAATTTTCTTTTCTCATTCTGATTCAGAGACTGTCCAGCAACTGCAATCATTTGCTCAAATTTGTCGTTGTGTAACAAAAGTGCTTTGTGCTGTGGCACGCCAATGTAACAAAACGTGTAGGATAATGGAAATGATAACATATAATTTAAGCTGGCTAGCAGAAGGTGCCGGAGAGTGACTACTTGACACTCAAAGGAGAATTCGGCCAATTTGCATGCCCTACAGAGACCGTAGAATTAGAAGATGAATGACGAGTTAGTAAAAAAACTATAGGTATACAAATAAGATAAATAAAAATGATTATAGAAGTTGCTCCAAAATGTGAGTGGGCGCCAGGAAAGTATTTACATAAACTTTCCAAGGTATCTTGTAAAGCTGTTTGCTAAAATAAAGAAAGGATATAGGTATGAATTGAAATATTTAGTTTTCACCAAAACTTTAATCCCTAGCCAAATATATACAATCTAAATTTAATATACCCACCACCAATTATGTACAGCTAATCTAGTTATATACAAAAAAATAAATGCCCTGGTTATACAACTGATCCTGGATGATCTAAATTTACAAATAATAAAATATGGAAAAAAAAATGGTAATAACTGACCTAAAAAGGTAATTTATTTGCCTCAGAGATGCAACTCTGTATTCTGGCTTTATTGAATATAAGAGTACCAAGTAATAAGGACACTATCTTGATGAGATAAGTGTCCAAACGTTTAAATATATATTGATAATAAAATCTAAAAAATATAACTCTCTGATTAAATGTGTACACAAGAAACCATACAAGTGAGTTAGAAGGGAGGACTTAAAAACCTCTACCTGTAGTTGACAATTTGTATTTAAATATTATTCAATAAATTATTAAAAAAATGACGACTCTTATTATTATATGAAATACTAGAAGTTAAATATACAAAAAATTTATACAAAAAATATCATAGGTAAAAAAATTAATCTAAGAAATAAACTTAATCCAGATTTACTATATTTTAAGGGAGATAATTCCCGCTGGCTTCCTAAGATTTTCGTAATCGGAAGGTCAGATCTGGACCTCTGGAGAGCAGCTACGGCAAGGAAAAAAAAACAGGCCTGGAACCAGGTATAACCGGACTAGGTTTCAAGTTAATCGACACTTCTTATTCAAATTTAAAAAAAAAACAAAAGCAAATTCTTCCCCCGACTTCTGTTGGAATCCCAAAGGTAGGCTAAAAAAACATTTCTTTTAGAGTTTTTTCTTATACTTTACAGAGGAGGAAAAAAAAACAAGGTTTATGAACCTTGAAAGGTTTTATAAATGTTACTTATGAATTGTGAGAGCAAAAAAAACTTAATGGATTTATAGATAATTTGATCGTCGTATGGTTTGACAATTTAAATGGATTAATTATATCGACAATTTTAATGAAAAGCATATGATACGAATTTATTTTATATTATAAAGAGCGATATAAGACAGAATATTTTAACGATACTGGTAATAGCAATTTTACCGATAGATAATTATGTTTTACGGCCGGGAAATAAAATTAAAATACATATGATTTTAGATCAATTAACACTATCTATTTAGATGTCGAATATTTCTTAATGACGGATGGAAAAAGTTCAGATAAGTATATCGAATTGAAACGTGACAATACAGGATCTCAAAATGGCTGATGACTTTTTTTTATTGTCGTTTTATTTATAACTTGGATACTTACGGCTCACAGTGGCTATAAACCAAATAGGACACTTCAAACAAAAAACCCCAAACTAAAACTTCTTATTACTTCTTCATAAAAAAACTTAAATTCCAAAAACCACGCCACTGGCCCCTACCTTGGACTTAAGTTTCTGCTACCAAAGTTCAAACAGAAGTGCGATTCGGATACTCAATTTGAGCCAGCTAAACTATGATTTCAAACTTGGACGCTTGGTGTCGCTGTTTCATACCAACTTAAATTTTTAAGATTCAGAAAATCATTAAGAGGATTGAGATTTTAAATGTATTTAAAAAATGTTTCCGGAATGTTATAGTAACGTTCTCGTTACAGTTGGAATTATCAGACGTTGTCGTCTGACGAATTATGGATGTCACAGGTACGCACGTTCCTACTTTTGTCTCTTTCTTGATGGTGACTGGATAGTCATTGACATTGATAAGTCTCACAGGAATTTCTTTAGCCGAAGTCACTAATTCTTTTCCAATTATGATTCCACGGCCAACTTCGTCGTCATGATTCCAAGGCTCCATCATAACAGGTGTTCCTTCGTCCACAATTCCCTGTAGCCGCGCTACTATTATCGTTTCACTTCTCGCAGGCACGACTGTATCTTCTTTAACGGCTGCTTGCATAGTGTTGTCATCATGTGGATGGAGAAATACCTCCTCGTTACCAACTTTGATTACCTTATTCTTAAAATCCAATTGGAATCCATGCGCATTCATTACGTCCATTCCTAATATAACATCCTCTTCGATGTCAGCAACTATAACAGTATGGACGAACTTTTCTGCTCCAATTCCTAATTGTACCTGGATTTCTCCATGAATGTTGGCATTTTCACCTGTGGCGGTCCGAAGTCGCAATCTCGTTGGTAACAGTTTCTTTCGGCTGTTTATAACTGTCGGGCGTATAATGCTTCTGGTCGCTCCGGTATCCACCAACAACGTATACTTTTTACCATTTATTTCTCCATCTACATATATACTATCTTCACGACATTTCAAAGAAGCTATTAGTATCAGAGGGTCTTTGGTAAAGTTCTGGGTCGAAGCTGCTCCCCTAAGGCCGACGCGTTCTGGTTTTGTCTTCGGTCTTATGGTCTTCGTTTTCTTGTGTGTCATGCTTTTTATCATATTAAAGAGCTGGTCCAGTTTATCTTCATCTTCTTCCTCTTTTACAGTCCTAACTTTACTGTAACCGCCAGAGGCCTGCGTAGCTGACTCGTATTCGAGGGCGGCGGATAAGACATCAACCAGCGTCTTGTGACGAGCTAATCGTAGTGTTCTTTGCATCTCATGATCACGAAGACCATCAATAAACGTTTGAACGGCCAACTTTTCCATCATGTCTTCGGGAGCTGTTGGATAAGCATATCGTACTAATCTGGCGATATCTACTTCATATTCTTGAAGGGCCTCATCTTTCTTTTGTCTTCGATTTTTGAGCTGCGACTGATATACATGGTCCAAGTGTTCGTGGCCATATCGCATATTTAACCTCTTCTTCAGTTGTTCGAAATCATCCGTCTCCTCTACGGCTATGGTCTGGAGCACATCTAAGGCATCTCCTCGAAGAGCGATAGTCAGGTTTACAGCCTTTTCTTTTTCATACTTTGAGGGTATACAAGGCAACTATCGAACACGGTGATTAATTTAATCTTGCCCAAGCGCTTTCGATCAATAGATCATCTTCAGGGGCATTTCGTCAATTGTGGACTATCCGACATACTAGAATGTCATAAATGTAAAAACTGGACATAACAATACAAAATACACTACACTAAGACAAACAAACACTTTAAAATTTATATGGCACACATCTCTACATTTCCGTCAGACCGGGAGCCCATTCTGTCTCCGGCTTCTTCACAATATGTAGCTTCGCCATATAAATTTTAAAGTGTTTGTTTGTCTTAGTGTAGTGTATTTTGTATTGTTATGTCCAGTTTTTACATTTATGACATTCTAGTATGTCGGATAGTCCACAATTGACGAAATGCCCCTGAAGATGATCTATTGATCGAAAGCGCTTGGGCAAGATTAAATTAATCACCGTGTTCGATAGTTGCCTTGTATACCCTCAAAGTTTAATTATTCGAACATTCAACCTTATATTGTTTTCTTTTTCAGACCATCCATTCGCTCTTGCAGCTGATTCGAACTGTTTCATGTAGTTGTTCCATGATGATTTTCCGTCGAAAGTTGGGACTTTGACATGAACGGAACTTCCACTTCCTTCAAATTTCGGCCGTGTTTCCAACTTACATTTTGTCTCGTCTTCTTTTATCTCTACCGGATCTAAAGCTACCGTATTAATTGGTGGTAGCACTCTCGTGTTAGTTATCATGGTCTCTAACTGTTTGATTTTCTCTTCTACTTTTTCGAATGTTTTGGAAACTTCTTCAAATTTCTCATTATTCTTTTTCGAAGTTTCTTCCATCATTTGAGAAACATTTTCAAATTTCTCGTCGAATCTTTTTGACACATTTTCGAGTTTCTCGTCGTTTTGTCTAGCTACTTCTTTAATAATTTGAGACGTTTCATTGAATCTTTCATCATTTTTTTTAGAACTCTCTTCGATCTTTTGAGACGTTTCATCGAATCTTTTGGAAACATTCTCATCATTTTTTCTAGAACTCTCTTCGATCATTTGTGAGACATTCTCAAATTTTCCATCGATTATTTTAGTTAAAACGGCTTCTTCTGATGACTGGAACTGGAATGTCTCTGGGTCGTCTAAATTCTTGTTGAGAACAGTCTTCAGTCGTTCTTGGAGGATCTTCTTGGACCCGCTGCAGTCTTCATCGCGTTCTTCTAGTTGCTCACGCAACTGTTTCACTGAAAGTTCTACTAGCAGCATCTTTGGTCAGGCACACACGTACTTTTTAAATGTTCTTTCGTACAACGATCACTACTGAACTACGCGGATGTTCCCGACGAACAATACCTTTCAAAAGTTCAAAAGTCTTTTTCAAAAATCAAATTAAATTTATCTACGATCCCACTTCTGCACCACTGTGAAGTTTATATAGTTCTAATTTATTTGTCTTTATTCTAATTTATTAAAACTCACGATAACTAATTACGAATTTATTAAAGTCTTTATTAATTCTAATTTATATTACAAATAATAATTTATGTTTCGTTACATTTAAATATCGCGGTTGTCGAGCTTCTTATCACTGACTCAAATACAAAAATCTTTCATTTATATACACAACTGTTGCCATCTGGAACTTTCGGCAAACTTCCTGAATAGTCTCGTATTTTGGTGAATGCGCTCGACTCGTTTTTCAACCTCGAGACGTGGATGACTCACTAAAATTAGTGTCTAGAGATTTCTGGTAAACAACTGGTAGCTAAGCTCAGGTATATTTTGACCTACAAATTACGAGAATCAATAAAAAAGAATTAGTCATAAAATATTTACAGTTCTATATGCCATAACATTTAAAATCGTAACAATATAAAACTTATAACCAATACCGAAGCAGTTGCTGTAACAGTATTGACCACGCTTAAGTTCAATATTTGTGTCATTAATGTTTCACTAGACGAAACTCTAACTAAACCCGAATTACTTAATCTTCTCCAAAAAATTCCTTCATTTCGAATAATCAGGGGAGATTTTAATGACCGTAACATTAAAAAGGTATTCAATTAAACAACACAGAGGGGAAACATATGAAAAAACGTTTTTAACACTATGAACCTAAGCCTATTCAACCACGACTCTCCAACAAGAGTCAGTATGGCTACGGGAACGTCTTCCACCATTGATTTTTTCATATAAAAATCTCATTGCTCACTCAACTCGAGTGGACGGCACAAAAAAAATTTATATATTAGTGACCACTTTCCAATCCTAATAAAACATACCGTTAAAGTCCATACAAACATAACCATAAAGTTACAGTTAAAAAAACATACATAATTCTAGAAAAAAGAAGAGGGAGGAGGCAGAAAATATTACAATTTCCCACGAATTCAAACTTATTAATACACCTCTTATTTATGACAAGCTTCAGGAATTACTTAATAGCATAAAGATACTAAAAGACAGACCAGCACAATTTATTAAAAAACTTCCCCTGGCAGAAGATTTTCTAATTCAAATTTTTAATGTAATTTGGTCACAAAAATCATTTCCAAAAACCTGGAAAAATGTCATTATAGATCTGGAAAATACTATATATATATACACGAAGCCTTTATAATCAAAAATTTATGGCAATTTCCTTTGACATAACTAAAGGATTTGATGCAGTATGGAAACACCGTATTGGGAAATCAAGGATATATTTTGGGCTACATAAAGAATTTCTTAACTCAAACACCATTTCAAGTCCGCGCGAATAGTGCTATATAATATATTAGAAAACAAAAAAACGAAATCGACAAGGATCGATTATCAACCCTAAATCTATTTTGATTGGCAATAAATAAATATTAGCAATAAATAAATAACACAATAAAAATTATTGCGAAACCTAATCAGGTGTATCTCGATATCGGATATCTCCTAATTTCAGGAGCTTCCGTTATAGACTGGTAACTAACCACTAATTTAACATTAGGCACGGTAGAAAACACCCGAGCACATAAATTATCTTCTTGTCTTCTTAAATAGAAAACCTCGTATATCACAAATTTTACAGAAGAGAGTAAAAACTGATTAAACACCTTGAAGCACAATGGTTAATAAAATTTGTAACGAATAATAATTTGCCTACCACATAGGGTATTATTATGGGGGTTGAAAATTGGGGACAGAATTTATTGAGGTGGAGATAGGGCAAGCAAAACAAAATCGAAACTTATGCGAACGGTCACTCAGGGTTTATTTGAGAGCTGGGTCGTTGATAAGTGAATGGCACGGGGTTGGATTGGGACAAATAAAAAAATAAACAAAATCAAGTAACAAAATTACATGAATCTCCTGGAACAAACAAACCACAAGCTATTTAAAATAAGGACGCCGCTTTGAGACATCCTTCTGCTGAACGAAAGAAAAAGTTCTTCCTTCCTAAAAACATACAAAAGAGGTTAGGATCTGTTTTAAAATAAATAAACAAAATGGTTTAGGGAAAAAATTACACATTTATTGTTGTCTCACCACAAACAGTTACAAGTATAAATGGTAATACAGAAGAAGTACTATATAATTAGTTGCAAAGATAAATACCAAAAATAACAAAAAAAAACACTTACTATGTTCTATCGTTTCAAAACTCAAGTTGGAAATGCTATAAAACTTACAATTGTCACTGGGCGATAATTTGTAGCAGAAATAAATTATTATTTTTTTTTTTTTTAATGGCCTTGGCATAGCCAATTGACCAGACTGTTTTGTAATTTGTATTCACAAAACAACAATCAGAGTTCGAGTTAGTACTAAATGTAAGTTAAAAATAAATTAAATCTTTGAGTTGTTTTGATTTTTCTTTTTTTTTGTTTGTTTGTGATTTTTTATTTTTTTTTTTTTTATTTTTTATATTTTTTTTTATTTGATTTTTTTTTATTTCCTTGTATTACTTTTTTGATATTGTATATAATATGTATATATATTTTTTATTTTGTTTTGGTCTTTTTTTATATTAATTTGGTTTGGCCTATTTTTTTTTATTTATTTGTCTCTTTTTTTTTTCTCTTTTTTTTCCATTTTTTTTTCATTTTTTCGTATTAAAAGGTTTATTACAAGATTGATGTGTTCGCAAATTGCTTACAAATTTTATCTTAATTCTAGGGTTAGTACATTATATTGTTTAAAGTTTATATTTACAATTTCTTATTAACTGATAAATACAATTATAAATTTCTAAGTTTCCAGAGAAAATTAATTCATTTATGTGAAATGGGAAACACACATTTAGTTTTCGTAAGTTTTCATAAAAACATGTAATATTCCCTTGTTGGTTTTCACATTCTAATAGGATATGTGTTAAATCTCCATATTTACCACAAGTACAGTTTGGAGTGTCTGCTAGATCCATTTTGTACATTCTTGAAGGTGTTAGAGCATGATTTGACCTTAGCCTATTAATAGTTTTAATAAAACTTCTGTTGGACTCTGAATGAAACCACCTTTTTTAAGAAGTGTGGGTTGCCAATATTTAAATGATGACTGTCTTTCGGATTCCGCATAATTGGCTTGCCATTTTAATTTAAGCCGTTGTTTACTATATATATCTATATCTAACACCGGTAGAATATTGTTGACTATGGTTTCTCCGCTTGATAATGCTTCTTTTGCCAATACATCTGCTATTATATTACCCTTTATCCCAGAATGGCCTTTGATCCATGCGATAATAACTTCTCCTCCGAGCTTTGAAACCTCGTAGTACAATTTTAATATCTCTATATCAAGATGAGTCAATTGCTTGGATTTATTTGTTTCACATAATCTTTCTACTGCACTTTTACTGTCTGTAAATATTACACAGTTCTTCATTTCCTTTATTTTCCGTAATTTATATTTATGATGTTGTCCAGAATACTGTTGATATACTGCGCAAGCAGTGTTATTTCCCTTTTTTGAACCATCGGTAAACATATAATAATAATTAGGCCATCTCTTCTGAATTTCTGCGTTAAACATGGGGCCTTGGACATTATTGAGAAATTCTGTCTTGATTTTTATTGAGAACAGTACATGAGGCTTTTCAGTATAAACTGGTGGAATGTGACCCTTATAAAGTACTTCTTTAAACTTAGAAAGATTTCTGTAGCTTTCCGCCATGAGTGGAGATTTTTTCTTAAACCAATACCTTTTAGTCAAATCTAAAACAGCCAGATTGTGTATATCTTTGAGAAATACTTGGTCTCTGCTAATGGTTCGAGCTATATATTTGTCGGTAAGATACTGCCATCGTAAATTCAATGGCGGTTCAACAGCTTCAATTTCCATTACATTAATTGGTGTAGATTTCAGATACCCAAGGCACAAGCGTAGGCACTTATTTTTCTGTATTTCAATTTTTGTTAAATGAGTGTTCGATGCATTACCATACAAGTGACAGCTATAATCGAAAACTGGTCGTATCATAGATCGATAAAACATTAAACTAATGTTGGGATCTGCACCCCAGTTTGTTTTACAGAAAGCTCTTAGGATATTCATAGCTTTTTCGGTTTTTTTAATGATATGTTGAATATGATCTTTCCACAAAAGTTTTCTGTCTAAATAAGTTCCTAGGTATCTGACGCAATTTTTAATTGGAAATTTGAATTGACCACAATTTATATACCCTTCTGGAGTTCTATGTTTTCTAGAAAAGAAGCAGATTTTTGTTTTGGATTCTGATAATGTTAATCCATTTGATTCATAAAATGCATGTATTGATGAAATAGCTGTTGTTAAATTATTTTTAGAAACATCTATTGATTTGTCTGATGAGTAGAGTACCACATCATCTGCATATTGTAGTATTTTGGTGTTAATAGGAACAATGACTTCTAAATCTATATTATATAAAATATATAAAAGTGGACTTAAAATACTTCCCTGCGGCAGTCCTATATTAGACAGTCGAGGAGAAAAAATTTTCTCATTGATTTTTAAGTAAATCAATCTGTCTGAGTACAAAGTTTTCAGAAAAGATGTTATACCTATAGGTATCTCGACTGACAATAACTTTTGTTCAAGGATATCCAAATTTATATTATCAAAAGCAGATGATACATCCAGAAATGCAGCTGCAGTGGATGAGTTTTCCGTGAAATTGACTTGAACTGTTGTTACGAGAGCAGTTATGGCATCTTGAGTGGATTTATATTTACGAAAACCAAATTGGGAGTTTGGAAGAATATCATTAAATTCTAACCAATGTTCTTATCTATTTTTAATTAGTCTTTCCAGGGTTTTAAGAAGACAAGAAGCTAGAGATATTGGGCGATATGAATTGTGATCGTCATCACGTTTGCCAGGTTTCCTTAAAGGTATTATAATATACTCCTTCCAGCTTTCAGGAATTGGTGCTTGTTTCTGCCAAATATTATTTAGAATATTAAGTAGATAGATTTTATGTTCATTTGTAAGATTAGAGATCATGGAATAAGATATATTGTCTTTACCAGGAGCAGTATTATTATTTTGTTTGAGGACCCTTCTTAGTTCCCATAGATAGAATGGACCATCTAAGCTAAGGTTATCTCTAGAAACGGTGGCTATGGAATTGTTAATGTCATTCGGAACCCAATCTGGTGAAATTTTTTGGTGAAAATCTGTTATCCATGGTTCGTCTGGGTCAATACATAAATTATTGGATTGTTTGCGATTTTTGAAGCAATTAACTTTCCTCCATACCTCCTTAATGGGAGTATTTTGATTTAAACTTTCACAATATTCCCTCCAGTTTTTCCTTTTATTCTCCTTAAAGGTTTTCTTCTCTAATGCGTCCATCTTTTTATATTCTATTAGGTTACTTATTGTAGGATTTTGCTTATATTTAATATAAGTTAATTTTCTGCGTCGGGCTGTTTCCTGGCACGACTTGTCCCACCAAGGTTTTGGAATGTAATGTTTGTTGTTAATACTCGTGTATTGTGGTATTGCTGTATTGGATGAGAAGTAGAAGTTTTCAATTAGATCACTATACGTCCTGGGTTGATTTAGAGATGTAAAGAGTGATGAATACAAATTCCAATCTGCTTTCTTGAAATTCCAGATTTTATGAAGTCTCTTGGTTTCTTTTTCCTTTGAGTGATAAATTGAAAAGATAATCGGTAGATGGTTTGATCCGTGGGGATCTTGTAAAACATTCCAATTCATTAGCGCTATAATATCTTGGGTACATATTGTGAGGTCTATTGCAGATGCTCGTGAATGTGTGGTTAAAGGAACAAGAGTGGATGAACCGTCATTTAAAAAAACTAGGTTACACTGCTCAATAGCATCCAATAATGATTTACCAGATGTGTCATCAACTTCACAGCCCCATGCGACATTGTGCGTGTTAAAGTCACCTCCCAAAATAAAGGGTTTTGGTATAATTTTAAAAAAGGATAACCATTGCTGTGTTGTAGTTTTGTTTTTCGGTTCATTATATAGGGATACAAGATGAATAGTTTTATTTGTTGATGGAAGTTTAAAGGAAATACATGTATATGTAATAGGAATATTTATGTTAAATCTAATTTCTTGACATTTAATATTTGTTCTCAATAAAATAGCTGAACCACCATATCCATCTATACGATCAGTTCTAAAGCAATTAAAGTTTTTAAAGTTATAATACAAACCAGGCTTAAACCATGTCTCTGATAATAAGGCAATATGAATTTGATTTTGATGGAGTAAAAATTCTAAATTTACTTTATTTGAGACTGCCGAACGACAGTTCCATTGCAAAACATTTAATTTTGAGTTTAGGTCTGCGAATTTGATAACACATCTGAATTTACATGTTTACTAATTAGCTGGATGATTTCTGATTTAGAAACATTTAAATTATTTGTTTGTTGTAAAGAATTAACAATTTTCATAACCAATTCTAAAATTACAAATAAATTATTACAAATAAAAAATTATCTTTAAGTGAAATTATGCATAGAGGTTAACCTTTTTCTGAAAAGAAAACAAGAGCTCAAATATGATTAGATATTTACCAAATTTCAAAAATAGTGCTAACTGTCATATGTCAATATGAAATCTTAAAACTGAGAATAAATAATATGTCAATAAGCTAGGCCACACCCTAACACATATAATTATTACATTTTTTTTAAATTGTTATGAAAGCAATTATTATTAGAAAATGTTTATCTTTACTAATCAACACAAAAGAGTTACGTGGATTTCACTAAAATTTCTTTTCTTTAAATTTCTGACGGTGTAACTGAACTTCAGTGGACTTTAGAATTTCTGGAGTTACAAAAATTTCTGGGGGTGGAAACTGGACTCGCACTCTCTGCCATTCGAATAAATTCATCTCCAAACTGCAAAACATCCTGGGATAACAACCAGGGACAAACAAAACGAGGATGGAAGCTGCTGGGCAAAATAGAAATATGTGGTTATCTTTCAAATTATAAACGCCGTTTTATAAATATCTCAGATGAGAAACGTCATTGAAAATAAAATACAGTGATTTCTTGTTAAAAACTGACACATTACATTGAGCACAATTCACTTTTTTCAACAAATTTGCCGGTTTTTGACGCCGACACCCACAGCGTGTTCTCTTTTCAAAGATTCTTCATAACCTTTACGTAAACTGTAACTATACATTGAACGTAACACTGCTACACATTTTCCATGAAAAGGAACGAAAAAATGGGAAAACTTACAAATTTGACCGTTCAAATTTGATGAAAAAGTTGGACTAACCTGAAACCAACTGCCCCTGACAATGGCTTCAGCGAGAGTGATGTAATTATCTTTAAAATTCATTTGCCCAACTTAGTATAATCAAAACATATAAACGGGAATATTTCTGGCTATTTGCAATGCGAAAAAATCTTAAAGCAACTTTGATCAAAAGAATTACCAAGGACATATGCATCTGTGATATATAAACAAACTTCAACTCGTCGACGCAGAAAGGATCGAAAGATATGGTTAGATATTTACCAAATGTCAAAAATGGTCTGTCATATGTCAATACTAAATCTTAAAACTGAGAATAAATAATATGACAATAGGCTAGGCCACGCCCTAACAATATAATTTTAATTATTACATTTTTTTTAAATTGTTATGAAAGCAATTATTATTAGAAAATGTTTATCTCTACTAATCAACAGAAAAGAGTTACTGTGATGTGGGTATTAGTAAAAATAGTTAGGTAATGACTGTGAATATTGATTTATAGGATTTTATTAAAAGAAAACCATGTGTTATAATTTTAACCTACATCTTACAACAACAAAACATATCTATCTGTCTCTTGTCACCGTTCACTCTCGGTGGACACTGTCATGGTTACTTGGTGGTATTCAGCCACGGAGCGGTGTGGCTGTTACATCCTCCCCCTTTGCACCACCCTGGCGACTCGCGGGTGGGGCAACAGAGTCTAAGCAGGAATAGAGCTCTACAGGACAGCAATGACAACGTTTTGGTCGGGGTTGTCTACGTCTGGCAATATGGTCAGGTGCAGGTTCAGCTTCAATATGAGCAAGGTCATCTCCAACATGGGGGCTCATTTCGCTATCGTCTAACCCAAGGGTCAAAGACTCTTGGCAGGAGACCAGTGGAGCAGGAGGGTCGGCTTCTGAGGATTTCACTGGACGACCTCTTCTACGGAGAGGTTGAACTGGAGCAGGGCACGGATCTTCTGGATCGGCATGGAAAGGCGTCAAGGCTGAGACATGATATTTCCCAGCAGGAACATCTGGAGTGTCGATGTGTGAAACTTCATAGGTTGTAGGGGACAGCATTTTGGTCACCTTGTAGGGTCCGTCACGACGCGGCGCGAACTTCGAAGTTATGGACTTAGACGCGTCACTTAGTGTATGCGAATCGACTAGCACAATATCACCTACTTCGAACGAAACAGAGCGGCGGTGGCAGTCTTTATACTTCTTACGTCTATCTTGAGATTGTTCATGTGTCTCGCGGGCTTCACTAAGAGCTTTACTCAAAGTTAGTAGATAGGGCGTGATTTGTGGCACGAAGTTGTCCTTGGCTATGATGCTTCGAAAATCACGATTTGCATCATCAGGAGTTCGTAACTCGCGACCGAACGTGAGGTACGCAGGCGTGAAACCGGTTGAGTCGCACTTCACAGTGTTCATCGCGAACCGTATAGCGGGTAACTTTTCAGACCAAGACGAATGGTCATTATTTGTTAGAATAGCTAACTGAGTTTTAATGTCTCTATTCTTTCGTTCGACGGGATTAGCTTCCGGGTGGTATACAGGTATAAGGTTTTGTTGGTATCCGAAACAATGCGCCACTTGCTGCATTACCGCACTCACGAACTGAGTACCGTTGTCACTGATGACTCGACGAGGGATTCCGTATCGTAAGATTATGTTGTCTATGAAACACTTGGCGCAGGCAGCGGCAGTAGCAGATTCTAGCGGAATAATTCTACCCAACGACTAGCAGTGTCTTCCACTACCAGAATCCATGTATAACCTTGAGGAGAGAGGGGCAAAGGCCCAAATAAATCAATAGATAGCACTTCAAACCTCTGGGACTGAACAGGGGTTTGTAGGAGACCAGCGGGTTTGAGGTTAGAGACTTTATAGCGTTGGCACTCAAGACATTTACTTACATGGTCAGAGATAATTTTCTTCATTCCAGGCCAATAGTAGCGTTTTATTATTCTTTGATATGTCTTCTCCACTCCATAATGACCAGCAGTAGCGGAATCATGGTACTCATGCAGTATGTGAGGAATACGTGTACTAGCCACTACCAATTGGGGCTCTTCTTCATCTACTTCAGGAGTATAACGGTATAATATCCCATTGTTCATGATATATCCTCTTTCTGCCCACCTCTTGAAATCTACGCTTGTGTCAGAAGAGGGATCTTCTAAACATCTAATAATCTTGGCAACATCTGGATCATTAAGCTGCTCTTCTCGAACATCAGCAACACTAAGAGTTGGAAAATCTACTCTTACTAGATGAACTTCAGCTATGATGGGAACTTCTGTCATGGGAGGCCTTGATAGAGTATCTGCGATTACATTTTTTCTTCCTGTGATATATTCTATTTTTAGGTCATATGGCATGAGCTCTAGAGCCCATCGAGCTAACCGTCCAGTAGGGGACTTTAAGGTCATTAGCCATTTTAAGGCTTGGTGATCACTTTGCACTATGGTAGTAGCGCCTTCTAAGTATCCTCGAAATTTCTTCACTGCCCAAACCACAGCAAGAGCTTCTCGTTCTGTAGTGCTATAGTTTTGTTCAGCAGGAGTCAGGAGTCTCGAAGCATACTCTACAGGTCGTTCGTTCTCTTTCTCCCCCTGCAGAAGACATGCCCCCAAAGCATAATTGCTAGCATCTGTACGAAGGATATAAGGTAAATTGCAGTCAGCTTGTCGTAGGATTGGGGCGGAACACAATAATTGTTTCAGACATTCAAAGGCCTCTTGTTGTTCTGCTCCCCAGGTCCATTTCACATTTTTCTTGGTTAAATTCGACAAAGGTTTAGCAACATGGGAGAAATTTTCGATGAATCTACGGAACCATGAGCATGTTTGCAGGAATTTTAGCAGTTGAGTAACATTTAGGGGTGGTCTCATGTTTAATATGGCAGATACTTTATTTTCACTTGGCCGGATACCCAAAGGTGAAAGGATGTGTCCGAGATATTGGACTTCCTCACAGGCGAATGAACATTTTGCTCTATTTAGACATAATTTAAATAGGCGCATCCGGTTGAATACTTGTTTCAAATCGTCTATGTGATCAGAGAAGGATGGGGATAATATTATGAGATCATCTAAATAAGCTAGGATATTCAGATTTTGAAGACCAGCACGAAATTTATCAATCATCCTTTGGAAACTAGCGGGACTGTTACACATACCAAAGGGCATGCGTGTGTAACGAAAGGTGCCAAATGGACACACGAAGGCTGTTTTGTCACGATCAGCTGTTCGTACAGAGATTTGATGATAACCATATTTTAAGTCAAGGGTAGTCATAAATCGGGTTTCCTTTGCTGCATGCAAAATATCTTCAATACGTGGCAGAGGGTACTTATCTGCACGTGTTATTGCGTTTAAGCGTCGATAGTCTACTGTTAATCTGATACCTCCATCTTTCTTAGGCACAAGTACCACGGGTGAAGCATATGGGGACTCACACTCTTCGATTATGCCTTGAGCCAAAAGTTTATCTAATTCCTGACGCAGTAATTGCCTTTTGGGCTCTGACATACGGTAAGGTGGAACAGATATTGGTACATCATCAACCAATACAATGGAGTGTTCAGCATATGGAGTAGGGTCTCTATTATATACGAATAAATCAGAATTTTCCTTAACAATGTTGTTAAGATTGGATCTTTCTTCTATGGATAGAGAAATTCCTTCATCTGCTCGTAGTTCTAAATGAGCAAGAGTAACGCTATTGACCTGGCAAGGAGAGCTGACCTGAGCCGGATCTGGAGCAAATGAGTAGGGGATATTAGGGACATCACCATAAAACCATGAGTCATTAGGAATGTCTAGAATGATGTTAGCTTTTCTTAAGAAGTCTGCCCCCAGTAAGGTACGACTATTTGTGTGTGTGGGCACAGAAATTAAGGAAATGCTATGAGAGCGGTTTTGTAAGATAACAACTAAATCAAATACCAAAACAGTGGTAGAAGTAGTCCTACCATCCGCTAGAGTCATGTCTACACTTTTTGTGGAAAAGGGTACCTCATCCTTCAAGAGGATATCTCTTAGCTGAGAGCCAGCAATACTGCACTGTGCTCCCGAATCAAGATAACAATGACCTACATGACCTTCAATAGTGACCTGAACAATGGGTTTAGTTGATAGGTTTGTGGCAAATTGTTGGTCGACATTAACTGTTTCAGCAAGCATAAATTCAGATACTGCTGAGGATTTACTGGATGATTTGCATTTTGGACAATTACTTTTAATGAATCCAGGAGTCTTACATCCATAACACGAAATCTGATTCGAAGTAGAAAAGGTTGGTTTAGGGCTAGTACGAGAAGTTACTAAAGGAGGATTAGGTTTGGGCTCAACCGAAGATTTTCGAGAATCTGCTTCCCTGGTTCTGGCTGCGGCCAATTTTCGACATTCATCCTTCACGTGACCTGGATTTTTGCAAAAGCTACACCGTACCCGTTTTGATTCGTTTTCGTTTTTAATGTTTATTTCCGGATTTTCATACGATTCTTCAGTTTGCCTCGCTTCTTTTAAGAGTTCGCTAAATGTATTGATCTTATCACGTGCGACTTTTTCACGTATTCTCCTATGTAATAAACCGTATACCATATCTAATTGAGTGGCTTCGGTTAATGTATTTGCCGGTAACTGAGCTATTATCGCGCGCGCTTTGCATACAAAAATGTCACACGGAGTTTTAGCATCTTGTTCCGTCGAAAACAGTTCCCGATATACTCTGTAGGCTGGTTTTTGAGGTCCAAAAGTCGATCGTAATAAATTAATGGCGCTGGCCCACGTGTTTACCGTATTTTTAACACCTTGAAACCACGTGGCGGCGAAACCGTCTAGCAGCATGGGTATACCCTTTAATGCGTTCGCGTCAGACACGTGGCTGCACTCTTTATAGATCTCGACCGCATCTATAAAAGCTTTTACATCAGCCCCCTTTGATCCATCGAAGCGAGAAGCGCATTTTGCTAAACTACCCGAGTCCGAAATAGGCCTTGCTATTGTATTTAATAAGGCTTGAAACTGTTCGCTTGTTAAATTTACTGACGACATTTCTGCTGATGTTGATTCGCTTGAACTAAAAACCGTCGCCGACCTAAGCGAATAACTGTGTTTATCGTTTGTTGCCGTGATTGCAAATTTAACACAAAAATAGTAATAAAAATTAAAGGCTTACAGTTTCTGTTGCTTATTTCTTGTAAATACCCTTGAATGGAAGCTTGATATTCCCACAGGATATTTCTGAATGGTCTGTAGTGGAAGATTGATATTCCCACAGGATGTTTTGAACGATCTGTAGTGGAAGATTGATATTCCCACAGGATATTTTGGATGGTCTGTGCGGAGTTTCCACAGCAGTCACATACACAGTAGATTTATTGTTGTGAAGCACTAAACTAAGTGAAAATGTCCACTAATCACCTTACAATGGCGGGAGCAAAAACACTTTTTACTGTTCACAATGAAACTTTACGATTTTCACAGTACGAACTACACTTTAAACTATTTTGCCCAAGTTGGGTGCCAGTTGTGATGTGGGTATTAGTAAAAATAGTTAGGTAATGACTGTGAATATTGATTTATAGGATTTTATTAAAAGAAAACCATGTGTTATAATTTTAACCTACATCTTACAACAACAAAACATATCTATCTGTCTCTTGTCACCGTTCACTCTCGGTGGACACTGTCATGGTTACTTGGTGGTATTCAGCCACGGAGCGGTGTGGCTGTTACATTACCTAGATTTTACTAAAATTTCTTTACTTTAAATTTCTGATGGTGTAACTGAACTTCAGTAGAATTTCTGGAGTTAGAAAAATTTCTGGGAGTGGAAACTGGACTTGCACTCTCTGCCACTCGAACAAATTCATCTCCAAACTGCGAAAAAACCTGGGATGAAAACAAGGATGGAAGCTGCTAGGCAAAATGGAAACATGTCGTTATTCTTCAAAGTTATTGTAAACTCCGTTTTACAAGTATCTTAGATGAGAAAGAGCATTGAAAATAAAATGCAGTGATTACTCGTTCAAAACTTACACATTACATTGAGCACAACTCACTTTTTTCACAAATTTGCCGGTTTTTGACGCCGACATCCACAGTGTGTTCTTTTTTCAAAGATTCTCCCCAACCTTCACGTAAACTGTAAACTGTAACTATACACTAAACGTAACAATGCTAAACATTTTAAATGAAAAGGGGCGAAAAAACCGAAAAACTTACAAGTTTGACGATAAAAATTTGACGAAAAAGTTGAACTAACCTGAAACCAACTGCCTTGACAGTTCAAAACTTCAGCGAGAGTGATGTAATTATCTTAAAAAATCATTCGCCCAACTTAGTATAAACAAATATTATAAACGGGAATATTTCTGTCTATTTGCAAGCCGCAAAATATTTCAAAGCGGCTTCGATCAAAAGAATTACCAAGGATATATGCATCTGTTATATATAAACAAACTTCATTTCGTCGACGCAGAAAGGATCGAAAGATACAAGGGGATTTCAATATATACCAAAAAATTTAAAAATGCTACAAATTTCTTGAAACATTAAAGTAATGATTATTTAGCATAAACATACTAAAATTTTATGTGTAAATTATTATCACTTTTAACGAGTGAAATACGAGGTTATCTATTTTAGTCCATTTATATTTACGTGGTTTTCTTGCTCTTGAAGAATATACGTGGTTTCCTTACCCTTGTTATTTTCTATGCAAGGTTTTCGTTTAACTCATCACAGAAGAAAATTAATAATTGTTGCTAAATAGATTTTTAAAAATAATTAATAATTAAGTATTGATTATTATTGGATCAGTTATTCATTTGTTAGTGATATGTATATTATAAGTATTATAATTATAAAAAATAAATGTCTACCCATTCTAAAAGAAAGATTTAGGAAAATAGAAATAAGCAATATAGAAACGCAAATATTTAATCATATTAAAATATATTATTTTAAAATACATGAGCACACACTATCGCTGCAAATGGTGCTGGAGTTTTTCATGTAGTGAGGAAGGCTATCGTAAAAATATGTCAACTTCCTTGACTGAATAGGAATTTTTGTTTTGTGCAGAAGTTTTAATGTGACGTCAGATGCTGGCTTTTTAATCCTGCACGGAAAATTCGAAAAATCATCTGAAAAGTTTAACTTAGATATACTTTACCCCACCTTCGGGCTTATATTAAATGCATTTCAAATCAGTAACCACGGGATCTTCTTTTTTATTTCCTGGTCGGATCGTGGGTATAAAATTCAATTTACATTTGTACATTTTATAGAACTGGTGATCCAGGTAGTGAACTTTGTAGGAACTGGGGTAGAGTCTTGCTGTACGGCATACTTCCACGTATGCAGCAGCTTCTCTATGTCTTAATTTTCTTTCAATAACACTGTGAATCGAATTGTACTCCATTTGTGTGTGCCCATTTTCTAAGTATTTTTGAGATATAGTCAATCAAGTTTTTTGTGAAATAAGGCATAGCGCATTGGATAAAATGCAGTTTCTATTCTGGTACGTGCATCCGGCACTGTAAAAAATCAAGTTGTCATATTTTGAGCTATCAATTTTAGAGGTTATGAAATGTGAAATAATAGATGTAAACTTGTCAGCAGTTACTCCTCTCTCGGATTCGTCCCAGAGATAACAAGGTGCGTTGTTAGTTTTGAGGTTATAAATTGTGAAATTAAGGTAAACGCTCCTATTTTCGACACAGCCCCAATTATCGGCAGTAATCCTACATAATCGACAAAAATAAGAATTCTTGCGCGTGATTGTCGGACGAAAGTATTTCACTAATTTATAAGGACCTTTATCTACGCCTATGAACAATATGCCAATTGTCAAACGAAAACTGCAATCAGAACATTTAAAAAATATATTGGTCAGTTGGCAATACTACAACTCTTATGGGAAGTGTTTCTTGTTGTACGTGTTAAGAAACAGGTAAGCTACAGAATGCTATAAGTCCTGATTAAAATATGGAATAACAGTTTAATTATGTTTTATATGTTGCGAAATACTTTATTTTGATTATTTGTTGGCCAAAAACTGTTTTTCTATAGCTTTTTGCAATATTTTGAGGATGCCGATAATAGGTACGTAAATATTAGCGGATGATCCAATCGTCGGCTGGAGTGCCGATAATTGGTTATATGCATTGGACTGTATATAAGCTGATTTTAGCGTAATCTTTTAACTTACCACGACAAATGTTTGGTCATTATATGTAATAAAAAACGATGTTTCCTTTACCAATTTTCGGCATCTAGTATCTCTAGTACAAATAGCAATAATTTGACCGAGTATAATACACTGCCGATAATACATACCTATCCGTGCCGATAATTGGAAATTCTTTGTTTTAGACTACAATTCAGAAATTAGCAATGGAAAAGAAAAAGCGAATTCAATATTCTGCGAAAGATATAAACAAAGCTGTTGTAACTGTTCTGTCAGGAATTCCATTTAAAACAGCAAGCAAATTGTATAAGGTACCCAGATCGACTCTACAGGACAAAGTAAAGGGTAGAACTTCTTTAGAGAAGAAATCTGGACCTGGAACCACACTAACACAAGAAGAAGAAAACCTACTGGTAGCATGGCTATTTCGGATTGCATCCTGTGGATTTCCTGCAACTAAAACGCAGTTGTTGGATAGTGTTCAGCTATTACTTAAAGAACTTAATAGGCCTAATCGTTTCGTGGATGATAATCCTGGACGTAAATGGTATGAACTATTTTTAAAAAGGCATCTCGAACTATCTATGAGAATTTCCCAAAACCTAACTTGTGCTAGAAACACTATAACAGAAAATCGAATTCGTCAATGGTTTATTGAAGTAGGGACCTTTTTAGAAAGTACAAACAATCGCAACATAACTTTTGATCCTAGTCGTGTATTTAATTGTGATGAATCAGCTTTTTTCCTGGCTCCTAAGGGAGACAAAGTGTTGGTTAGAAAGGGGATAGAACAGTTTATTCGTTTGTTAGCAACGACGAGAAGGAATGTCTGACAACTTTGGTTACCTGTAGTGCCTCCGGTCAAATTTTACCACCCATGATCGTTTTTAAGTATACAAGAATTCCCAAATCATTAATCGAGAAAATACCGGCTCACTGGGGGATAGAAAAGTCTGAAAATGGGTGGATAGCTGGCGAAAACTTTTTTGAGTACATCGCTAATATATTCCACCCTTGGTTAGTTGCTCAAAAAGTGCAGTTTCCGGTTATACTGTTTTAGGACGGACACAGATCACACTTAACGATGACCCTAAGTGAATTTTGTAGTAATAATATTATTATTCTAATAGCTCTTTGTCCAAACGCAACACATATTTTACAGCCTCTAGATGTTGCAGTCTTTCGACCATTAAAACGTGAATGGAAAAAGAGCGTGCATCGGTGGAGAATGGAAAACCAAGGTAAAAAGATAACCAGAGATTCATTTGCACCTATTTTGGAAAGCACTTGTCAAAAAATGGTAAATATTCCCGATATAGTTAAGAGCGGTTTGAAGGGTTGCGGACTTGTGCCCTTTAATGTTGAAAATATTAAATTTTCTAAATACTTTAAAGTAGACGTGGGAGCACAAAACTGTCAAAGGATACAAGAATAACGACAACCTACAAAATTTCAAGTCGCCCTAAGAGTTGTAGAAGAATGCATCTCAATTGATATGCTGCGATTGTTTGAGCTTTCTGGGTCAATTTGGGAAGGACCAGTAGAGCACACCAGCTTGTTTTCATTATGGAAGGAAATGAAAGTGAAAGCCATGAACAAGCCTTTCAATGAACTTCCAGTCGACTTTGTTACGAATGACTCATTTACAGAAGTGGAAATTCATAATGAAATGGGCGACCAAGAAACAACTGTAAATAACGAATTCAATGATAACTTAGAAAATGAGAACAATACATTTGCTAAGAAAGCAAATGACGATGAGGTGGATGTTACGGAATTGATTGACTGTACAAATTTATTTCTCCTGGTAGGCGTCGCTGAAGATATTCCTATCATAATTTCTAATCCATTCTCCTCCGGTCAATCCTCGTCACAGCAGCTTTCTCCACCTTTGGAACAAAACCTTCAACAAATAGAATTTCATAATCCATTCTCCTCCGGTCCATCGTCGTCACAGCACTTTTCTCCACATTTGGAACAAAATCTTCAACAAATGGAATTTCATAATACATTCTCCTCCGGTAAATCTTCGTCACAGCAGCTTTCTCCACCTTTGAAACAAAACCTTCAACAAATGGAAACTTCCCAAGTTACACCGCCATCCATGAATCATTCAGATTCTAATACTGAGACAAGTTTGAATTTAGACAAGAAGTTTATGGATAATTCTATTCCTACTCAGTTCAAAAAAAAATTTATTTTGGCCTACACCTAAGGAAAATATTGCTAAGCGTAAAGTGATAAAGGATAAGGTACCTGCCGTAGCAACTTCATCTCAGTGGCAACAATATTACAAGAAAAAAGAAGAAAAGAAAAAACAAGAAGAGAGGCTAATAGTGCAGCGGAAAGAAACACGCATCCAAAAGAAAGAATTGGAAAACAAAAAGAAAAAAAAAGTTGATCTTTCACAAACTTTGAATAAAAGAATTTCTAATCGCAGGACAAAGACTAAATTGAAAAATGTCACGAAGGATCTATTTTCCACACAGGAAATGCAAGAAAATAAAAGCATGTTAATTAGCGAACCTTAAACATCTAAATCTTTACAGGAATCTTGGTATTGTTCATTGTGTGACACTGACGATCAGCTGGACATGCGCCTTTGTGGTTCTTGCTTGAAATACTATCATGAGGCTTGTCTTGGTCTAACTGAAGATGACAGAGAAGAACTGAAATGCCCCTTGTGTCAATGACTACTAAAATAATGTGTGTTTATTAATTCAGTTTGCTTAGATAGATACATTAAAAGATTTTATATTTATCTTTTGAAAAATACGTTATTTTATTTGAATTTTCAATTTAGTGTATTTACATACCTACAATAATTTATTTACTTCAATAGTACCTATCTAACTTAATATTTAGGTCCCCTTTATAATTATTCAAATCTTAGGTATCTAACTCATGCCGAAAAAAGGATCTTTGATGTGCCGAAGATTAGAGCATGCATTTAATTTAGAATGCCGATAATGGGGACTTTGGACACTTTTCATTTTATTAATATTTTAAATGTTATAAAATTGTTTTAGAATAAAATAAATATTTTATGTATAATTGTGATAGATTTTATTAGCCCCAACCATAATCTAAATACACGTTGTTCAGGTAATTTGGTTACTAAACTAATTAAAATGAAGCTCCATTGTGCTTAACGTGCTAAAGGTGCCGATAATAGGTACATTTACCTTATGTACTTTTACTTTCGTTCGATAGTAAAAAGCAGATGCCTTCAATGATGGACATAAAAGCACATCCAGTACATTCATAGTAAACACTGCAATTCTCTTGTCTGTTTTCTCTTTGTCATACTGTTTTTTTTTCCTTGCTTTAGTTTTTTTCTAAATGAGTAGAGTATTTTTTTTTTGAGATAAGTTACCCTTGGTAAAAAAAAATCACAAATCACACTGTTTTTTTTGAGATAATAAAGCAAGCTTTAATTGGTCAAACACTGTATGCAATAAACAATCAGAAGCGATGTACTTACTTTTTCTTGCATTACACATTGATTCACAATAAGACTCTCTGTAATATTCTCTGTAAAGATGTGCTTTAGATTGCCCATTCTGCTCCAAGTACAGTTTCCTGGTAGCTTTTCTACAATAGTGCGACTCTAACTTTAGTACAGTATTAAAGAACTCTTTGAGAATAGTTTTACGTGAGGTATCAGCGTTTTTTTCTTTCTCTCTGCTTACATGTGATCATAAATATACATTATCCTCTCCATCATCTTCATTTTACTTTTCCTCTGCGTGCAGTTCTTCTCTCGTCCTGCCAGATCGAGGTATTACCTAGTTTAAAACCGCCTATTCTCCCATACGTAAAGAGTTTAGGAACAATATTTTTGCATACACGAATTCTTTCTTGACTTTGACCAACTTTTAAATGATAGTATAAAGAACCCTTTCTCTGTAGATTTTCTGACTTTACTTTTCTACATGATACATTTCTGTTGTCAACTAATTGCTTAATGAAAATGCGGCGCTAGTTTCTGTCCTGCATATTGTTTATAAGACTTTTTATTCCCTTTTCGTTCTCCTAAAAATTCCCTGCTGTTCGTCATATCACAACCATTTGTAATAAGATCCTGTCCAGGCTGTGCTTCAGTCATGCAATTTTCGGTGATTTCTTGTAGGCATCCTTGTTCAGGATCTTGACTCTTCTTCTTCAAGTGCCGTCTCCATCAATGGAGGTTAGCGGTTATGGTGGCAAACGTTTGTCTATCTTCAGCTGCTCTTAAGAGCTCCTCAAATCCAAGTCCTGTCCAGTTTCTGATATTACGTAACCAGGACAATTTTTTTCTTCCAATTACTCGCTTTCCTTCTATTTTGCCTTTTATTATCAACTGAGGGATGTAGTATTTCTCGTTGCGCAACAAATGCCCTAAATAACTGGTTTTTCTTCTTTTGACTGTTCTCAATAGTTCTTTTTCTAAATTGAGTCTAGCTAGTACTTCTTCATTTGTTTTTCGTGCTGTCCAAGGAATTTTTAAAATTCTACGGTACACCCACATTTCAAATGCCTCGATTCTGTTCAGGCTCTTTATTTTTAAAGTCCACGTTTCGACTCCGTAGAGAAGAACAGACCAGATAAAACATTTTACAAGTTTTAATCTCAATTTAATATTTATATGTGTATCGCAGAATAGAACGCGCATCTTAAAGAAACTATCCCTAGCTTGAGCAATTCTCGCTTTAATTTCTTGTTCTGGGTCCAGCTTGCAATTAATCCAACAGCCAAGGTATTTATATTGGTTTACCTGTTCTAAAATATTCCCATTTATTTTTATAGGTAAGGGGATATTCTGTTTTCTTTGGATCACCATTATTTTTGTTTTTTTTTTCGTTGATCTTTATTCCAAACTCTCGACAAGCATCCTTAAGGTGGTCTATAACCCCCTGTAAGATTGTGTCTGTATCAGCCAGTAGGACAGTATCATCTGCATATCTTATGCTAGATATTGGTTCTCCATTAATTTTTATTCCTGTGGAAAGGTTTTCCAAGGCTTGCTTGAATAGTAGTTCCGAGTAAAGATTGATGTATGATCGTCGATTCTAATCTTGGCACTCTGCCTTCAATATAAGTTCTTAATTAATCGGAGATCTTTACTATCCAAGTTGATGCTCTGCAAGGAATTTAACATTTTATTATGGTTTACGCGATCAAATGCCTTTGCAAAGTCTACAAAACATAAAAAGACATCCTTTTGTTGGTCGTAACACTTCTGCAGCAGTACTTGTAGTGAAAACAAGGCCTCTCTGGTCCCCATTCCGGCTCTGAATCCAAATTGATCGTATCCAACTTCTTTTTCACACCTTTTGTATACCCTATTATGAAGTATTTTTAATAGAATTTTAAGCACTTGGCTCATAAGACTTATTAATCTAAAATCTGCGCATCGTTAGCGTTAGTTAGCTTGTTTTGGAATGGGAATAAAAATAGATTCTAACCATTCCTCTGGTATTTCCCCAGTATCGTAGATTGTATTAAACAAAATTACTAACAAATCAATGTTATTACTTTCGATCAATTTAAGTATTTCAGGATAAACTTCATCAGGTCCAGGGCTTTTGTTGGTCTTTAATTGTTTAATGGCATATTCCACTTCGACTTTTAGAATTGGTGGGCTTTCAGTAAAATTATTTATTGTAATGTCTATTCTTTCATCTCGGAACAGCTGTTGTATAAATTTTTCCCATTCTCCTATTTTGTCTTTGGTGTTATGAATTAACTCTCCGTTGTTATTTACCAGTGGGCAATGTTGTTTTTTGTGGATGAATGAAAATTCTTTCACCTTCTTGTACATATTAAAGTAATCATGTCTATGTTCTAATTCTTCTATTTCTTTACATTTTTCTTCGAGCCATTTCTCTTTTGATTCTTTTATTTTCCTTCGTATTTCTGTATTTAATCGTTTGTAATCGATTGTTTTCTTTTTTTTGTATTTCCTCCTTTCGTCTATCATCTTTAGAATAGCTGGTGTCATCTTGACTCATTTCAACTAAAGTTTCATTAGGGCTATACATTTCTGAATTTTCAAAATAATATATCATATTATTAGTTCCAGTTGTCTCATGAGTTGAGTTTCCTTTGGCAGCTATTTCTTCTAAATGAGTTTCTCCTCGTAAAATGTCTTCATCATTTAAATGTATGTTTTTAACAAATATTACACCTAGAGACGGTGTAATTGTATCCAATTCTGGCAATGAATTGGATAAGTCCAGGATTGGTAATTGTTCCGAACTATCACTATAAATATCTTCTGTAGGTTTTGAAACCGGTTTTAAAATTGACACACACCTTGAGAAAGAACTCCTTGCGTACTGTATGGGGCCGTTTTCAAAGCAGGGGTTGTCACACTTAGGGGTAATGGTTGACGACAGTCTTTAATATCTAAATTTTTTTGCTTGTTCTTTGGGGCCAAATCCACAAAAAGTTTGCTGCAACAACTCATGTCTGTATAAAATTTCCCCTCAGTTAATATAATGTAATAACATAATATAATAAAAATGTGAAATTATGGTCTATGAATTTATCATTCTGTTTTCAAATTTATTATTTTAAACTAAAATCTAAAATAGTAGGTCTAATAATCAAGAAAGAAAAGAAAAGCTCGTAAATCAGTATAAAATATGTAAAATGTCATGCATTCACTATGCCACAGTATAGACAGAAAACCTCGTAAATCTGATGTAGGAGGTTTTCTAAATAACTATAAAAAACATAACCTTTTTCAGAGGTTTTCCTAAACATAACCATTTACAAATGCAGGTGTTTGTCATTAAATATAATTAAAAGGTATATAAACTATTGAACTTACCTGTCTTTTAATGTTTTTCTTCAAAAAAAAATAGTGGAAGATACGAGCAGCAATAAAAACTTCACTTTAAACAAGGAGTATAAGTACAACGTGTATTTGTTGTTTTCTTACTAAACATGGAGAGCGGAAAGCTCATTGGTATTCGTGTTTCGTGGTATTTTCTCAATAAAAGGCAGCGCGAGGCAGAAGAATTTATTTTTAAAAATAAAAATATAATTTTGGTCCAAAATTGGATATACGTGGTTTTCCAATTAAGGCGACGTTTGGCGAATCGGTCCCAGCTTCACCTACAAATCCGTTCCCATCAGGATTAGTAGTACTTAACATCACTAACAACGTCTAGATCTTCTAACTCCGCAGAGGGGTAATGGGGTAATATATATAGTAAAATATATAGTACGACGCTGAAGATAGATTGTTTTAAATAGAATGCGATTGAGCTGTTCACAACTAAAATTTATTCTTGCAATATTTCTTTCAATAAAAGTATAAGTTCGACTTATGCCCTTTCTCCTTAAATATAGTATTTTATCCCAAAATCAGTTCGGCTTTTTGTCTAATAAATGCACTAGTGATGCCATATTTTCTGTGTTACATGATGTATACCTATCACTAAACAGTAACCTCTCCTCCGCCACCGTTTTCTGCGACTATTCCAAAGCCTTTGACTGCGTAAATCACGACATTCTGTTAAAAAAATTAAATTTCTATGGAATTCGGGGTGTGTCTTTGAACTGGTTCAAAACTTACTTGGTAGGTAGGAAACAATTGGTTAGAATAAATGACACCGACTCTAGTTGTAAAGATACTGAGTGTGGAGTACCGCAAGGTTCAGTATTAGGTCCCATTCTTTTTTTACTTTTCATTAATGACATCACCTACTTGAAAATTAAAGGAAAAATTTTTCTATTTGCTGATGATACCAGTATTACTTGGAGCAGCTCTGATATTTCAACGCTTCATTCAATTATAACCGCTGATTTACTTATAATCAAGGCTTGGTCAGACTCCAACTTACTTAGCTTTAACGTGGATAAGACTGTAGCATTATCTTATAAAGGAGTCATGCAACCCTTGCTTTTGAATGAGAGTCAAATCAATATCGTAAATTCCGTGAAATTTCTAGGTATTCTCATTGACAGTGATCTCAAATGGTCCTTGCATACTGACTCCTTAAGGAAGAAACGAGCCTTAGCTTGCTTTGCAATAAGATCTGTTTCGAAGGAACTAAATTTATCTTCTGTCAAAATGGCATATTTCTCATTGTTCGAGTCCCATCTTCGATATGGGCTTTCATTTTGGGGTTCTAGTACAGCGGCCCAATTTGATACTATTTTTAAGTTGCAAAAAAGAGCAATCCGTTATCTATTTGGTCTCAAACAAACAACTCATTGCAAGACCTACTTCAAAAATCACGGAATTTTGACGCTTCCCTCTTTATTTATTTTGGAAACGGTTTGTTTGATTCGAAAGCATCTAAACATTTTTCCCGATAGACCTGACCATGGCTACTCCATTAGAAATTCGGATTGTAACGTTTATTTGCCGATCCCGTCCACTCAGCTAGTAAAGAATTCTATTCTATATCGTGCAAAGAAACTTTATAATCACCTTCCAAGAGAAATTAAATCCGCAACATTCTTCGTTAAGTTTCGTAAGGTGACAAAAATCTATCTCTCAGAAAGACCATATTATTCAGTTGACGAGTTTCTTAATGTATAACAAAGAAACAAAATTAGTATTGTTTATAATTATATTTGGGTGTCTCAAGCAGTGGCTACAATTTGTCTCATTTGTTGTTGTCTCTACAAATTATGTAGGTTATACAATAATTTTACTAATTTAAAATTGTGTTATTCTGTTTTTTACTGTATTTGTTTTTGTTTTATACTTTTTGTACTATTTGACTGATTTATTTTTTAGCTTTGTCCATAAAATTGTTCAATAATTTTCAGTGACAATAAAGCATATTTCTATTCTATTCTATTCTAATAATTTAAAAAATGTATATATGTATTGTATTTTAGGCGTGTGCTGGTTGTGTTATAATAGTAAAAGTACTACCCAAGATTGAGAATATTCTTGATATTATTGCTGAAAATACAAAGAAGTTTCTATATCAGGATAAGTTATTCGAAAGCAATGTTATGAAAGAGGCTAGAAATATGAAAGTCATATGTATCGCAAGTATAATTTATAGTTTTACTGCTCATCTGTTGTTTGCTTTACCTACTGTTTTTAACGATTATGATATTAGCGCTGCCTATTGGCTAATTAAAAACTATTATGGTATATTTAGTATAGCTATGACTTTAATGTTTAGTGCTTTATTACTTATAGGTAATTGATAAATTTTATTAAGATTATCTCACAAATATTTTGTCACTCAAACTGCAGCATGTACAGCAAATTTCGCTGAGTTTTTTTTTATATAGTGACGTAAGCGTCTGGACACATCGAAGAAAAATCCCACTGAAATTTTAACTGCGTAATAAAATATGATAATATTCTACGTTTTAGTTCTGCAATTTTCGAAGCTAAGGAATGTTCAAGGTCATATACCCTGAGCGCCGCCTCATTTGAAAAGAATTCCGATTGGCTAGTCAAACCTACACTTTTGTTTGTAAAATAGTGAATTATACTCAAATGTAATGTGTCAATTTTTATCAGAGTATTCACTGTTTTGTTTTCGTGCCGTGTCTTATCTGAGGGATTTGTAAAACGGCGTTCTAAACAAGTTTAAAAGATACCCACATGGTTCCAAGGAAAAGCTTGAGTTTTTAAGAAGCCAAGTTTCGAAGATTGCGTCGAGATAATCCAGTGCCCAGCTTCCATCCTCATTTTGTTTATCCCAGGTCATTCCAGACTATTGTCGCAGTTTGTGAGACGCATTTGTTTGTGTTGCAGTGAATTTTGAATCCAGTTCCGACCACAGAACTTTTAAAGAAGATATTAATATTTAGTGAAGATCAGGTACTTCTCTTTGTTAATTTTTGAAAAAGTAAAAATAGACATTTTCCATCAATAATTGCTTTCCGAAGAAGTTAAGAAATTGTAATAAGTAAAATTATAAATATTAGTGAGTGGCTAACTGAAATTTAATTATCCTTATAAAGTTTTAATTTATTATTGACATGACAGTTAGCATTGTTTTTTGACATTTGGATTTTTGACATACCTAACCATAAATTTAAAATTCGTTTTGTTTTGTTTTTAAAAAAGTTAACCTCTATGCATAGTTCCATTTAAAAAGATATTTTTAATTTGTAATAATTTATTTCTGCTACAAAATGTCGCCCATTAACAATTGTGTGTTCTTATAGTATCACTAACTTCTAGAGTTGTAAACCCACAGAACATTGTAAATTTTGTTTTTGTTATTTTGTATTTATTATTTATAATTTGTAACTGTTTGTGGTAAGTCATTAATAAATATGTAATTTTTTTCGCTAAAGAAAAAGAGTATTAGTTCCTTTAAAAAGTTTCCAACGCCTTTTTGTATTTTTTAGGAAAGAAAAGCCTATCTTTTCATCTAGCAGGAAGATTCTTGTAAGCGGCGTCCATTTTAAATAGCTTAAGAACATTGTTTCATGTACTTTCTCACGACCCAGCACTCCAAACAAACCAAGAGCAGCCGTTCGCAAAAGTTTCGGTTTGTTTTGCTTACCCTATCTACATTCCAGTAATTTCTGTCCCCAATTTTTAACCCCCTATAGTAATACCCTATGTGGTAGGCAAAATAATTGTTACATTACTAGTTGAATATATAGTTGATTGGACTGCAAAACTACTTCTCTAAATTCCAACAAATTGTTTAATCGCAAGAACTATTGTCATAATTGTTACTTATATAAATATTTTAATATAAATATGTTTTGTTTTCCGTCTATAAATACCTCAAAAAACAATTTAACGGAATTATAAGGGAAAATATTTTGGCAGAGGTAATATAAGTATAAGTTGAATTGATAGGTGGCGCGGAGACAGAGTGAAATGTGAAATTGGTAAATTCCATTAGAAAACAACAAAAGTTAGTAAACGCAAGTTTGATGGCGGATGTCATATTCCTATAGTATCCCACCAACTCACTAAACTGCATCAAAAACAATTGGGACATTGCCTATGTGTACAGAAAGTCGAATAAAATAGAATAATTTTTATCTGAATGGTAGAGGTGGAAATAACTCCATCAAGGACATACAGTCCTTCCACTCGCAAAAATTGGAAATAAATTTCGAAGCTTCAGATTATAAAAAAAGAAAAAAAAGAATTATATATCTCATCTTATGAGAGCAAGAAATCAATAAAATCCCTTGCTAGCCGAAAGAGAAAAAAAGAATCTGAGAGAAAAATACAAAGAACTAAGAGAAATGAGAAAAGAAATGACAGATATAACAAAGAGATAATAGAATTAAAAAAATCAGAGCTGAAAATAAAGGAAATACAAAGCAATGTCTATATAAGGTGCAAAATAGATTGGAAAGGCTCACAAACAAAAAAAAAAGAATCAATATTGTAGTAAATGGATTAGAGATTAATACAGATAAAATAAATTAAAGAAGATATGACAAATTTTATAAGAATACACCTAAAGAAGGAAGCAAATATATTAACCCTATCCACAATACAAGATACAAAAACATATATTTGTTGATAATTTTTGTAAAAATTTTGCATCCCAAAATCTTTAAACTCAAAAAAAATTTATCCCATTTGGTATCATTTGGTGTTGGTGGTAACTGAATTATCCATCTATAACACTTGATATAGTGGTCTGGTAAAAATTGGACTAGAATAGGAAATACGTTTATTATTGCTTTTATACTACTGAAAATTTAATTTTGTACATGGAAACTATAAAAATAATTTTTATTATCATTTAAATATAAAAAAACATTTCACTTAGAGCATACACCATCAAATCCAACATCTTGCACTGAGGCAGAATGCATTACTTGTCTCTATTTGGTATATTCTTTTGAGAAAAACGTCCTCGTTTTGTCGTGTCGGACTTTCTAGCTTTCAGTAACTCATGTCCAACTTAAGATTTTAATTGGAGAAGGGTGATGTTTTTCACTTGTTTTTATTTGCAATGTCTTGGGAACAGCAACTAGGAGTTGACAATATATGTATTAATAAGATTAAATATTATTCTCAAATAGAATCTTTTTGGTTTGATTTTGATTCTATATAGTTCTACAAGCATGTCATGCAATTCCACAACCTCCATCGAAATATTATATTCTTTGACAATTGCTCACCGTTCGATTTCTACAGGTTTTGCGTAGGTTTTTATTGCCATACCAATTGAGAGCACTAATATATTTTTTTGCTGTCCATTTTTATATCAGAGGATTTACGACCTTTTGCCATTAGAACTTTGTCTTCTGAAAAAAGACAACCTGCTAGCCGCCCACTTCTTACAGTTCCTGAAGCAAGGAAGCCCTGTTCTTTCAGACTAATAAGTTGATGATAAGATGTTAACAAATTATCCGTAAAAATCTTGAAATTAATGTGGTTTGGCAGATTTCTAATCAACTTCAGTAATATTGTATGGTATAATAAACTCATCGATACTGTTGAGTTCCTTAAGTTCTATCTTATTCATATTTTCCCGAACTTTTTAAATGAAAGGCTTTTATATAATTTGTCACTGTTGCTAGACGATACTTTTAAATTATCGTTAACGTGAAAATATGCTCGCAATTTATTAAAATAATTACGTGACATGATATCAGCTATCGTATTTGTAATAATATTTAAAACGGCCTGTTGTACATTTTTATTAATATTGCTTTCAGTAATAGAGTGTAATCATAACCTAATCTAAAGTGCTTAACCTCTATATGCCCTGAGACCATGTGAGGCCTGGCCCATGTCATAGTCCTGTCAGAACTTTACATTTATGAGCTATTCAGTCTCATGACATCTTTCCCTTCCTATAAAATACAGACATTACATCAATGAACTAATAATAAAAACATTCTAAAATAAAAACTAATAACAATAGTGATTGCAAAACTAGTACATTTCAAAATCATTATATCTAGATGGGGGTTTATTAATCTTTTACTTCTGGTAGGAAACTGATTCGATATTTCACTCTCACAGGCCGTTGATGTTGAAGGTCTGTCATTCTCATTAAGATCAAAATTATCTCCTAGGTTAATATGATGTTTAGGCATATAATTAGATGGTCTCAAGTGATAGCTATTTCTTCTTACGCGTGTCCCATTTTCTTTCTCAACAACATATTATCTTGGCTCTTTGTAAACCTTGTCTAACCACAGCAGGTTTCTATTGCCTATCTTCTCTTGTAAGCACATTATACCCTACACCTGATTCTTTTTTTGTAGCTGTATTTCTATCATAGTAGTGCTTGTACAATTTTGTTTTATTATCCAATTTATTCTTTTCATTATTTAGGTTACCTGTTCTGGTAAATATTTCTCATGTAAAACTGGAAGTTTGCCTCTAAGTCTACGACTATTCAAGAGTTGTGCTGGGGACTTGTCTGATCCTAATAGTGGTGTATTTCTATATTCTAATAAGGCTAACTGAAGATCTTCACACTTCCTGAAAATATTTTTAGCTATCTGGACGGCTCGTTTTGCCTGATCATTTGCTCTAGGATATCTAGGGCTAGATGTCACAAATTTAAAGTTCCATTCCTTAAAGAATTCTCGACATTCCTTAGAGCCAAAAGGCGTATTATCAGATACAACTTCCAAAGGGAGTTCGAATTCGATAGTCAAGGTGTGTGGATTTATTCGAGTTTTTGTTAATTTACTGGTGATTGATTCTTGTAAAATACAAGTATAATTAGTTGTTAGTTTTGGTATTGATATTTACGAAGAGCATATTCGAGTTTTTTAAAGCGTAAGTATACTACGACCTACCCCTACGAAGATTATACACGTGGACTTCTCCAAAAGATAACACCAACAATATAATCAGAAACCAAATAGATTTTATAACGATTAACAAAAGGTTTCGTAATGGAGTACAAAGTGCAAAAACCTATCCAAGCGCAGATGCAGATACGGATCATAATCTATTACTAGCAAACGTCAACATTAAACTCAGGAAACCGGAGAAAAAAGCTAAAACCACCAAAATTAACATCAAAAACCTAAAAGACGACAACTGCCAACAGCAACTAAACGCAGAGATAAATAAATTAACTAAAGGAAGCGTTGAATGGGCAGATATGAAAAAAGCCATATTAAAAGCGGAAAGGAGGTCCTAGGTGAAGAAGAGAAAATAACTAAAAAAGACTGGATGACACCGGAAATAGTTGAGCTAATAACTGAAAAAAGAAAATACAAAAATAAAGATGAAAATAAATATAAAACCATCAAGAATAAAATCAAATATGAAATCAGAAAGGCTAAGGAGGAATGGATGAACAAAGAATGCCTGGAATTGGAAGAACTCAGCAACAAACATGACACCTCAAACTTACATAAAAAAATTAAAGAACTTACAGGCAACACCAGACAAAGAAGAACACTCATAACAAGAGATAATAATGGAGAAATACTTACTGAAGAGAGCAAAATAAAGGAAGTATGGGAACAATATATAATCCGTCTTTTCCATGACGAGAGAGAAAATGAACAAGATATAGGTGAAGAAAAACAATACCTACAAATTTTACCCTCAGAAGTAAAGAATGCCCTACAGAATGCAAAACAAGGAAAAGCACCGGGTCCTGATCAAATTCCAGTTGAACTGTTAAAAGCCTTAGATGACGGTAAATATAAAGAGACTCACCCGAATTCTCAACCACATATATGTAGAGGGCAACATCCCGGAAGAATGGCTTAAATCGATATTTTTACCTCTACCAAAAAACAACAATCCCAAATTATGTAATGACTATAGATTAATAAGCCTAATGTGCTACCCTTTAAAGATTCTTTTGAAAATTGTTCAAAACCGAATTTATAAGAAATGTGAGGAACAGATAGATGAAACTCAGTTTGGCTTCAGAGGAGGCATGGGTACAAGAGAGGCATTATTTGCGTTGACGGTACTCTTGCAGAAATGTCGGGAATATAACAAGAGTGCATATATATGCTTCATAGACTTTAGGAAGGCCTTTGACCGAGTGCAGCATATGAAGTTAATAGTTGAATTAAAAAACATCAATTTAGACAAAAAAGACATTGAGTTTATTAAGGCTATATACTGGAACCAGAAAGCAGTAGTAAAGGTGAACGATATAGAAACAAATAATATACCGATTGCGAGAGGGGTTAGGCAAGGATGCGTCTTGTCTCCGACGCTTTTCAACGTGTACTCACAGGTCATATTCAGAAAAGCCTTATGGGAAAGAAAAGAGGGAATAAGAATTGGTGGAGAAATCATAAACACCATGAGATTTGAAGATGACACGGTAATTATGGCTGAGAGTATAGAAGATCTACAAACTTTACTAAATGCAATAAATAGTGAATGCATTCAAATAAGACTTGACATCAACACAGATAAGACCAAATTTATGATAGTATCAAGGAGTCTAATAAATAATGAACAACTAACTCTTGGTGGACAGCAAATAGAGAGAGTGACAAAATATAAATATCTGGGAGCTTATATCAACACAGAATTAGATCCAGACCAAGAGATCCGGGTACGAATAGAAATGGCAAGGGCAGCGTTCTTAAAATTCAAACAATTGTTCTGTGACAAAAATCTGAATATTGCGCTGAGACTGAGGTTTGTTGAATGTTACGTCTGGTCGCAATTATTGTACGGGGTAGAAACATGGACACTAAAAGCGCAAATAGTTAAAAAGATTGAAGCCTTTGAACTTTGGATATACCGGAGAATGTTGAGAATCCCATGGACTGCCAGGGTCACCAATGAGGAAGTGCTGAGAAGAATGGGTCGAGTCAAAAAATTGTTGAGAACGATAAAAGTACGCAAGACTGCATATCTTGGACACATACTAAGAAATAATAAATATAGTCTTCTCCAGGTCATCATGCAGGGTAGAGTCGATGGCAAAAAGGGAATAGGTAGAAAGAGGAAGTCATGGCTGCGAAATATTCGAGACTGGACAAACATGACTGTAGCCAAATTATTCCACTTTGCAAAAGACAGAGAAGCTTTTAAAAATGTGGTCGCCAACCTCCGTTAATGGGGACGGCATAGGAAGAAGAAGAAAGCGTAAGTGATGTCAGAAAAAACGGGCGGCGGTAGACCGCCCGATAAACACGTTGAAAATGAATACGTTTGATAAAAGTGATAGTGAAAACAACATGTATGTTCAACTAATTGATATGAATAACAGTTATAGACCAGGAGATAATGGTCCATTTTATGTGTTTGTTGAACACAAAAATAAAAATTTAGGGAGACTTTTTCCAATTAAAATAGGGCACTTTCTCCTTAAAGATGAAACTTTAAAAAATGATGTAATAGATATTAAACCGGTAGGTGTTAATAGGGTAAAGGTTATTTTTAATACATTATAAATAGCCAGTAGCTTAGTAAACCACGAAGTCATATTAAAAAATGAGTTAATAGCGTTTATACCTAAATTTTATACACATAAAAAAGGAGTTGTCAGGATGGTAGATACTTTCTTTTCTGAAGAATATTTATTAAGTGCTATCAAATCAAATAAACAGGTATCAAGTGTCAATCGTATGAAAAGGAAAATTATAGATTCTGATGGAAACGTAGTTTTGGTAAACAGACAAATGATAATAGTAGAATTTTTAGGAAACGAAATTCCAAACTGTATACAAATAAATTTATGCAATTTTCATGTTGAACCTTACATACAACCCGTTGTACAGTGTTTCAAATGTCTGAGATATGGCCACTCAGCTAGCCAATGTAAATCAAAAAATGAGAGATGTCAAAAGTGTACAGATACAAGTCAAACAAAAGAGGATTGTAAAGAAAATAATTTGTGTATTTATTGTAATAATAACGACCACCCCTCAATTTCACGTATTTGTCCTGTATATGCAAAGCAAAAGGGGATAAAATAAATTATGTCAGTTGAAAACATTTCTTTTAAAGAAGCCGAAAATAGATATAATAATCCATCATATGCGAAGGTGATTAGGAATAACCGTTTCTCTATTTTGAACAACGATAACAATTTTCCAACTTTACGAAATACTTCTGGCGACAGTCCATCGTCTAATATTACTTTTAAAAAACCAAAACCAGCTTCTAAAGCCAATACTAATAAAACAATTAAACCTAACCCCTACAGAGAAGAATTTATGGACTATAAAGAGAAAACTATAATGTTAATTGCCTCCTTCATAAATAAATTCCAAAAAAATTTTCAATTAGCACCAAGCACTCTTATGAAATCTAATATCAGGGACTTTCTAGAAAGTGCCTTTGTTACAAGTGATCCAAATGATGCTATGGAAACATATAGTGAATCAGATTCAAGTGAAAAATACTTTTACTGATTAAACTTTAAAAATGGCTATTAAACAAGCAATTAAAAACCAATTGGTAATTTTGCAGTGGAATAGTAGATCAATAACATCTAATAAAAATAATTTGTTAAATTACCTTAATAAAAACCATGTTGATATTATCATACTTTCCGAAACTTGGCTTAAGTTTAATAGTAATTTTAATATAAAGGGATATAATTTCATAAGCTAATAAGCTTTTTAAGCTAATAAAAACAAACTTATGACGACAGAAATGGATTATCTGAGACGAAGCTGCGGTAGATCGAAACTAGAAAGAGTTAGGAACGAACAAATAACAAACGAAATGAAAATGAAGCGAAGTATCAACGATGACATAGAAAGAAAACAATTAATCTGGTTCGGACATGTTAAAAGAATGCCAGAGTACAGATGGCCTAAAAGAGTACTGGAATGGATCCCTCCTGAAAGAAGAAAGAGAGGACGACTACGGAGAAGTTGGCGCAACAATATTGATGAAGCAATGGCGGCAAGAGACTTAGAAGAGGCAACTGCATATGACAGAAAAAGATGGAAATTGGGGGCGGAGAAGCGGCAACAGCCGTAAACAATCCGTTATTATATATATATATATATATATATATATATATATATATATATATATATCTATATATATATATATATATATATATATATATATATATATATATATATATATATAATATATATATATATATATATATATATATATATATATATATATATATATATATATATATATATATAATATATATATATATATATGGCGGAGTTGGTATATTTATCTTACAAACACTTAACTATCGAGAAAGTATAATAACCCAAAATATAACCCAGTATATAAAATATTAAAATTAAAACAATTAAGGGATATTTAAACACACTAAAACAGAAAACACTTAGAACGGACGAAACAAACATTAAATTTAAAAAGGGGGAAGGACTTTATATACTCGACTTTGCAATAATCTACCATTTTGCCAATAGAACTTTATCAAAGAAATTTGATAATTACAAGTTGAAAGAATTGCACACCCACACAATTTGTCCATCTAAGCTTATTCATTGTCATAAAACTGTCACCTTCATTAAACAAATACTTAATAAATAACACACATTTCATAAATATATCTCTCTAATAAGTATAAATAACTTTTAAATAATACAATGGTATATAACATCACCTTCATCTAACAAACAATCACACACCTATCTCTACTTCATTGGATCAAATCTATCTCCTCAAGAACTTTCCGTTTACTGTCAAACAACTACAATAGCAGACTTAAGTTCTCCATTCAACAATACATGATAGTTTAAACCATGTTCTACCATGCATCAATTAATAGAGTACCTGCATCATTGATTTAACTTTATATCGAGACATGAAGATGCTTTGCATATTGTAGAAAGCGAAACCGGTCGTCTAAATAGTTAAATTAAATTGATTGTGAGTAAGTCTTATTTATTATTTCTTTTACCTACTTGAAATGGACTCACACAAGCAACACATTTATGATCTTTTTTTTTATTTCATAAAAAATTTTATGAAACCGCTGTATGTCCATCATTGAAAGATAACAGCATTGAACTGATTGTATTTTGTGACCACACGATGGATACTGAGGCAAACTGCTTGCAGAATATCTACAACAATGGGTTAACACTGGATTAATATAAACGAGGCGAAAAAATAGTTATAAAAATAATTACCAATGTTAGGTATATTAATATCTTTACTCGTGATACTTGATCAAATAAAATACAATTACAATATGTACAATTACAAATATACAAATATAATGCAATTACAATATTACAAGATATACAATTTGAATTGTATATATTATTTTGTTAAATACATGAACTAAACAATTAAAATTTTTATACATTTATAACGGCAGAAACTTTTTAATCATATACAATAAAGGTACAGATTTTTGAAGCACTTGGTAACGTAGTCTAATATTTTGCTCATATTTTTTGTCAATCACCGAGTTAAAATGTGTTGTAAACGGTTGTAACCGAAATACATTAAATTGCCAATTATTATTGGTTATGTTCACAATACTGTTTTATATTTTAAAAGTTTAAAATCTTACCTTGCAACTTTTTGTTTTGTTTTTTCCAAGAACTAGGATCGCGTTGTCTTTTTCTTGATTCGCTGATTGAAACTTGCGTGCAAGTTGTTTCCATTTTTTAATAAAAAAGCTAATCTGATTTCTATAATTGTTTAACTTGTTGAGTTACCCTTAATAAGTCTTACACTATCTGCTTATATTCAATAACACTAACGGCGTTGGAGGAAAAGTCCACTTTTGCATCTGAACCAATTCTTTCGCACCAAATTACTACTAGGAAGTGTCCACTTTTGCTTTTTATTAAATTGTTAATATATGGATCTTTAATCACTGATTACAGGAATGCTTTTAACTAATTTTGACCAAAAAGTATAAATGTCTGGTTTTGCATCTAGACCTCTCAACTAATAAATGAGGCTACCCCAGCCACGTCTTAAATATTCATAAAAATGCAAAAGGCCAACGGTTATTAGGTTCGTCTTCTGCACATATATTTATGAACTTTTTGATCTAGCCTATCGACACCAAATTTTATACTATTATAATAGAATATCATATCTGGTCTTTTGTCAACATGATCTGCACAGTAAGCATTGTGATTCATGGTAGATAGGACTAGGACGCTTCTTTGTTTTTTCGAACATTTCGAAAGTATTTTCCAGTAATTAATGCACAAGAGAAAGATCAGTGAAATAGTTATTGCAAGTCACATTCCATTTGGAATTATAATAAGGCTCAACGAGTTGCTTTACAATTAGAGATGCAAGACCTTTGCCTATTGTATTTCCGTTTTTTCCTGTATCTGGCATTCCATCTAAAGGGTATTGTTTCCGAGTCATAGGCCCACTATATTATTATGCCATACTTATCTGGCTTTTAAGGCATATATTGCTTAAAAGAACACCTACCTCGATATGGAACAAGTTGCTCATCTACCGTTATATTTTTCCTGGTAAATAGTATTTCTAAAATTGTTGGTTAACTTGATTTCACACATCGCGTATTTCTGCTAGTTTGTCGTTCCTTCTTCGTTTAGACCTCGTGTTGTTTGGAGTTAGTAGTAGTCCAATAAAGGCATATAGCCCTGTAAAGTCGCAATATTTCCGGTTTTCTATCCCCAGGATTTTTCTGCTTCTTTATTTGTACACTTCACTATGTCCTTCAAAATTTTTTCGCCTACAAACAAACAAAATAATTCAACATGATCATCTACACTTTGATCAGAGGCTAACATTATTTTGTGCACTTTGCTTTCTATTATGTCGCATACGTCCTGTCGGTTGTGGAAGTGAAAGTGGAAGAAAAATAAAAAAAAAATTTTAAAAAAATGAACTTAAAAAAATTAAAAATTCGTCTTTTATTCTACGCCACCCTTTTATTGTACGCCACTGCCTCGCGCTAGACACGTTCACGTTATTCATCGTTTTTTCGATTGTCGATGCCCGGTTGACTCAGTTCTCATTTTATTCTCAACTTTTGTGCGAGACGCTTCAAGTTTGTTTGCCTTGTGAGATAGTGTTTTTACAGTTTATTTCCTTTTAAAACAATTGTTTTCGAAATCACCACGAGTAAGCCATCAACTTCAAAACGTAAATATGAGGACGATATCGCGATTCATGAATTTAAAACTGAGTGGAAAGAACAATTCTTAGTTACTCATCACAACATTTCTAAGCCTTGCTGTTTTATATGTGGAATTTGTGTGGCAATGCCAAAAAAATTTAATCTGGAGCGCCATTATAAACAAATTCATGGCGATTTCACCAACAATTATCCTGTCGGATCACTCCTACGAACCGAATTCATCGCCAAGAAAAAATCTTTAGCCGGGCAACAATCTCTGTTCCATAAAGAAAGCAATGAAATGGAAACAATGGCAAAGACTTCATATGAACTCTCGCTGTTATTAGCACGAAAGAAATGCCATATTCCAACGGGGAAAAAGTAATTAAAAATTGTTTACTAATATTTGCTCAAAATGTCGGTGATTCAAACATAAAACATTTGGTGGACCAAATCGCTTTGTCCAGAAACACCGTCATGCGCCGAATTGATGATATGGGCCAGAATGTTGAAACCCAAATTATCGCCGGACTACGAGACGTAGCAAATATTTTTTACTGGCTTTGGATGAAAGCTGTGACATCACAGGTAATGTGCAGTTGAGCATATTTATACGCTTCGTGATATATAGTTTCGATGTTGTGGAGGAGCTATTAGATTTGCGTCAACTGGTCTCCACAACAGGACAGGATGTCTTGGATCAAGTAAAAAATGTTATTGAAGGTAGCAAAGTGAAGTGGTCGAAATTAAAGTCGGTTTGTACAGATGGAGCGCCTTCCATGGTTGGTAGAATCAAAGGATTTTCAACGCTACTTAAAAACTTTTTAGGAAGAAATGTTTTTAAATTCCATTGTATAATCCTCCAAAAAGCGTTATGTGCCAAGGAAATCGATCTATCCTCGATGATTGAGCCTGTATCGCGGTGTATCAATAAAATACATGCTCGAGCTAGTAATCGACGACGATTTCGAGAACTTTCTCAGGAAGAAAAGAAGGAGGCAGGTGAATTACTGCTTTATTGCAGTGTTAGATGGTTGTCCAAAGGAAATGCACTGGCACAGTATAAAGAGGTCCAAATTGGAACCTCTTTATACTGTGGCACTGGCAAGATTTTGGAATTTGAAAGAGTGTGTTTTGCAATTTTTGGAGGAGAATGACAAATTGACAAACAAGTGCTCCCTGTTAAAAAATGAAGACGGGCTATGGGATTTAGATTTTTTGGAGACATAACGGGACATTTGAACATATTAAATTTAAGAGTACAAGGAAAAGATTGTATTTTTTCAACCTTAGTTAGCCACGTAAGGTCGTTCAAAAAGAAACTTTGTCTTTCAAAAAATCACTTTTTTATTCAGATTTTAATAAAAAAAAACTCACTCAGTTTAAATTTATGATGGAATTAGCCATCGAATTAAATAATTTTCCAAATTACGATAAAAATATAATGTCAAGTCTTCAAAGCTCATTTAGTTCGAGATTTCAGGATTTCCAGGAGAAAAATAAAAATATTTAACTTTTCACAAATCCTTTTTCGATTTCACTTAAAGACATTGAAAATTATCCGCCGGAATTCCAAATGGAAATAATTACATTAACATTAACAACATCAACCATAAACATGTACTGTACTACTTGTAATAAACAATCTCGAGTAGTTGATATTTATATTTTTTTACTATTTAAAATAAAAAAGGTCGTAGAAAAAGTATAGTATTCTGCTCGCATATAATGGCTATTACTCACTCTGATGAATTACGACACTCGCTTTCGCTCGTGTCGCAAACTTCATCATCATGAGTAATAGCCATCATTACATGCTCGTGAAATTATATACTATTGTAGCTACATATAGCACGACTAACTTTTCATAAACAGATAGTGGCACACTGTTAAGAAAGTTTGGCCATTCCTGCCATAAATAGACACTTTTGCCCTTACTCAGTGTTCGTAAATCACAAATATTGTGGGTAAAAGCGGTATTTCACGTTGGGTTGGTTGACTTTTCTATATTTTGTCTTTTTCTATTATATACGTATATACGTATTTTCTATTTCTCTTTGACGATCAAGAACACCACACCACGTTCGGTCAGAACGCTCCTTAAGAGGTTTTACAGCGATAAATCGGTATTACCATAGAAAAATATCTCACAAGGAGAATATTTAATTAATAAGACAAAATCTACATTTATTAATTTTTCTTAAAAAGTTCATACAATATTTGCGTATTATAAAGAAATTTAATTAAACCATGTGCAAATATATTTTTAGGAAGTTTTGCAGTTATTTACTCAGTATTATTCATGATATATTTTAAATTTAATGTTTGTCTTCAATTGCATTGGATTTCCAATTATATTGAACAAAGATCTGCTATCAGCACAAACCACAATGCATACATTTACAACAAAGCGTACCAGGATATGGTTTACAACGAATTAAAGACAGCTGTTAAATATAATCAAAATATTAAAAGGAAGGTATATTTTGTACATATTACATAGTAGTGTAATAGTTTTAAAACTTTTAGTACTTTTAGTTTTAACTAGCTAACTAGAGTGTACTTTATTAAATTATATATTTATTTGGTCTGTGTATCAATGGATTTTTTTGTCAGCTTCTTCAGGAGACAACTAAAATATGGTTAAAATTTATATACATATCAGGTGAGAATAAACAATGATTTACTTACAGATTTAAAGTTAAAATATTTAAAAATGTACATATACTGAAAACTACTAACGATATTGGTTAAAAGCACCTTGGTCACTAGTAATTAAATTTAAAAAATAGCAAACAAAAACAACCAAGAAACAATTAAAACACAATAAAATTACACATTAAAAATGTACAGGGTGATTTAAAATTTAATTGTAAAGAGAAAAATTATTTGAAAATACTAAGAATATTACAGCTAGTAGATATTGCTCAACTGTCCCGTGTCTGCCTTGTAATTTACTGCATATTTTTCTTTATTAATATGACACATTTCTAAAAACAATCTTTATTTGTAATTGTTCTCTTGCTGTAGAACCCTGACATTTGAGTAGTCAAATTGATGCCCAGTTTTTAAGTAATGGTCAACTGCCACACATGTATTCTTCTTTTTTATGCTGTGTGACCCTTTGTTTTAGCCATTGAGAAGTTTGGCCAACATAACAGCTCTGACAATCCAAACAAGGCAGTTTGTAGATAACATTAGTTTTATCTACAGTTGGTGTCTTGTCTTTTACTTTAGAAAACAGTTGTCGGTTTTCTAATAAATTATATTGGACAATTTTAATGTTAGTAAAGTGTTTGAATAAACTAGTCACAGAAGGTTTTAACTGTTTTATTAATGGTCGTTTTTTTTATATTGGATTGTTTGTGCTGTTCCGATATCAGTGGGACCGTCAAAAATGTCTGAGTTAAATATCAATTTTTTAAGAATATCTTTTGGGTATCCATTATTTTCAAAGATGTTTACCAGTAAATTTAAATTTCTCTTTATGAATTTATCATCACTAATATGCCTTACCCTATTCTTCATTGCAATCACTATATTCAACTTTTGATGAGTAGGATGATTTGAAATATCTTCCAGAGTGTGTTGGCTTTTGATAACAATCTATCGATATTTTGTTTCGTTTAATTCTTATTAATTTGATGTCCAGAAATCATATCGAACAATTATTTTCAATCTCTTAAGTAAATTTTATATGTTTGCTAAAGTTATTGAAAATGTTCAAGGTATTTTGAATTTGTGAAGTAGGAACAGAAACATAATGTTTTAATTTCGTTAGATGTCATATCGTTATTTATTAACATACCAATAGATCTGGTCAGTAATATAATTCAGTCAATATGGAATCTCATCCAATATTATACAACAATTTCTAAGGATAGTTTTTTATTACTTCTGAATTATTATTATTTTTTTTTTTTGAGAACACCTATTTTAGCTTTAATGATATATTCTAAAGACAAATATTTGGAGCACCTATGGGTAGTCCACTCAGCCCCATAATAGCAACCATCATTTTGGACCATTTGGTGGATGCCAGTATTCCACAACTACCTTTTCCTTTACCCTTTATCAAAAAATTTGTAGACGATCTTATATGTTCTGTTCCTACTTTAGAAATTCAAAATAACTTGAACATTTTTAATAACATTAACAAACATATCCAATTTAAAATGAAAATACGGTCGAAAATAGTTATATCCAATTTGCTGATTGAAAATGATTGTTCGATATCCTTTCTGGATAGCAAAAGAATAAGAACTAAACTAAACAAAATATTTATAGATTGGTATCAAAAGCCAACACACTCGTCAAACTTTTTTTTCAAATCAACCTACTCATCAAAAGTTTAATACAGTGATTGCAATGAAGAATATGGTAAAACATATTAGTGATGATAAATTCATAAACAGAAACTTAAATTTGCTGTTAAACATCTTAATGGATACACAAAACATATCCTTAAAAAATTGATATTTAACTCAGACATTTTTGACGGTCCCACTGATATCGGAACAGCACAAACAATCCAATATAAAAAAAACGACCATTAATAAAACAGTTAACACCTTCTGTGACTAGTTTATTTAAACACTTTACTAACATTAAAATTGTTCAATATAATTTATTAGAAAACCGACAACTGTTTTCTAAAGTAAAAGATCTCTACTCTACTACTAAAGATTTTCTACTCAAATATCAGGGTTCTACAGCAAGAGAACCATTACAAAAAAATATTGTCTTTAGAAATGAGTCATATTAATATAGAAAAATAAGTAGTAAATTACAAGGTAGATACGGGACAGTTGAGCAATATCTACTGTAATATTCTTTGTATGTTCAAATAATTTTTCTGTTTATAATTATATTTTAAATCACCCTGTATATTTTTAATGTGTAATTTTATTGTGTTTTAATTGTTTTTTGGTTGTTTTTGTTTGCTATTTTTTTAATTTATTTACTAGTCACCTCGGTGCTTTTAACCAATATTGTTAGTTGTGTTTTGAGTATATTATGTATAACATTTTTAAATATTTTTAATTCTATATCTGTAAGTAAATCATTGTTTATTCTCACCTGATATTTATATAAATGTTAACCATATTTTAGTTATCCCCTGAGGAAGTTGATGTTGGACAAATTAAATTTGTTTATCAGTCAAGGGAGTCGGTATTTGAGTTTTGGCCTGAAAGGGGTTTACGTAATATTGACACACTCGGAAATTTTGCCGATTAATAGATTTTTAAAGACGAAAGAGTTAACGACGTTCCAGGACGGTGTGTTCGATTTTAATTCGTAAACAATGCTTTGTAATTTTTATGTATCAATAATAATCTTGTACCTGTAAATAACATCACTGTTTCCATACAGTACAGTACTAATCTAGGATGAGTAGGCTCATCCGGGATTATTTTAAAAGACTAACGTTTTATTGGTGCCGCACATTAGGGAAGTATAGAAGTAAAAAAATACAGTGCAGTTTTCGGCCAAACGAAATCGACTCAGTGACGTGAGTTTTGTAAAATCAAGTAATCATCAAGGTTTTGTCTAGTACTAATAAGAGGCAAGATTTCACAGTGACGAGACGTGACGCTGTTTGGACACGACTATGACAAGAAACTTTATGGTGTATGCAGGCACGTAGCCAGGGAGGGGGCTTGAGGGGCTTCAGCCCCCCCCCCCGAAATTTTCAGAGAATGGACCAAAATTTTTTTAGATTTACAAAACATATTGGCATTAAGCATTAAAGGATAACTATACAGAGTTATTCTATAATTTAGTACAATATCAATAAATGAACAAGCAATGTAAGCTCGATCAAAATTATGTTATCAAATTTTGAAATAGAGGGTTTTACAACTTGTTATAACAACACAATTGGCAGCATTGTGCAGTTCGTGGGAGAAATGGTGCATCATGAGTGACGCAGGCCTGGCCGCGGGCCGCCCACCTCGCTAGTGTCGCTAGGCTAGCAGTAGCATTCAGACAGTGTCAGACGACAGACGATCTGGCTGTATTTTTCATTTTTGAATCTGTGTTGTTGTTTGACGTTGTGGTCAGTTTGTGTCGGACGGGATAAAAGATGAAACGAACAACTCAAGCCAGCATCACATCATTCATCAAAAAACTGAAACAGGAAACTAATTTGTCAATAGGTAAGCGTGTCTATCAATAAATTAAGAAGCTATACTATATTCACTTTAAAGAAAAGTAAACTGTAAACAAAAGAAACGCGTGACCAATTCATACACAGTCTTGAGAGGTGCTGAAGACTTATAGACTTAATCTTAATAAAACCCTGTACAATTATATAAACATCAGGTTTCACGTGTTCTGTGCATGCATTTGTTGCCATGCTACTTTTCTTTAAAGTGAATATAGTATAGTTGAAACCTCGGCCATTATGTAACTGAAGTTAATTAATTCTTTCTATAAAATGGTGAATGCCCGAATCACTTTTTGTTAGTAGTGATAAAAATTACGATTATTTGTGTTTTCTTTCAGATGCTGATGCGTGCAGTTCCAGTTCCATGTCCTGTACAACCAGTGCATTGACACAAGTACAAGTTATCCCCTGTTCAAGCCAAGAGGAAGTTGATGAGGAACTAGTTTCGGGACATGTTCCAAAAACTTGTGAACAATCAATATGGCTTCCAGATTTTTTTGATATAGGTAACATTAAACAAGATATTGATGACAACTTAAAAAAAAATATTCTTAAGTCAGTATTGCTTCCAAAACAGCCGTACGTGTATCCTTCAAGTGAAGGCAAAAAGCAAAAAAGGAAATTCCAAGAAAACTGGGTGACAGACCCAACTTTAGGATTTGCTTTTTTAGGATATTCGAAAAAAGAAGATGCAGTTTATTGCAAACCGTGCTTTTTATTCTTTAATACGGGCGTGGGCAAAGGAGGTCATGAGGCTCCTGGAAAATTGGTCAGTAGTGGATTTAGAGATTGGAAAAAAGCTAAGGAAACCTTCATGAAACATTCCATGACAGATTATCATAAGGCGTGTGTAGTATCTGCAGAACAATTCATGATGGTCATGTCAGGAAAACAAAAGGATGTACATTCACAGCTACACACTCAACACGCGAGAGAAAGAGAGGAGAATAGGTCGGCACTAAGGCCTATAATTGAAACAATACTTTTTTGTGCCGAGGAAGAGCTGCCGTTAAGAGGAGATGAAGACAGTGGGCCACTCACGTTAGAAAAACCAGATAAAAAAGATGGTAAATTTCGTGCTTTACTTCGGTTTAGAGCATGTGCTGGAGACGAAAATTTAAAGAGGCATATTATTAACTGTGGTAAGAACGCTACATATGTAAGTCCTGAGATTCAGAACGAGATTATTCAAACCTGCTCAAATTTAGTGACACAAGAGATTGTTTCTAGAATCCAAAAATCAGATTGCTTCGCTATCCTGGCCGATGAAACAATGGATATCTCAGCAACTGAACAACTCTCAATATGTATCCGTTACGTAGATTATAAGAATGAAACACCCGTAATACGAGAAGATTTTGTTGGATTTGTACCAATATACAGTCAAAGTGCAGAGCATATTACGAAAGTAATTTTGGAAAAATGTAACAATTTGAATTTAAATTTGAACAAGTGTGTAGGACAAGGGTATGATGGTGTTGCCACCATGTCTGGCCATCTTACTGGAGTTCAAACCAGGATCAGAGAGAAATACCCAAAAGCAAGGTACTTCCATTGTGCCAGCCATAGATTAAACCTTGTATTGGGTGATACATTTTCAAATTCTTGTGTTAGAAACTGCTTAGGAGCAATAAAAGAGATTACAAATTTCTTCAGAAACAGTACACACGCTAACAATATTTTACAACACAATATTAACATTCATGCCGCTGATTCAAAGAAAAAAAGGCTAACACGTCTATGCGAAACACGTTTCGTTGAAAGACACAACAGTGTGTTAACATTTGCGGAGCTATTGCATCCTATTGTTGTAAGCTTAGAAGAAATATCACAGACACCCCAGAAAATATCTTCTTCAGCAGCAAGCTTCTTGGCTACAGTTGGAAAAAGTGACTTCATCGTGAGCCTGTTTGTGTGTGAAAAACTCTTTAGCCTTACTTTGCCCCTGTCTGTATCACTTCAGGAAAAAAATCTAGATATGGTGTCTACTATTAACCATGAAGAAACATTATTGGAGTCTTTGAAATCTATGAGAAATAATGCAATTAATGATTTTAGAGACATGTTTACTTCAGCTGAAACACTAAGTCGGGAAATATTTGAGTGTCCATTGGCAATTCCCAGACTGATTTCACGTCAGCCACATCGTTCAAATCCAGAGACTAATTCAATTGAAGATTATTTCAGAGTAACAATGTACATACCATGTGTTGACTCACTTATTCAAAATTTAACAGAAAGGTTTTTAGCGAATGAAGACATTTTATCTAGTTTTCAAATCCTCCTTCCGGGATTTACAAGTCCTGAAAAAGTAAATCTGTTGGAAAATCTAACTCAATATTTTGAGGGGAATCTATCTCTAGCTGCTGTAAAAGCTGAGTATATACTGTGGTGTAACAGTACAAAAGGAGAACTGAAAAAGGAGACTGAAGTTTTGAAAGTTCTTGAACTATGTGACAAAACGTACTACCGGACAATACATTACCTCCTGACGGTATTAGCTACTATTCCAGTGACTACTTGCAGTGTGGAAAGGACTTTTTCAACAATGAAAAGGGTGAAAAGTGTTCACAGAAGTTTAATGTCAGATAAAAAGTTGAGCGCACTAGTTATGGTAGCCACTCATCGAGATATAAATATAAAACCCGATCATATAATTGACAAAATGGCAGGCGCGAAGAAAAGGAGACTGCTACTATAATTTAATTGAATTGAACCACAATACTGTAAATTAAGCAGGAGTTAAATAAACTATCTGTAAATTGTATGTTTAATTTGTAAATAAGTACACTTTTATATATATATATATATATATATATATATATATATATATATATATATATATATATATATATATATATATATATATGTTGTTCAATTATACATATTTTAAAAGTTAAAGTCTTTCATGTTATTTATTTCTTCCCGTCATCGTCATTATTTTTTATTATAAGTATACACTATTTATTCTTGGAATAGTCTACATTTAAGTTTACATATGAGGCAGACCCGAAATCAACCCATCAAATTAGCCCCCCCCCCAAAACCAAATCCTGGCTACGTGCCTGGGTGTATGGATGTTTATGTTTATGGACACCCGACGGATGACGAGAAATCAGGTGACATTGTTCCATTAATAGATCGTTCCAAGATTATTTGTTCTATGCTCAACTGGGAACATTAGGAAAGAACTACTAAACAAACAAAAGCATTTGCAATTTTTAGGTAATAGTTGATAATTGACTCTATATAATAATAATATGTTAATTTGAATGATAAAATCAAAATCTTTGAGTAGAATATTTTGCTTTATTCAAATATATATTACTGTGCTTATTATAATATTGTGGTAGGTAATACAAATAGATAAGATTTGCGAATTAAAAGTGGAGGCATGTTGTCGAGTCGGCTAAAACCCACGAAGGATTGTAACGCCACGGAGTAAGTAAGTAAGAATTAAAAGTGACCACAACCTCGTTCACGGTAATCCTAATTTATATAACAGTCAGAAAAAATAATCCAAGTTAACTTGTTAATTTTTTTTTTTTTTTTATTTTGATATCTATTTTTAAAAATGCAGCCTAAACAAACGGCTCTACCCGATTTTCAAAAAATTAATCAAAATTTAAAAAAATCGGCATATAAACCTGTTGGGGAGTTGCATATTATAATAGTATTGCATATGGTGACGAAGGAGTGCCGCGACAACCAAGAGGGAACTTGTGGAATTTTTTAGGCTTTTCGTGGGCTAAAGACGCCAGCGAATATGCTAATAAGATAAATAAGGTATGCCAGACATAGTTGCAGTTTGTAATATATTGGATCTCGATCATTCGGGCTCATATTACCCAGAATGACCCACTACTGTGACAGCGCAGTATGACAGCGCAGTGACCAGTGAACAGTGTAGTAGTGTCTGGGGGCTCGGGAGACTGAGACCTCGGAAGCCCTGAAGAAGGCATCAGAGAGGATGCCGAAAGCTCGGCAAAATCGATATCGACGCGGTTCAACCCGGAAGACTGGTGATTTTGATATTAATTTTAGTAATAATATTAATCTTAGCTCTAAGTTTCATATATATATATATATATATATATATATATATATATATATATATATATATATATATATATATATATATATATATACAATGCAGTAAGTTTCAAAAGAAAAATTCTTTTGATCAACGAGGATATAGAAATATTACAATTTTTAGAAATAATACAAGGAAATCACAGTTCCATTCTTATATTTGAAGACGTTTCGCTTGTGGTGTTCACAAGCTTCATCAGTTCAAATCTAAAAAATATTACAATGATGGTAGGTAATATTATACAAAAACATGGAAAATTAACTTACGAATGTAGAGTGAAGAATAAAGGGTGTTAAACAAACACACCATTCCCTTTGTTAACTGTGGTCAAACATTAAATTTTTGGTAAAATTATAGCTTGAAAGTTTCTATGTAGTAGCATTCGTGTTTTTCAAAGCGAAAAAGATTGATTTACAAATGAACGACAGAATAAAAAACTACTACCAAGCTTACTAAAAAACTCGTCAACATTACACGTAAAAAACTAACTTACAACGGTCAAATGTAGAAATAAAATAACAAAGTGACTAAAACGCACTGGCACAGAGCTGAATTGTTATAACAAACAAATTTTTTAACTTCACTTTAGGGCGCATTTCCATCTAACGGATTCGGACTCGAAAAACGAAAGTCAAATTGCCGGCATTTTCCTTGCAATAGAATGTGTGGATTTATTATTTCTGAGTTGATCCAACTTTCTGTGGGAGAATGAGACGAGCAGGCGCAATACACAGAAACGCAAACCTAACAACGCAGAGAACACTGAAGCATATAGATTGTTAAGTAGAAATGTCTACAAAACCAATATGTGGTGAAGATAGGTTGGAATTGGGAGTTTAGAATGACAATTAGTCACGGAGGAAAAATATACATTGTCTAAGAGAGGGTTTATGTAATTAGGTATGAAACAGTAAGGGATGTAAAAGGTTGAAAATAAGAATAAGTGAATTTGGTAATAAACGATCAAAAGAAACTGGCAATGAGAGAGTCTGGATGACGAAAATAACGTCGAAAATTTTTCATTTGATATTGGAGAGAAGAGAATGGTACACCAAACTAAGATTGTCGATGTCCGTACGTTTATTCATAGTGGAAGGATTGAGGAAAATGTGGCACATTTCAAGGAAGGTTCTCTTGAAATGGTTGCTTTCTGTGCAAAGAATTTTAACATGTTCATAATCAGGTCGGTGGTCAGACGTAAGAATGTGTTGTGCTAAGGCACTGGAATGTTTGTGGCATCTAATATCACTCTTGTGAGAAATTAGTCGGCCTTTAAGGGATCTACGAGTCTGGCCAATGTAACAAAGGTTACAATCCATACAGGGGATGTTGTAAACCACATTGATCTTTTCCAACGGGTTTAAAGGGGTTTTAGTTTTAGAAAAAAGTTTACCAACTGATCTGACATTTTTAACTCCAATTTCAATTGGTGTAGATGTTAGGAGTTTTGCGAGTTTCTCAGTCAGATGAGGAAAATAAGGAAGAGAGTAGTAACGTGAAGGGGAAGAAGAACCGTTATGGGAGTCGTTTTCTGGTGTGCCTACTGAGATATCAGGTTGACTCTGTACTTGACTATTATTCAAACTGTGTCTAGAAAGTGTGTAACTAGTGGAAAACAGAAATTTATTGATTAAGAATATTGGATAAGAATTCTGTAACAAAATGGATTTAAGATGGCTAAGAGAATCCCTTTGGTGAGAAGGATGTGTCAACCTATGAACCCCAAAACTAAGAGCTTCTACGAGGTTGTATTTGTATCTCATCGCATGGCATGAGTGGTAATTAAGAAAACGTTTGGTGTACCATTCTCTTCTCTCCAATATCAAATGAAAAATTTTCGACGTTATTTTCGTCATCCAGACTCTCTCATTGCCAGTTTCTTTTGATCGTTTAATACCAAATTCACTTAGTCTTATTTTCAACCTTTTACATCCCTTACTGTTTCATACCTAATTACATAAACCCTCTCTTAGACAATGTATATTTTCCCTCCGTGACTAATTGTCATTCTAAACTCCCAATTCCAACCTATCTCCACCACATATTGGTTTTGTAGACATTTCTACTTAACAATCTATTTGCTTCAGTGTTCTCTGCGTTGTAAGGTTTGCGTTTCTGTGCATTGCGCCTGCTCGTCTCATTCTCCCACAGAAAGTTGGATCAACTCAGAACTAATAAATCCACACATTCTATTGCAAGGAAAATGCCGGCAATTTGACTTTCGTTTTTCGAGTCCGAATCCGTTAGATGGAAATGCGCCCTAAAGTGAAGTTCAAAATTTGTTTGTTATAACAATTCAGCTCTGTGCCAGTGCGTTTTAGTCACTTTGTTATTTTATTTCTACATTTGACTGTTGTAAGTTAGTTTTTTACGTGTAATATTGACGAGTTTTTTAGTAAGCTTGGTAGTAGTTTTTTATTCTGTCGTTCATTTGTAAATCAATCTTTTTCGCTTTGAAAAACACGAATGCTACTACATAGAAACTTTCAAGCTATAATTTTACCAAAAATTTAATGTTTTGATCACAGTTAACAAAGGGAATGGTGTGTTTGTTTAACACCCTTTATTCTTCACTCTACATTCGTAAGTTAATTTTCCATGTTTTTGTATAATATTACCTACCATCATTGTAATATTTTTTAGATTTGAACTGATGAAGGTTGTGAACACCACAAGCGAAACGTCTTCAAATATAAGAATGGAACTGTGATTTCCTTGTATTATTTCTCCTTTGACCGATATCCTCGTTGATCAAAAGAATTTTTCTTTTGAAACTTACTGCATTGAATAATTGTTTGACGGTCGTTTTCCTTTATATATATATATATATATATATATATATATATATATATATATATATATATATAACTATATATATATATATAACTATATATATATATATATATATATATATATATATATATATATTTATATATATATATATATATTTATATATATAGTAAACTATTAAATATTGGGGAAATCTGCAAGAAAACTCTAATGTATATTAATTATTTCGCCTAACGTTTTCGCCAAAGAGAATTAATTTGGCTTCTTCAGGGCTGAAAGAGAATAAATTATAATTAGCTACCATATATTATCTAATAAAAAACATTTAGTCGAGTTAGATGTTAAAAAACTTTAGTTAGTAACTACATAGTGGTGTTTTTTTGTTACTATGTGCAAAAAAGTTTATTTGTAAACGATGGAAATGTATGGTAGCTTTGAACTTCAAACGCAAAGGTTTACCCAAGGTTAATCGAAAAACCCAATGTAACTACATTTAAAGGAAGTAATTCTTTGAATTGTCGGCAATAACTAAATTTTTGATTGTTGTAAAGTTTGAATGTGAGCTTCTGTTTTCATAGAACGCAAGCGCCGAACATTTACAAGTAGGAATTTTGACTATCTATGTCGTTAAGGTTCATTGGTAAAACCGATGAAGTTAGATCCCAGTCTGGGGATATATTAGTTTATAATTTTCATCTTTGAAATTCTTTTTTTTAATTAGTATATTGTTCATGTATTATTATAATAATATCTTATTAATGTGTATCTAAGAAAAGCAAGGAAATGTTATCTTTTTTAGTTAATGAAAATTATTATTAAAGTAGGTTAGTTGTTAATAGATATATCAGTCAAGTTAGTTATCTGTGATGTTGTATTGTTCTTGGTATCTGATTTAAGTAAGAAGTGGTATATATCGCTTAGATTCTTAATGTCACTCTTAACATTGATGGAAAAATCGTTAAGGAAAATATAAGACATCTCAATGAACTCTCTTTTAGATTTATTGTTCTCACGTTGGATAATTGTAGTGTTCGTATAGTCCATGTGATGACCAGTGGAATGGACATGTTTGGCTAATGCACAGCGGTCAGGGTGAAGTCGAGAATCACTTTTGTGTAGTGTAATACGTGATTTCAATAATTGAGATGTTTGGGCGATGTAGGAATTGCTGCAAGAGAGGCATGGAATGTTGTAGACAATATTACTAAGCCCATCTATGGGAGTCTTATCTTTTATCTTCGAATAAAGATTATTAATTGTTAGGGCTGATCTACAAGCCACATTAAGTTTAATGATATTATTATTATTCCCAAAGCTATTTTCAAAACTTTTTAGAATCCTTGTTAACCCCGGAGTGATATCTCTGAAATAGGGTAATGAAAAATATTTATTGATAGGAGTATCCGAGACTGGGTTCCTACTTAAGACATCAGGATCAGCATTGTTAGTCACGATGGAAGGTGAAGTATCTTCGTTATGGATAGTGTTAAACAAAAAATCTTATTTACTAATGGTGTTGGATAAGAGTTTGAAATAAAAAGTTTCAGAACGATTTGTAGGTTTTTTGTATGAAATGAAGGATCTGATTTGAGTTTAATTACTCTATTTTTCATCTGTTTGATTAAGTTGACTTTGGTAGAGTTATTATGGTAAGAGTGGTAATTAAGGTATCTACCAGAATGTGTCGGTTTTTGATACCAATCTATTTTAATGTTGTTGTTTTCCCTAATCATCCTTATGTCGAGAAAGGGAACGGAACAATTACCATCTTCCCTCTCTATAGTGAACTAGATGTAATGATCATAACTATTAAAGGTGTCTAATAGTTCATCTACCTTGTCATTGGGTATAGCCAAAAGTATATCATCAAAATATTTTTTAATAAATGGAATTTGAAAGGATACTAAAGGAATGACTGAGTCTAACACATAATCCATAACGTAAGTTGCAATGATAGGAGAAATCTTTGCTCCCATAGGGGTACCGAAAGTTTGTTGATAGAATTTACCAATAAAAGAGAAGTAAGTGTTATTAAAGAGAAATTCGACGATACTGATGAATCTGTCATAAGACATGGAACAACAACCTCTAATACGGTCCCAGTTGATCTCTATTGATGTCAAACACATTCCTAAATGAACGTTGCTGAATAAGGATACAACGTCAAGGCTAACGAGGACATAATTAGATGGTAATATGTAACCATTATATTTATTTACCATCTTGAAAGAATCTTTGATGTAATATTGAATTTCATAATTATATGCATTAGTAAGTATGTCTGTAACAAAAGCTGAGATCAATATAAGGTTGAATGTTCGAATAAATGAACTTTGATAGTATACAAGGCAAATATCGAACACAGTATTTAATCAAATCTTGCCCAAGTACTTTCGATCACAAGATCATCTTCAGGGGCATTTCGTCAGTTGTGGCCTATCCAGCAGTAACAGAATGTCATAAATGTAGCCGGAGACATTCTGTCTCCGGCTTCTATATAAAATGTAGCTTCTCCAATTTTTAAATTTTAAAGTGTTTGTTTGTCTTTGTTTAGTGTATTTGTTATGTCCCAATTTACATTTATGACATCTTGTTACTGCTGGATAGGCCACAACTGACGAAATGCCCCTGAAGATGATCTTGTGGTCGAAAGTACTTGGGCAAGATTTGAATAAATACTGTGTTCGATATTTGCCTTGTGTACCATCAAGAAAGCTGAGATATTTTCCGTGGAAGTTCCAATGGAAGCTACTATGGGACGAACCGATAGTGTTGGTTTGTGGATTTTTGGTAAAGCATAAAACTTTGCAATATTCCCATTGTATGTTGTTAGTTTTTTCTTTGTGTTACGGTCAATCTCATTAGAAGAGGCTAAGGATGCGATTAATGTATTGCATTTCCTTTGTAGAGAAGAAGTGGAATTGGATGTAAGTGAAATGTAAGATTTATCATTCTCAATGAGAGAAGAACACAGTTGTAAGTAGTGAGTTCTTTCTAAGATGACTGTAACATTACCTTTGTCTGTTTTTGTCACTAAAAGCTCAGGATTATATTTAAGAAATTTTTTAGTTTTGGTATATAAGTTATGAAAAAAAGTATTAAATGATTTAGAAGTATTTAAAATGTGATTAGTGATAATGTTGGTGGTTCTAGACCGGATTAAGTTTTGTTCTAATTCAGATGAACATGATGAAATTATGTATTCTAAGTCTGCTAAAATTTACGTTAGGCGAAATAATTGATATACATTAGAGTTTTCTTGCAGATTTCCCCAATATTTAAGAGTTTACTATTTAACTTATCTGCAAAGATTAAATTTCTTTTCTATTTATATATATATATATATATATATATATATATATATATATATATATATTGTAATTGTTTTGTTTTTATTATTTTTATGTTTTATTGTTAATAAATATAATTTTAATTGAATTGAAGTGAATTTTAAAAGTATGTAGTTCGTTGTTAATATACTATACCTCGGCTAGCTCAATTATTTGTTCTAAGCAATCTGTCACTGTGTGACGTCAACTCTGTAGTCTCCTGGTAGAGTTCAAAAAGAAATTAAACCAAAATTTACTTTATATTTTTGATAAATTAACCCAAATGAAGCACGTTATTTATTAATATTGAACAAATTTAATATAAACAATAAAATTAGTCTGCAACTTGGGTTGCCTTTAAAAATTTACAAAAATAGGAATCGTGTAAACCTTAATGTGTCGTGAAAATAGAATTTGATTACAAAATGTGGAAACTCTCTACAATTACCTTAAATCTAAATGACTATTGCAACTTTATAAAGTGTTTAAATGAAACATAAAGAAAAGAAAACTGAACACTTTATGCCGCTGACTTATAACTAGCATTAAAATATAATCAAAATTTCAAATGATCCCCAAAATTATTATCCAAACTCACTTTCAAACAGTTCTGATTTTTTTTTTTTAAAGAAAACTAACTACTCGCAAAATAATCGGTGATACTGGAATATCTATCCTCTCTTCGGAAGTTAAAGGTACGTACTATTATATTTTTATTTTAATGATCATTAATATTTCAATTTTTAAGGCCTATCGCAATTAGTTAATTCATGAATTTTTACTTTTTCAATCTAAATGACATTTCTGCACTCCAATTATAATTTATAAGTCAAAATTTCTCTTACTCTCTGGAACAAATTCTGGATATCTCTATTTGAAAATGTGGAAAAACTAAATTATAATTAAACGATTTTAAAGCACTCCCGGACTATTCCACCTTTTTAGGGCTCTTCCTCCAAAATTTTCGTCGCCTCCAACAACCTATTCTTCCTTGTTAACCGCCATAGCTAGCACCCAAACCAAAATTATTCGTTGCTAACAGCAACCCCCTTTCTTTTTTCATTCCGTCTTCTATTTTATTCAACCATAAAACTGTCCTGTTTTGACATATTTGTCAAACCACATTAATTTCTCATAAGCACTTTAATCACATCTAATTTGGGAATTTATAAAAAAAAATTCAGATATAAAACTTAACAATACTAATATAATTTATTCTTTTCATCTCCACATCATTGTAATTTATTTAACAAAACCCCTATTAATTTAGTTCCCACAGACTTTTGACAGTTTATTTTTCTGACGTTTATTTTTGAAATTTCTATGTTTAAATAATTTTTTAAGAATTCTTCTTTTTTATTCCTTTTAAGGTTTAGACGATTCACCTATACACTAGGCAACTATACTATTCAGAAATTATTAACACTATACCAGGTAAGTCAAAATTAATTTATTTAGCAATTTACTAATCTTTTCTCCCTTTTATTTCAGAGTCGACCCCACATTGTGATGGCTTCATGAAATTCATGAACAACAAACTCATATAAAAATCCCTTTAAGTTATATCCTCTTTGACCTATTGAAATCATTTCAACTTCCCCCCAATTTGGATTTTGTTCAGTGCTAACTATCAGCACTTACTAAATCTAAATTCTTACCGATAAACTTAAACATTTTATTAATATTAACATAACAATAAACTGACTTTTATTAATAAGCATATCTCTTGAATATTTTTTTTTTAATAATTTACTCTATGAAAAATACAGACTTCTCCAAACAAAATCTACAAATCTTTCACTAATTATATCAACTTCAGAATCAAATTTCCAAGTACTTTCCCAATTTCATTACTTCTTTTCCTGTACTATTTATTTCTCGTACTAATTTCGTAGAAATTCTTATAATTGTTCCCCTCTTTATTTTATGTTTTTATTTATTTATTTATTTCCGCATATACTATTTCAGTATCTTTATTCATTGCCGCATTATTATTTATTCTTTTTATATCCCCATATAATATTCATTTCATCATCTCTACATACAACTCTCTATATTTCATATTTCAATATTTCATATAATTCTATTTTTCATCTTATTTTCGCATATACTATTTATCATTATAATATTCCCTATTTCCCAATTTCTACAAAATATCGATTTGTCCATAGTACTTTGCTTATTTATTTATACTTGTAACTCCTATAAATCTACTTGAAAATAAATCAACCTCTTTTTTTTTATATATAAATTCATCATTATTCTGTACATCTGTTCCCAATAAATTATTTGAGTCATGTTATTATCAAATTTATCTCAAGATATGCTTATGTATTAATTATCCTTCTATTTGCAAAACTTATATCTAATAATATAAAATTCGTGTCATAATATTGCCTACCCTTGTATGTTTATTCATAATACTTATAAATTCCCTCTATATTAAATATCCCTCTAATTTTATTAGTTTCTGGATGTCTTAGTTCATAACTGTTTACCCCATGTTCAGTACTAATGACATAAGGTCCTTCAAATGGCAAAAGTAATTTTCCACACAGATTTTCATTCCTTTTAGGCACCTGTAGTGACCTGATAAGTACCTTCTCCCCTTTTTCAAAAATAACTCTTTTCTTTCTCTTCTTATTGATTCTATTTACATAACGACTTGCATTTCTTATTAAATTTTGGTTCACCTTCTTCATTACTTCTTGAATGTCCCCTGTATTACTGATTTCCCAAGGTCTTTCTGGATACTTTCCAGACATTAGGAAATATGGGCATTGTTTGGTGATTCCATGTGGTGTCTCATTTAAAAATCTTTCAACTTGTGGCAAATTTTCCTGCCATAAATAATGTTGTCTAGCACACAAAATTCTTAAGAATTTTACCACCTCTTTGACATATCTTTCTGCAGGATTAGATGCGGGTCTTCTGATACTAATGAAATTTAATTGGATTTTTTTTTCTTCACAAACTCTTTTTAATCTTGGACTTTCAAAATATGTGGCATGATCTAAGATAATTGTTTCTGGAGTACCTACTTCCTCTATGTATTTTTCTAGATAGTATTTTACGGTTTTTACATTTGTCCTTTCGCTGGGATATAACTTTACAAATTTTGTATGTATGTCAATCATTATAAAAATATTTTTGCAACCCTGTTCACTTATGGCTAAATTACTGACAAAATCGATAGCAACTAATTTTAAAGGTCTCTCTGCAACTATGGATTTTGCTACATTATCATTGTGGAAATTCTTCTCCTTTGCTAACTGACAAATGGTACAACTTTTAGTGATGTTTTTTCGCCATGGATATATCTTTTCTTGTAAAATAATTTTCCCTAAACAACATCCATAATTTTCTGCTCCCTATATGACCATATTCAGCATGTAGATCTCTCATGATTTCTTCTGCTAATTCTTTGGTTACGACATAAACTTCTATGGTTTCCAACTTCTTACACCATACTCCATTGATGTTGATTGCTCTCTTCTTTTCTGCTTCTTCCAATCTTCTCTGATCTTCCAAGATTCTTTCTAACGAATACAGCCCTTCTTCATTCTTCATTCTGTTGATTCCAATTTGATATTTTCTTCCTTCACTTCTTTGTTGTGCTTCTCTGCTTAGTACATCTGCTACAATGTTTGACTTGCCTGGAATATGTCTAATTTCGAAGTCATATTCTTGTAACAAAAGGCTCCATCTATGAATTCTGTTGTTGGCAAACCTGTTTTTAAACAAAGTTGTCAGAGCAGAATGATCCGTTTCCAATACAAAATGTGCTCCTAACAGAAAAAATCTTAATTTGGTAACACAGTAGACCACACTTGCCATTTCTAGTTCCGTTGCTGAATATCTTTTTTCAAAATCTTTGGTTACCCTAGATACGAAACTTATAGGAACTTCCTTTTCTTCTTGTTGTTGTAGCAACACTCCAGCTAATCTCTCACATGATGCATCCGTTCTTAGTATAAACTCCTTATCATACTGCGGATGATACACTTGCATTTTTAAATTTCTCTCTCAATTCCTCAACTTGTCCCTGTAATACTCTATCTCCCTTTTCCGCCTGATTTGCATGCATACCCATTTCCAGTTCCAAATTCTGCAATCCCTTCTTTATATTATTTTTTATAATGGTAATTTTTTCCTCATGATCCTGAGTTTGCCTTTTAACACTTTCTACCTCCCTAACAATCTCTTTATTCTGCTTATTAACTTCTTTGTTTATTTCCATTGGTAAATTCTCTTTAATGGCTGTTCCCAACTCTACAAATCTGCTCCCAATTTCCTGTCCTATTTCCGCTCTAATTATGGCCTTTTCTCTGGATATCTCCTCCTGTACATTCCTCTTAAAATTCTCACTTTCTCCTCTGACCTGTTCTACTTTCTCTTCTAAACCTTGGGTAATTTGTAGCATCTCTTCCCTGACTATCTTCACTTCTTCTTTGATTTCTTCCCTCATTTTAATTAACTCTTCCCTAAGTTCTCCTTTAATATTATTTTCCATTTTGTTCATATCCCCCCTAATATTGTTAATATTACTATCCATTTTGTGCATATCTCCCCTAATATTATGATCCATCTGTTGTAACATCCGCATTATTTGCCTCATATCCATCTGTGTCATCCCTGACTCTCCAACATCTCCTTCCCTACGTCTCTCCTCCTGCACTCTACATTCATCCACACTTTCATCACGTCTATCTCTCACTGTCTCATCCAACTCCTCTCTCAAACTATCTGTTAGACTTCCCTCTCTATCACCTTGTCCTGCTTCTTGTCTGCCTTGCTCTAAATATTGTACTACAAATTCTCCTGATCCTCCTCTGCTTTCTTCATCTACCTGTATACCCTGTTCCTGTTCTAACACCTGTTCTCCTTCACTCTCTTTCGGTACGATTTCTTTTCCATTTCTTAAAGTCATTCGGTCTGCCATTTTATCCTAATCTCTATTTATTCTCAAATTTAACTTTAACTACCCCAGAATCTCTACAACTCTAATCACACCAATTTGTTTTTATTTTAATCTGTGTATTATTAATAAATCTGCTTAAAAAAAAAACACCCTTATTTCTGTTTTCCCAGAGGCCCCACGTTGGGCGCCAATTGTAATTGTTTTGTTTTTATTATTTTTATGTTTTATTGTTAATAAATATAATTTTAATTGAATTGAAGTGAATTTTAAAAGTATGTAGTTCGTTGTTAATATACTATACCTCGGCTAGCTCAATTATTTGTTCTAAGCAATCTGTCACTGTGTGACGTCAACTCTGTAGTCTCCTGGTAGAGTTCAAAAAGAAATTAAACCAAAATTTACTTTATATTTTTGATAAATTAACCCAAATGAAGCACGTTATTTATTAATATTGAACAAATTTAATATAAACAATAAAATTAGTCTGCAACTTGGGTTGCCTTTAAAAATTTACAAAAATAGGAATCGTGTAAACCTTAATGTGTCGTGAAAATAGAATTTGATTACAAAATGTGGAAACTCTCTACAATTACCTTAAATCTAAATGACTATTGCAACTTTATAAAGTGTTTAAATGAAATATAAAGAAAAGAAAACTGAACACTTTATGCCGCTGACTTATAACTAGCATTAAAATATAATCAAAATTTCAAATGATCCCCAAAATTATTATCCAAACTCACTTTCAAACAGTTCTGATTTTTTTTTTTTAAAGAAAACTAACTACTCGCAAAATAATCGGTGATACTGGAATATCTATCCTCTCTTCGGAAGTTAAAGGTACGTACTATTATATTTTTATTTTAATGATCATTAATATTTCAATTTTTAAGGCCTATCGCAATTAGTTAATTCATGAATTTTTACTTTTTCAATCTAAATGACATTTCTGCACTCCAATTATAATTTATAAGTCAAAATTTCTCTTACTCTCTGGAACAAATTCTGGATATCTCTATTTGAAAATGTGGAAAAACTAAATTATAATTAAACGATTTTAAAGCACTCCCGGACTATTCCACCTTTTTAGGCTCTTCCTCCAAAATTTTCGTCGCCTCCAACAACCTATTCTTCCTTGTTAACCGCCATAGCTAGCACCCAAACCAAAATTATTCGTTGCTAACAGCAACCCCCTTTCTTTTTTCATTCCGTCTTCTATTTTATTCAACCATAAAACTGTCCTGTTTTGACATATTTGTCAAACCACATTAATTTCTCATAAGCACTTTAATCACATCTAATTTGGGAATTTATAAAAAAAAATTCAGATATAAAACTTAACAATACTAATATAATTTATTCTTTTCATCTCCACATCATTGTAATTTATTTAACAAAACCCCTATTAATTTAGTTCCCACAGACTTTTGACAGTTTATTTTTCTGACGTTTATTTTTGAAATTTCTATGTTTAAATAATTTTTTAAGAATTCTTCTTTTTTATTCCTTTTAAGGTTTAGACGATTCACCTATACACTAGGCAACTATACTATTCAGAAATTATTAACACTATACCAGGTAAGTCAAAATTAATTTATTTAGCAATTTACTAATCTTTTCTCCCTTTTATTTCAGAGTCGACCCCACATTGTGATGGCTTCATGAAATTCATGAACAACAAACTCATATAAAAATCCCTTTAAGTTATATCCTCTTTGACCTATTGAAATCATTTCAATATTTATATATATATATATATTTATATATATATATATATATATATATATATATATATATATATATATTATTATACTTCTTCTTCCACAAACGCGGAAGGAACAAAAATAATTAAGGAATCCATCGGAAGTAAGTTTTTAAGAAATCTGAAGACAAAATATGTATTAATTTTAAGATAGAAAGTTTGTATATTTGTAAATAGATAGATTAGTACCGAAATTTTATGACTTATAAAGAACTAAGCCATTCTAAACGAGTTATTGACAAACCATTTGTACATTATAGAAAATAAGCTGTTACCTGAAGGATTAGTCCGGTATTGTGTTGTATAAATCTTCTATTATGACTAAGGCAAAAATCTTTGAAATGTATAAAAATTATTTGTTTACAAGGAAATGACCATTGTTAAAAGATTAAAGTTCCTTGCTTGAAAACGGTAATTAGCATTCCAACAAGTGTGGTAAACAAATTTGGATTTTGTGATGAGACGATCTTTTTGGAAGGGGAAATCGACAGACCGAGGGTTGATAGAGTTTTTGTTGGTTCGAGAAGACAGTGATGTTTGAGTGATCGAAAAGAAAGGTTGCGTCTCGACAGGCGGTGTGTTCGTGAGTTGGAGGCCGGCATTGTTAAGTGGATAAAGTTACCAGTCTTGTTAGCAGAATTGTGGAAGAAGTAGATTGCAAGTCGATGTAAAGAAATCCTTGAATCTAAAGTGTGCAGTTTCTGGAATACGTGTTAAATAGTTGTGGCACCAGGTGAGAAAAGAGATCCTTGGGTCACGAAGAAGTTATATGAATGTTTGAAGAAGTGATTTTCGTGTGTTAAGTGTTGGAGAATTGAGTCAGGAGGTTAAATTAAGTCAGTTAAATTGGCTGAAGGAGCAGATACTGAAACAAGAAGCCGAGGCGCAAGGTGGAAGAACACATTGCTGTGGAAGGTGGACAATTCTTTGTGTGGTCCTAAAACAATCCAGGGAAGAAAGGTCAGATATTTTCCTTTTTCAAGTTGAAAGGTGTGTAAATCTTAAATGCGATTTGTTTACCTCATTGTTGTTACCAGTTTAAAGCATGATTAGACCTTTTTACATTCATCAAATGTTTTAAAGTTTTGTTTCCATAATAAAATAGATTTTTTAAATATAAGGAAGATAAAAGTTTATAAAGGTATCCAAATTTAAATTAGTTTCAAATTGTTTTGTCTCAAGAAGAAAATAAGAATTAAAATTTTCTTTTTGTATTAATTTCATTACATGCATATTCGCTGATTGAAAAGATAACGGCAAATTTAATAATTGTTTTTTTTTTTATAAAATAAAAAATATCTGTATTTTATGTATTATACTTTTTATTATTATCCTTTGTTTTTCCTATCCCGATAAATACAACTAGAAAACTTTGAACTCACTGAACATAAGAAATATCAGAAGTTTATTTTTTAGGACATTGATAACGAGAAAGTATATTTTTGTGATTGTTTCAAGTAAATAAATTAAAATCAAAAATACAAAATCATAACAACTGTCGCCCAAACGTGTGAAGCTTAGAAAGTATTTCTAGTTGGAATTTAAAAGGATAGGGAAAGAAAGCAGGTTGATTGAGAATTTATTTCCGATGGTCAAAGTTTATAATAACTGCATTTTATGACATAACATTTCAAATTTCTCTAGGTACAAGTTTTGCATGATATATTTTATTATATTTGATTGATTTTTACAATTGACAAAAGTTTTAAATTTTATTGCATTTATTTAAATTTATTGCATTTGGGATAAGAGAAAAATTTTTTCGTCTTTGCAACATTACTCGAATTTCATATTTGGCGGGGATATTATTGCACAAATTTAAGAGTTTCATATCAGGCGGGGATAAATTTGAACTACATGTCGATCACGAGAAGCAAAAGCAAAGAAAACAAAAAACAAGAAGAACATATAGAACAAGAAGACATTTTTGAAACAACAATCATGGCATCAGAACAACAGGAATTGTCAGGAATAGAGAAAATGTTACAAATAATGATGCAAAAAATGGATAAAGTGGATAAAACAATGGAACAGAATCAAAGAGAAACTCACAAGAGAATGGAAGAAAATCAACGTGAAACGAAACAAGCAATAGAAAAAAACCGACAGGAAACACAACAAGTGATAAAAGAAGTTAAAAGTTGCTTAGAGAATGTTAAAAAAGAAATGGCAGAACAAGAGGTGGAAATTAAAAAAATGAAAAACAAAATGGAAAAGGAATTAGAAGAGTTAGAAACAAAGTTTGAAAACGCTCTGCAAGAAGATAAGGAAGAAATAGAAATAAGATTGAAACGGAATGAAAATTTAATTAAGGAAATAAGACACCAAAATAGAGTCGGAGAAACAAGAGAAATAGTTATCCAGAATTCCGGCGAAATAAAAATACAGTTTGGCGGGGATGTAAGAAAACTACACCCCGTACCGTTCATGAATAATCTAAAGAAGAAGATACAATACATGGGAAATTTTGAGACAGCTAAGGAAGTTATCAGAAATCATCTCAAAGATGAGGCAAGTCTATGGTTTGACAGCAAAGTGGAGGAATTTGAAAATTGGCAAGAATTTGAAAACAAATTTCTGAGTTTTTTCTGGGGAAAGACAGAGCAATTACAGATAAATAAGGAATTGCAAAATGGGAAATACCATGAGAAGATGGGTATATCAGAAAAAACATACGCATTGCAAATGTACAATAACGCAAAACATCTGCAATACAATTATTCATCTGAGCAATTAGTCGAGTTGATTGCAAGACACTTTGAAGACACAATGGAAGACCACATAAATTTACAAAACTACAAAGATATCGATAGTTTATGCCAATTCCTACAAATAAGGGCATCACGGATACAGGAAAGAAGAGCAAGAAGGTCACAAGAGAATTATAGACATCGAGAAACTCAGGAATACAGAGAGAGAGGACAAAATTTTAGGAGGGATTACACTAGACGAGAATTTATTCCCAGGAGGGAAAACGAGAATCGGGAAAATAGAAGAGGAAATGATGATTTCAGAAATCGGCCATGGAATGAAGACAGATATCGAGAAAATCAAAACAGAAATAACACCCGCACATATCCAGAAAACAGAAATTACAATAGACGAAATGAACAGGAATATCGTGGAAACCGAAACGGATATGACAGACCAAAAGAAAATAGAAGAGAGGTAAATCATACACAAATAGAAGAAAATGAGGATGAAAGAAATAGAGATGAGAGAAGAAATACGGAAGAACAACAGTCGGTTTTTCACGAAAGCACCCACTAAAAACAAAAAACCAGGCAGGAATTTTTTGTCACCCGAAGGAATTCATTAAATTGGCAGGAAATAATGAGGAAAGAAGAGGAGTTAATTTAAAATTTGTAGATGGTTTCATTAACAATAGACCAATAAAGATTTTGATAGACACCGGGTCAGAAATAACCTTAATAAACAGAAAATTAATAGAAGAAGTACAGTTGACAAATTTAATATACAAAATACCAAGGGTAAATTTGGTGGGTGCGAATAAACGGATTTTGGCAACGATAAATGAAGGCATACGAGTGATGGTACGACTGGATAAAAAAATGTATGCATTACAATGTGTAATAATGCCAAACATGTCGCATGACATGATTGTAGGAGTGGACGAACTGGCAGAAAAACATGTAGTAATAGATTTCAAAAATAACACGATGAAACTGACTGAAGAAAAGGAAGGAGAACAGGAAAACGAACATGGGAAACAGAAAATTGATATTTCGGAGAAAGAACAAACAGTGGAAATGAATCTGGCAACGAAGCAAGGACAAAGAAGAAAAAGGAAAAGACTTAAGAAAAGGATAAAGGAAGTCAATACCGGGGATTCCTCAAAAGAAGAGATGAGCCCCGAAGAAGAAGAAGAAGAAAGAATATCAACAAAGGAAGATGAAAACGACATAATTGAAACAGTGGTTTTTAGGGAAGAGATTAATGAAAAAGAGGATGAAGAATGGACGATAAATATGTGTCAAGAATCTGAGGAAAGAGAAATTAAATTGATGTGTGGAGAAGAAAGAGAAAATGAGTTGCGTTTGATATTAAAAAAATACGAAACGTTGATAAATGAGGAAAACAGAGTGGCCAGAAAGTACGAACATTCATTTGAGGTAAAAAACTTGGGAAATTTTCGATCGAAAACGTACCCGATTCCATATAAGTATCGACAACAGGTGAAAGAAGAAATTAATAAAATGTTGGAAGATCAAATAATTGAACGATGTGATTCACCGTATATTAATCCAATTGTAATAGTAAAGAAAAGCAGTGGAGAATTGAGACTATGTTTAGAAGCCAGAAATATCAACCAGCACACGGTATCACAATATGAATCACCTCTAAACATCGAGGCCATATTTGGAAGAATTACAGGGTCACACATATTTTCTAAAATTGATTTAAAGCATAGTTTTTGGTTGATACCTTTAGCTGAAAAATGTAGAAACTACACCGCTTTCTCAATTGATGGTATTGTCTACAGATTCAAGGTAGTGCCTTTTGGTTTACAAAGCGCTTGTGCAGCACTGGTACGGGCTTTACATTCGATTTTAAATCGATACGAAGATTTCATAGTCCATTACATCGACGATTTGTTGATTTTTTCACGAGATGTACAGAGCCATATGAAACATATAAAAATAATTCTGGAAGAATTGGATAGAGCGGGATTAAAATTAAACATCGAAAAATGTCAATTTTTCCAAAAGGAAGTAATTTATCTAGGGTTTCAATTGGACACTAAAACAGTCAGCCTAGCCGAAGATCGAGTCAAGCTCATTGATGAATATCCAAGACCAACCAATTTGAAAACATTGAGAGGTTTTCTTGGCACGATCAATTATTTTAAAAAACTAATTCCCGATTTAAGCCAGAAGGAAATTCCTCTAATAAAATTACTAAAAAAAGGGATAAAATGGAATTGGAAAGAAGAACAGGAGAAGGCTTTTCAAATATTAAAACAAGAATTTGCGAAAGGAACGAAAATATACCACCCCAATTATAATCTACCATTTATACTCCGAACTGATGCGTCAATACAAAAATTTGCAGGAGTTTTGTCACAGATACAAAACGATCAAGAAGTGCCAATATGTTTTATATCTCGAGTGACAAAGACTCACGAAAGAAAATATAGCGTGACAGAATTGGAATTTGCCAGTGTACTATTTTGTGTAAACAAATTAAGATATTACTTATTGGGAGCCAAATTCACAATCGAGACGGATCATGCCGCGTTGATTCACATCATGAAGAACCGATTGGTGAATAATCGGATACATAGAGGCATTCTATTATTACAGGAGTACGATTTTGAATTCCGGTATATCAAGGGAAAAGACAATATCATAGCCGACGCACTAACACGGGATGAAGACACGGGAAAAAGGAAGCAATTACGTTACATGTGGGACTAAATATCTTGACAGAAGAAGAAGGTGTATTCTCATTAAATGAAATAAGAAGAGATCAAGGAGAATTAGAGGAAAAAGAAAAAAGAAGAGCGGAGATGGAAAACGACATATATTTCAAGAGAATAGACGGAAGGGAACTATATTTGGTGACACAAACATTGGCAGAGAAGATTATAAAGAAATTGCATGAAGACAATGGACATATCGGCAGCAGAAAAGTTTGGCTGGTGTTTCGAGAAAATTATATTTGCCGACAGGATTACCGCATTACAAAGGAGATTACACAAAAGTGCCCGATCTGTCAAAAGTATAAAATTAGGAATTTCAAGAATGAAAACGTTACGAAAAATATTATATCCCGGAACAAATTAGATATTGTAGCAATAGATATATTAAGCGATCTAATTATGACAACGAAGAGGAATAAACATGTTTTAGTCATGATAGATGTATTTTCAAAATATGTAAAATTATACAGTTGCCGGACCACGAAAGGCGAAGAAATAATGAGAAACATCGACAATTTTATAGCCACCGTAGGAACACCAAGAAGGATTCTTCTAGACAATGCAACATACTTCAGGAATGATCGTTTCAAGGGACAACTTCGAGAACGGGGAATAGAGACAAATTTTGTTAGCATCAGACATCCTCAGAGTAATCCTTCGGAACGATGTATACAGGAAGTGACGAAATTTCTTCGAATTACAACAGATGGTCAACATCGACGATGGGATCGGAAAGTGTCCGAAGTAGAAATGTATTTAAATACCATCCCAAGCACCGTAACGAAAGAAACCCCAGAATATATAATGAAAGGGATAATGCCGATAAGGCCATGGGAAGATATAAAACAAAAGGAATACACACAGATAATGGAAGATGTGCAAAGGAGATTGCGGAGAGCAAACGAAAAATATATCCAGAGACAAGATCAAAATAGGAAAAGAAGACCAGTTACTTTCCAAAAAGGTGAGAAGGTTATGGTGAGAGCATTGCGAGTGTCCAACATCCCTGGCAATGTATGCGCAAAGTTAATGCCTGTTTTTGAGGGTCCTTACGTAATAAACAATGATAATGGTATAAATAGTTATGTTTTGAAGCATTTGGATTCAGACAAGATTAGGGGAATATATAATATCAACGATGTTTATAAATATTATGAATAAGAGACAAAGAATGTTTGCATAAGAGAAAAATCCCTACATAATTCAGTAATTTTTATCATATGCAAAGGCGGGGATTTATTATACTTCTTCTTCCACAAACGCGGAAGGAACAAAAATAATTAAGGAATCCATCGGAAGTAAGTTTTTAAGAAATCTGAAGACAAAATATGTATTAATTTTAAGATAGAAAGTTTGTATATTTGTAAATAGATAGATTAGTACCGAAATTTTATGACTTATAAAGAACTAAGCCATTCTAAACGAGTTATTGACAAACCATTTGTACATTATAGAAAATAAGCTGTTACCTGAAGGATTAGTCCGGTATTGTGTTGTATAAATCTTCTATTATGACTAAGGCAAAAATCTTTGAAATGTATAAAAATTATTTGTTTACAAGGAAATGACCATTGTTAAAAGATTAAAGTTCCTTGCTTGAAAACGGTAATTAGCATTCCAACAAGTGTGGTAAACAAATTTGGATTTTGTGATGAGACGATCTTTTTGGAAGGGGAAATCGACAGACCGAGGGTTGATAGAGTTTTTGTTGGTTCGAGAAGACAGTGATGTTTGAGTGATCGAAAAGAAAGGTTGCGTCTCGACAGGCGGTGTGTTCGTGAGTTGGAGGCCGGCATTGTTAAGTGGATAAAGTTACCAGTCTTGTTAGCAGAATTGTGGAAGAAGTAGATTGCAAGTCGATGTAAAGAAATCCTTGAATCTAAAGTGTGCAGTTTCTGGAATACGTGTTAAATAGTTGTGGCACCAGGTGAGAAAAGAGATCCTTGGGTCACGAAGAAGTTATATGAATGTTTGAAGAAGTGATTTTCGTGTGTTAAGTGTTGGAGAATTGAGTCAGGAGGTTAAATTAAGTCAGTTAAATTGGCTGAAGGAGCAGATACTGAAACAAGAAGCCGAGGCGCAAGGTGGAAGAACACATTGCTGTGGAAGGTGGACAATTCTTTGTGTGGTCCTAAAACAATCCAGGGAAGAAAGGTCAGATATTTTCCTTTTTCAAGTTGAAAGGTGTGTAAATCTTAAATGCGATTTGTTTACCTCATTGTTGTTACCAGTTTAAAGCATGATTAGACCTTTTTACATTCATCAAATGTTTTAAAGTTTTGTTTCCATAATAAAATAGATTTTTTAAATATAAGGAAGATAAAAGTTTATAAAGGTATCCAAATTTAAATTAGTTTCAAATTGTTTTGTCTCAAGAAGAAAATAAGAATTAAAATTTTCTTTTTGTATTAATTTCATTACATGCATATTCGCTGATTGAAAAGATAACGGCAAATTTAATAATTGTTTTTTTTTTTTATAAAATAAAAAAATATCTGTATTTTATGTATTATACTTTTTATTATTATCCTTTGTTTTTCCTATCCCGATAAATACAACTAGAAAACTTTGAACTCACTGAACATAAGAAATATCAGAAGTTTATTTTTTAGGACATTGATAACGAGAAAGTATATTTTTGTGATTGTTTCAAGTAAATAAATTAAAATCAAAAATACAAAATCATAACAATATATATATGTATATATATATAAGATATATATAATATATATATATATATATATATATATATATATATATATATATATATATAGATATATATATATATATATTTAAATATATATATATATATAATGTATATATATATATATATATATATATCTATATATATATATATAATATATATATATAATATATATATATATATATAATAAAATGACAACTAACTATGACTTACAGAACTTTCGATGTGATACTTGATGTTCAAAGCTTTTGGGTGCTGTTGCTTTGGATTGCTGGAATACTTGGATATGCTGGCGTATTTTATTTTATTGCTACTGTAAGTACGGGAAGGTATTACTTATTTCTTTCTATATAAAAGTATTGAAAAATAAGACAAGGTTTATTATGGAAAGAAACTAAAAAAGAGACCGTTCGTTAGCGACAGCATATATTTTATATATTGCCTTTCCATGAGGTTCTAGAAAATTATAATCAACAGAATTAAGTAGAATTCCCTAATACTAGTCAATGCATTACATTTACATTTAATACATCCGGACTAAGATTATTCTTTTAACTTATTAAACGTAAATTTCATGCTCTGCATCTATCACGTGATGCTGGTAGGACAGTTTGAAATTGCAGCTTGCAGATCTCTCCGGCTATATTTTAAAATTGCTGGTTTTACTGCGGAAAGGAGTTTGTATTATCTACGAGGGCATTTATGTTTTACGTGTACCTCCCAAAACTATATATATATATATATATATATATATATATATATATAATATATATATATATATAATATATATATATATATATATATATATATATATATATATATATATGTAGTAAACTCTTAAATATGGGGGAAATCTGCAAGAAAGACTCTGACGAGTATCAATTGTTTCGCCGAACGTTTTCGCCAAAGAGAATTAATTTGGCTTCTTTAGGGCTGAAAGAGAATAAATTATAATTAGCTACCATATATTATCTATTAAAAATTATTATTGATCTTACCCTAAATTAGAATTATAGAGTTAAAATAATAAAAAAACTTAGCTATAACAACATAGTGGTGTTTTTTGTTACTATGTGCAAAAAAAGTTTTTTTAACGTTGGAAATGTATGGTAGTTTTGAACTTAAAACGCAAATATTCACCCAAGGCTAATCAAAAAATCTAATGTAACTACAGTTAAAAGGAAATAATTCGTTAAATTGACGGCAATAACTAAATTTTTGATTGTTAGAAAGTTTAAATGTGAGGTTCTGTTTTATCAGAACGCATGTGCTGGCAATTCAAGTAGCACTTTTGAATATTTAAGTCGTTAAGGTTCATTGGTAAAACCGAATGAAGTTAAATCCCAGTTTAGGGAAATATTATTTTAGATTTTCTTAATTGAAAAATTTTTTTTAATTATATTATATTGGTCATGTATTATTATAATAATATCTTATTGAGATGTATCTAAGAAATGTAAGGGAATGTTATCTTTTTTAGTTAATGAAAATTATTATTAAAGTAGGTTAGTTGTTAATGGATATATCAGTCAAGTTAGTTTTCTGTAATGCTGTATTGTTCTTGGTATCTGATTTAAGTAAGAAGTGGTATATATCGCTTAGATTCTTAATGTCACTCTTAGCATTGATGGAAAAATCGTTAAGGAAAATATAAGACATTTCAACTCTTTTAGATTTATTGTTCTCATGGTGGAGAATTGTAGCGTTAGTATAGTCCATGAGATGAGCAGTCAATAATTGAGATGTTTGGCCGATGTAGGAATTGCTGCACGAGAGGCATGGAGTGTTGTAGACAATGTTACTAAGTCTGTCTATGGGAGTCTTATCTTTTATCTTAGAATAAATATTATTAATTATTAGGGCTGATCTACAAGCCACATTAAGTTTAATGTTGTTTTTATTATTACCAAAGCTATTTTCAACACTTTTCAAAATCCTTGTTAACCCCGGAGTGATATCTCTGAAATATGGTAGTGAAAAATATTTATTAATAGGAGTATCCGAGAATGGGTTTCTATTTAAGACATCAGGATCAGCATTGTTAGTCGCGAAGGAAGGTGAAGTATCTTCGTTAGGGATAGTGTTAAACAAAATTTTATTCACTAATGGTGTTCGATAAGCGTTCGAAATGAAAAGTTTCTGTGGGATTTGTAGGTTTTTTGTATGAAACGAAGGATCTGATAGTTTAATTACTCTATTTTTCATCTGTTTGATTAAGTTGACTTTGGTAGAATTATTATGGTAAGAGTGGTAGTTAAGGTATCTACAGAATGGGTCGGTTTTTGATACCAATATATTTTAATGTTGTTGTTTTTTCCTGATCATCCTTGTGTCGAGGAAGGGGACGGACCAATTACCATTTTCCCTCTCTATAGTGAACTGGATGTAGGGATCATAACTATTAAAAGTATCTAATAGTTCATCTAATTTGTCATTGGGTATTGCCAGAATGATATCATCAACATATTTTTTAATGAATGGAATTTGAAAGGATAGTAAAGGAATGACTGAGTCTAATACATAGTTAATACATAGTCTAATACATTTTAGAGAAACATGGGGTTCTATAAAACTAAGATTAAAAATAAGATTAAAACTAACATTACCAAAAAACTAATGCCAGACTAGCAAAAGAAAGGAATCGGAGACTTTTTTTATTGTCATGTCGTTCTAAATGTATAACACCAAAACACATTGTTCACGCCACCTCCTTTGTTCAAAACTATATTCACAGAAATGGTTTCTGGCAATTGCAGGGATGTCAACAACTTATCAGGTTAGATAGCAAACTTTTAAATGTTTGCAACATATTATAGAGTTCTCAAACAGTTAGAAAAGTCACTCACTGAACAAAAAACGAAATCATTAACCTCGGAATATGATTGGATGCAATTTTCACATATTGAATCTATTAGATTTAATAAAATATTTTATTCAATTAAATCAGACAATATTAAAAAAATTAATTCACTATATCAGTCCTGTTGTATCTTATCTTATTAAATCTGTTCTTAAAATTGATCCAAAATGGATCAAATATTTATCTACCACAACTATTTTTGATAATATTCTAGGTTTCTTGGCATTAGGAAATAAATTTAGCATCGAACCAAATTAGCAAAATATTGTCAAGTAAAAACACTTTTAGCAGACTTAGAATACATAATTTCATTATTGCCATATGAATTAGAGCAAAACTTAATCTGGTCAAGAACCACCAACATTATCACTAATCACATGTTGAATACTTCTAAACCATCTAATACTTTTTTTCATAACTTATATACAAAAACTAAAAAAAATCTTAAATATAATTCTGAGCTTTTAGTGACAAAAGCAGACAAAGGTAATGTTACAGTCATCTTAAAAAGAACTCACTACTTACAACCTTCATGGACAGTTGGTCCTGCTGTTTATTTACGAAAAATATGAACCCATAACTTAGAAATACATGACCGCGTTGAAGATATGGGATATATGTATATGGGATATATGTATATGGGATATATGTATATGGGATATATGTATATTATATAAGCATTTTAAAGAAAATCCTACTGAACATAGGAAGCTTGTTGTATATAGCGATAATTGCGCTGGATAAAACAAAAATTGGACCATTGTACGCCTGTGCAACATCTAGTTAAAGAAAGTGTATTTGATACAATAGAACACTATTATTGAGTAAATGCTTGCAATCAATACAACCTGAGTTGTATTGATTGCTGAGAAATAACTGAGTTAAACAATAAGCTCAGCCAGATCGATTTATTTAAGTCTACCGAATGCACGGATTATATTGATAACGAAGCTGTAGATCGCATAACAAGTGCTAAAAATGTTTTAATTAGAGGCGTAACAGAATCTTCCTGTGGATATGCACAACGCAGAAAAGATGACGACGCGAATAAGGTTAAGCTTGTTTTGGAAACTGTTGGCTGCCAGGAAAAGCAAATCACCTACAAAGTCGGCAAAGTGAACCAACGATTTCCCCGAATGATAAAGGTAGTAATGGTTTCGGAATACCGCGTTAAAGATATTCTGAGAAATAAAGCAAAACTTCTGGAAAACAAAGCCACGAAAAAATTCTCAATAATTGACGATAAGATGCCCATCCAAAAAGTACGTTTAAAAGAACTTCGAAGTAAATTAGAAACTCTTACAAACAACGGTGACATAACATGATTTAACTATTAAATACATCAATGGCACTCCTAGAATCACGAAATTTCATTCATAATTTTTCTTCTGACAAATTTAACTACTGACTATTTCTATATACTAATTATTTAGATTCAGTTTCGGCTAAGTTTGACGAATTTGTATGCACAGTGCAACTTCTTAAACCGGACATTATTTGTATTGCCGAATCCTGTCTTAAACGTCTTAATTCCTGACTCCTGTGTTAATATAAAGGGATATACAATATATCGTAAAGACAGAGAAAATCGTGTGGGTGGCGGTGTATGCATTTATATATCTAATATTATTACAACTTTCAAAATTAACATTAAGCTATTAGGTATTATTGGAATAGATGCACTTCACTTATCTGTTACTAAAAATTCTTTTTGTCTTAATTTAGTATGTAGATATCGTCCACCTGTTACACGACTTACACACGATAATGTTTACTTTAAAAAACTTGAAGAACTATTATCTCTTGATAATCTTATCATTACTGTACATTTTAATTTCCCAGAGATCACCTGTACCTGACCATAACGCTCATGATTTATTTAAAAGCTGTAGTAAATGCGAACCTGACACAACTTATTACAGAACATACTAGATTTAGAAATAGTAACCAACCTTCTACTTTATATTTAGTGCTTATTAATGACGAACAGCTGATTTCATCTCTGGAAGTCAGTTCTCCTATAGGAAAGTCAGATCATGTAGTTATAACGGCTCACATCCAGTTCAATCAAATACTACCCCACAAAAAGAATATTGTAGCATATATACTACTACCGACATTTCTGAAGTTGATACTGAACTCTTTCAAATCGACTGGCATTTATTTTTTGCAGACTTAAACGACTCCTTATTAATGTAGACTAATAACAAATGACATCTATGGCGGAAATTTAAACACACTGGGTATCTGGGTATCTGATTTCCAAAGTCACCGCAGATTTTCAAATAACAAAAAGTGAGATGTGCAAAAAGAACAAAAAATAGTGCGGGAAAGGTTCTCTTTGAACTAAAGCTATTTATAATGAGTTTAACAAATTTGATTGCTCTAGCGCTCCTAGCGCTATAAAAAAGGTGCTTAAATGTTCTTTATTTCCAAAAAATGACGATTGATCTTAACTTTCTAACAAAGCAGCCATCAAGTAATCTGCATGTTTCGGTAGCTCTTTTAAAGAATAAAAAAGCTGAAAGATATTGGAAGAATTAGGTCTATAAGAAAACAAAATTCTAAAGTACCGTTACCTTCTCATAAAGGACTATATCAGCACATCTCGTACCAAACGGATTACAAGAATACTCATATAAAAGATGAGATTCTAGGTCTACTTTCAAACCATCGCATCGTTATTAGTTTCGGCGAGGCGCAAAAGGAGGATTTTTGGATACGGCTATTAGCCTAGCTGCGGTAATTGCCAAAGGTTTTTTAAATTAATTTTAAAGTAATATATAATAATTAGTTACTAATCTAATTATAAAAAATGTTACAATATTTTAAAGTTATTAAAAAAATATTAATTGCTACTAAATACATATTTTTGAGTATGTTTAACTACGTTCTAAATAATAAATATATGTTTTAGGATATTCGTCCAGACACCAATTACAGACTTGCTTATGTTCTTGTCGAAGCTGTTGTGATCAGCATAATATTTAGCAACTTTGGTCAAAGTGTATCTGATGAGGTGCGTAATTATACTTCCATATTACAATTAATATATAATATATATAAGGTATATATTATATATTAAAATATTGGCCATGATTATGAAACTGTGTATACATTGTTTATAATTTTTAGGCTTCAGTCATGGGAACGAAAATACCATTGAGCCACTAAAAATTATACGGACAAGCTGAATTTTGCTGAGAATGTTAATTTTTTGGTCCAAAAAAGATGCAAAAAATTTATTACTTTTACCCCTCGGCTTCCCTCTAAAACCCCCTTTCCGTAGGGGAGAAAAAACGGATAAAATCGTCTTACCAAGAATCTCTACGCTGTGTTACTGAATGTATATTTGTGTTGATCTTTATAATAAAAAAGGGGTTTTTTATTCTAAGATTGTTATTTTCGGAGAAGTTTATCAATAGTTCTCCATTTTCGTATTTTAAATTCTTTCGTTATGCTTTTATTTAATTTCGGTTATTATTTTGTTGACTCTTCAAGCTTTAAAGTCTCCCAGTATCTTCCCTCTGACTGGGGTTACTACTGGTTGTAGTTCATCGTAGTAAATATTTACCTTTTTGTTTGAGACTTATTATTTACTGCGATGATGTTCAGATCTTCCTTCTCTATTTTTATATTTGTTGTAACATTTTTTTTGTGATACGTATTGACACTGTTTATCTGATTTTGATATCTTTGGTGTATTAGTAAAACTACGCTTCCTTTAGTCCTATTTTCTTTTATATAAAAATGTTTAAACAAAAACTGATGCATATGAAAGATGATAAAAACTTAAAATTATTTTTGACCCTACATGGTCAGTCATGATAATGGATTATAAACCGATTTTTTATTGAAAATCCTGTATATTCAATCATTTTTGACTAATTCTTTGAAATATAGAGGGTTTATATAATGTTTTATACGTCTTAATTTAATAACTTTCGAAATATTTACACCTTTATTAAGAAAAATGATACTAAACAGAAAAAAACTGTGTAAGTTTTACACAGGTTTACAATGTAAAAAATGTAAATAGTACGTCCATCAAATATTATTTGCCTAATAATATACACCAGTTTGTAAAGTTCACCCCATCCATCTATCGTCCGTCGGCAGATTCAAACGAAAATATAACTTCCAGACCATCTTTTACCACATTTAGTGCAGACAAATTAATATATGTATTTAATATATTTTTTACCACCAAAAATGAGATGTTTTAACCAAATAATGCTTCAAATATATAATGTGCAGAATAATTTTGAATTACGTTACGCTAATGAACTTCCTTTTTTGTCGTTACAGTAAAAAAAAGTTGCAATTATATTGCTTAATATTTCATCTAAATATAATCCAACAATTTTAACTGTACTAATGCATCAATAAAGTATCAATTTTCAAGTTTTAAACTGATTGATTTACAATGTGTAATCCGATTGTAAAATACCGGCATGTGCCTTAGCCCCGTATTTATAGTCGGTACTCAAGATCGTGCTTGAGCACGAGCTCCGCCAAGTCGAACTTACGTCAAAGTCATGCTCAAGTATTTGTTGTGTTCTATAAACGATACTTCGGGTATTCTCGTCCAAGGTTGATCTCAAGCAAGAAAAATTAGTACGGTAAAAGTAAATTACGAATAAACATCGAAAAAAAGAAGATTCTGTCAATTTTCTCATAATTGTGACTAAACTTTTAGCGCCAAATTTAGTTTATGCTACTTACTGAAATTTTGTGTTTGATATGAATACTTTGTGTTTGAAATTAATATTGGATATTAACTATTTTAAGGTATGTAATATATTATATAAAATATTTATTCTACAGAATTAATTTCCATTTTGTGTCTGAGGCATAATTTTAGATGTTCAAAATATATGCTTAGATGTATGTTTGTTTTTGGATATATTTATATGTCATTATAATATATTGTATGATATGTATATGTATAATCATTATAATTATATTGTCTGTGTAAGCCGTACGCTAAAAAAATTGTTTATGTAAATTTTAGATGAGTGGAAATAGCAGTAAATATGCACCTTACTCAATAAAGGAAAAAGTTCTCCTAATCCAGCTGGTAACAGAAAACGGTGTGGTAGAGAACAAAAGGACAAACAGTGCTTCAGCAATGGAGAAAAATATGGCTTGGGAGTTCATAACAACAAATTATAACTGCCAGCTTGAGGTCAACATCTTGCTGCCTGATTATACCATCAGGCAGCAAGACGAGATTCATAGGATGAAAATGAAGATTTTAGAAGATATGCTGAGGGCAAAAGCCTTAAGAGAAATAGCTGAAAAGGGGAGGCAGAGAGCTATTGATGAAGCTGATTTAGCTTCATTGAAGTTAATAGACTATAAAAAGGGTAATTATAGATTTTTTCATGTTTGACTTGTCACTGGAATTTGTCTATAATTAATTGTTTATTTTAAGACGCTAGCAGATCTTTTTCCTTTGTTGGATACTCTGTAGTTTTAGGGAAAATGTAGGAATAAGCCACAATATGTTTATTTACTGATGTTTTTCAATCTATATGACCAGAGGCTGTTATCATAGATACAATTTTGTATTTTTGGTAACAATATCTGGTCATAGAGATTAAAACATCAGTAACTATAACATATAAAACATTGTTGCATATTCCCAACTGAAGATAGTGTTTGGGAAGTGTTAACTCTGTCTTTCAGTGGCCTTTTCACTTTCGGAGCACTGAATGTCAGAGTAGGGTCTGTTTTAGCAGGTAAGCATTTGACGTAGAATCAGCTACAAGAGGATGTTTTAAAGTACCTCGGGAACTATCGCCGGGACTATGAAGAATGAATCCTGCACTAAGGTCAGTCAGGCGGCATCCTGGACTGAGATGTCTTTTTAAGATTTCAGACCCCCATCTATAAAGATGAAAAAAATATACTTTGTGTTTTAAAATCATGGTTATTTATTTATGGTCATCATTATGGTATATCATGGTCATATTTATTTAATTAAAACTGTATAATTTTTTAAATAAAGAATATTAATATTCTAAATTTGTATTAATTTTTATTTGGTAAGGAAAGGTTTTATGAAAGGAATAAACACTTAATTAAAAGGAGGGAAGCTCCTTGTACTCAGTAAAGACATACTTGCTTAAGTTGTCTGAGCATAGTTAGGGAAAAACCCTCATTTATTTTAAAATTAAAACAAATAAATACATTTTTATAAATAAGACAAAAACATACTATATCTAATATAATATAGGTATTTAATTCTCAAAATAAACAACTTTGAATTGAACAAAGATTAGATATAAGAAAGATATAATAAAATATAATACTGAAATTATAAAAATAAAAAATTGGAAAAAAAAACAACAAAAAGTGTAATCAAGCTAATGATAATCATTCTGACATTTTGAGAAATAAGGTAGAAGATACATAATATAAGTATTCAATATTGTATTTACATTATCATGCATGACATTGGGGAATAAAATGTCTCCTAAAATTTAAACCTCGTTCCACATCATTAACGTTTCTACAGAGAATATAGATGCTTTTACTACATTAGTATTTTCTAGAAAATCATCATCACTATCATTATTTTCCTGTATTGTAAAGTAATGCTGTAGCACTTATTATGCAAGATATGTATTTAATTTGGTTTGTAGGCCTCATTGCAGACAGGGAAACCATATTTACCAGGTTCCAAATATTCATTTGGCAACATTTCTTACATTATATCTATTTTGTTGATCATTGCCTAAAAAGATGTGTCTATCAAATCCTATATATGCCTAAAAAAACCTATTTTTTATTTAGACAATTATCAATAAATACCTGGCTGTGATACTGGAGTATGTAGATAGTGCCTGCACTGCATACATATTCACTATTCATAATAATTCTGGAATTTGTCCCCTTTCCATTCTAACTTTTAATCAATTTTAATCAAATAGTAAGCTACCAATACTTGATCCTGGATGTTAAATAACAATATTATTTTCAAAAAACAAAATATTGTATTTGAAATATTCATAAATATATAAACAAACAAGTTAGGTTAGGATCCCGTGCTCAAGGCAGGTCGATCCGATGCTTGAGTACGAGCTGTCATTTCTACGTACTCAAGCTCGACTTCGTGCTTGAGAACGGTTTATAGAACACAAATTTGATTCAAGGTCGACCTCAAGTATCGATCGATACTTGAGCATCGTTTATAAATATGGGCCTTATGTAAGGGACTAGACTTGCAAATTTTTAGTTTAGTTGTATTTTTGCAACTAGCTTGTTTATAGATTGATGTGCAGTGTGCATTGCTTTAATTTTGTGTTGTAATAAAATTTTGTTGTGAGTATTTATAATAATTGTAGTATTTTTTGTTATTTGTTTTTTTTTAAACTGTCTATTTGTGTATAAAAAAATGTTTAGATCATAGGAAAAATCACCTACAGATTTTTGTATATGGGAGCAAGAGAACCCAAATAGTAGTAAAAAGTGTAGTAGTCAACAATCTTTTAAGTGTAAGTGATACAAAAAACAATGACACTGAGACTGCAACTGTAAAAAACTGTTTAAGACTTCCAAAGAAAAGGTTTGTTTTAAATGAACAATCTAGAAGACTTTGTATGAACGTTTTAAATATGTAATGTTCTGAAAATAGTTGTAAAGGTAGTATTATAAGAAAAGCGGCCTTTCTAACAGGAATTCTGTATTCTACCGTGCGTGACATCGTGAAAAGTAGTATTAACAAGATCGGATGCTGGAAAACCTAAGGAAATTAATATTGTGACTCCTAAATGTTTAAGGAATTTGATTTACGGAGAATACAAAAAAATGTATTACCAACAACTGATATTATATGCACCAAGCTTGTTGCGATGGGAAGAAACTGTCCTAAAACCACTTTACATAGATGGCTGAAAAAACTTGGGTTCAAATACAAAATCGTTGATAAACGGGTGGCTATTATGGAAAGTAAGAGGACAGTACACTGGCGTCTAGATTATTAAAAAAAATTCAAGAATATCGAGACCAACAACGACTATATATTATTTAGACGAGACATGGTATGACACGCATGATACCGCTAGCAAGAGTTGGACTCATGGTTCACTTAGGTGCCAGTTCAAAGGTGTACCTTTGAATAAAGATTTTCGGATGATTATTGTGCACTGTGGATCTGCAAATAGTTGGGTGCCAAATGGGTTCATTCTTTGCGGAAAAGAAAATTAAAAAATGTAGTGTAGATTATCATCAGAATATGAATTTTACTATATTCGAAGAGTGGTTTAAAAATAAACTACTTCCCAATATAACACCAAGCAGTGTGATAGTTATGGACAATCACTCAAGGCTTCTCAAAAAAATTCCTAACAGTTCGTCTTTAAAACAGAAACTAAAAGATTTCCTCTCAGATAATGATATGTATTTTGAAGACTTATATAATACGAAACAGTTACTTGAAGTGATTCGTACTAAAACTTATAAGAAACAATATTTACTAGACACAATTGCAATGCAACATGGTCATACTGTTTGAGGTTATCACCTTATTTTTGCATATTCAATCCCATCGAACTTATTTAGGGATAAGTAAAAAAACGGATTCAGAGTAAAAATAGTTTTCCAAAATTTGACGCGAAAGTGGTCGATTTAATTCGATATAAACTATCAGAAATTACAAGTGCCAGCTGGAAAAAAGCAGTAAACCATGTAGTGAAAGTAGAAAATGAGTACAGAAGACTAGGACAATTCTTTTCAAACACTGGACAACTTATTATTAATCTGGTTAATAGTGACGATGATGAGAGCCTGTCTGCAGGAGAAATATTTTAGATAAGGTACGCTAATATGATAATTATTTCAGTTAAATCAACTCAGTTTTTTATTTTAAATTGCTACCTTTGTTTAGGACAATATTTTCTAAAATGTAAAATACTTTTCCACAATTTCGCCTATGTACGTCATCGTTAAACGCTTATAGGGCTTTTCAACGCATCTTATATGTTTCAGGCACTTGTCATATATCGCATAATTTTAATATATTTACGTCACACTTTATTAGTATATAGTATATACCAATAACTTCTTCTTCTTAACGTGCCCTATCAAGTCCCCTTGACGTTGCCGATTAACATGGCGAAACTGTCTCTGTCTCGAGCTATTCTAAAGAGTTGCTCAGCTTTCCTTATTCCTGTCCACTCCCTGATATTATTCAACAAAGAGGCCTACTTTCTACCAATTCCTCTGCGTTTTTTCGATTTTACCCATCATAATAAGTTGAGTAATATTATGTCGGCCTCCCCTTACTACGATTCCAAAATAGGCCATCTTTCTACATTTAATATTATCAAGCAGCTCGCGAGTAGCATTTGCTCGTTCAAGGACTGCCACATTTGTCAGCATAGCCGTCCATGAAATTTTTATTATACGTCTGTGCAGCCACATTTTAAATTCCTCCAGACGATTAATGGTGGATATTTTCAATGTCCATGCTTCGACACCGTATAAGAGGACTGGCCAAATGTAGCATTTAACCATGCGCTTTCGAAAATAAAGTTGCAAGTTATCATTACAGAAGAATCACCTCATTTTTAAAAATTTCGTGCTGGCTATCTCGATTCTACATTTTATCTCTTGATCTGGATCTAGTTGTTGAGTAATATGGCAACCAAGATAATTAAAACTGGACACTCTTTGAATTATATGACCATCAACATATAATCGTGCATCTTGATGTGCTAAACGGCTAAACACCATGTGTTTTGTTTTTGAACAGTTTAGGTTTAGGCCAAACTCTCTTCCCACTGTATCAATGGCATCTAAAAGGCACCAATAACTATACATGCCAAAGACGTATGATAACGTATGATAAAATTGTATGATATATAACAAGTGCCTAAAACAAATGAGAAGCGTTTAAAAGCTCTATAGAAGATGCCGTTGTATCACCTAGTATTTTTCCAACAAGATGGTAGAGTGATATTTTTTTACTTACATTTCACTTTTAACCATTTAAAAAACAAAGAAATATAGCATCTTGTTTGTTTTTCCAAAATCAGATTTTTTGCTCTTTAACTATAATATACACATTACATATTGTTATTTTATGATTTAATACTTGTATCAAAAAATTTATGTCGGTGAAGCAACCAATATTGCGATACGTCCCTGAACATCGGTTACTCGAATTTCATAACATACAAATATTTGCTGTTTGAATTTGCCGATCGACGGACTATTATTTTTTAAAGTATTAATCTAGTATTAATCTATAACTATTTATTTATTGAATTTTTATTATTTAAGTCAACAAAATTAGGAGATACTTTATACCACTGTCCTTGGGTATACTGGAACCTCAAAAATAAGAAGGCATTATTGATAATGTTATCATGTATAAAGCCGCTAGAAATATCATGTTTTAATTTAATAAGTGTTAATCATGAAATTGTAATTAAGGTAAGTCTTATATTTTAATATTATATATATATATATATATATATATATATATATATATATATATATATATATATAATATATATATATATATAGATATATATATATATATACCGGGTGGTGAATCGTCAAACGGGCCATAGTAAACTCAATAGGAAATTCAAAATTGTTAAATTCCTGCTTCCCTAATTATTTTACATCAAAAGTCATAAGAAACTATTTTTAGAGAACTGAAATCTGCTTTAAAAACAAATGATAAAATTGTTCTACGAATTAAATGTATTCCAAAGCTTTGTAGAAATATAATACATTTTTCAGGCCACCCCTTAAAGTCAGACCACACGAGGTACAAGAATGTGTATGACATATTAGGTTTGGTCATATTGATGACTTTGATATTTGACAATATTTGAATTGTCAATTTTTTTATTTTATGATTAAATTAAACACAAATACTATAATAAACAAATTTTCACAAATACTACTATTACTAGCACTGTCAGATCTTTATTTAACATAAGATATCATAATACACTTCAATTCAATTTCAGGTTATACAACAATTCAAAAAATTTTATAACAAATATAGTTTTACTGTGATCCTTTCTAAAAATAATTTATGATAATTTCTAAACACAAATCTATAACAAATGTTCAAACAAGAAGCCATTTTGTACAAAGCAGTATTCCACTCGATTGTAAAATTTTCGTCTAACATTAGCCGGAATGCGTAGCTTGATTTTTGTACACTCTTCAATAAAGTCCTCTTCATTTACCTAATGTAGCCACCAGCTATAATATATTAATAAGATTGTGTAAGATACTCGGACCAAACAAATACTATAAAAGTATAAAGTACATTCAGTTGTAGAGTATATATTCAGTTGTAGAGTATATATTCAGTTGTAGAGTATAGTTGTAGTCGTGGACTGCAATGTTTGGGAACTGGTCGTTCAAACAAATTGCCTAATTGCCATTTTTCTGGTGACAAAAATATAAAAAAAAACAGGGTAGAGGTACTGTAGAAGAAAAGCACGCTATAGTAGATGGCATAAGACTAACAGCGTTAAATTGGTATGATAATAAACCGGTTCATTTGCTTAGTACATTTGTTGGTTCTGAGCCTACTTCGTTAGTCAAGAGGTGGGATAAGAAACAAAAATCAAGAATTGCTGTCCAAATGCGGTGCAATTTTATAATAAATTTATGAGAGGTGTCGATCTTATGGATTCACTAATTGGTCTTTAGCGAACAGACATAAGATCTAAAAAGTGGTATCTAAAAATATTGTTTCACCTTCTGGATTTAGCTGTTGTTAACAGCTGGTTGTTGTATCGTCGTGACTACAATTACTTTGAAATTGAAAAGAAAAACCAGTTGCCTTTGTAACAGCTTAAGTCCCACTTATGTAACGTACTGTTATCAAGAACTGACAGATCAAAAACAAAGGACGTCCCAGGCTCACTGAAATTGAGAACGAAATTGTTAAAAAGACAGAAGAGAGGACCTACTGCTATTGTACCACCAAATAAAGTTAGGCTTGACCAAACCTCCCACTGGCCAATATTTTCTGAAAAAAAAGAAAGATGCAAAAAAACCAGGATGCTGTAATACTCTTAAAGTAATGTGCGATAAATGTAAAGTTGCTATGTTTTACAACTACAAATAATTGTTTTTTTTTATTGGCATAATAAATAAGTATATAACTTAATTCGTTAGTTTTTGCTGACCACAGTTGACTGAGGGCAACACTATCAAAACTCTTCCCAAACAAAATTTAAAAAATCTAAAAAAAGTTGTTGTAAATGCATATTTGAGCATATATACGAATTAAACATTTTCTCTTAAGTTTAAAAAAAGTCGGGCAATAGATTAAAATTTCGCGAAGATAGAGCAATAACAAATAATAATTACGAGGAGTAAAATGTTTACAGAGGCTAAACTCCTGAAAAACCACTATCAGACTCAGAATTATCATCACTGAAATCACTACTACTGTCTTCGTGAAGATTAATTATTATTTTATCAAAAACTAAATCTAAGACAGGTTCTTTGTTTATATAAAATTGTTCGAAAGTTTTAGCGTGTTCACGCCGTTTTTTCTACTTTTCATTTGAAAATCTTTGAAAAAATTCATCGCAAAAACGATCCAAAGAACTCAACTTAAAGTCAACGTTTTTATCGGCCACGTATTTCTTAAGAGCTGCCCGTACTAATTCTATGAAGTTGAGATCTGGATGATATGAAGGCAGCCGTAATACCGAATGACCACTATTACCCAGTATTCTGGCAATTTCATACACCTTACTTTTAACATATCTTCTGAAAAAGGCAGACTGCGTTGTCTTAGCCACTCTTTCATTACATTTTTCGTTGAACTCATATGAGGACACTTTTCAACTTGCACGTTGTAATAAAAAGTATTGTCAACGAACAGTGCACTACGGGAGAAAGATTGGGGATAAGCATGTCCTGAAGCCATTTTTTATAATTTTCGTAATTCATTTCATTGTACTAGTCACCTGTTTTTGTATTTGATTTAAATTTTAAATAAGCATTTTTCACAAAACCGTTTTCACCACCTACATGCACTATTATCAGTCTCTGACCTTTTGAAATTGGAGCACGTAATCCCTCATTGGAATTGTCACCCCAACTTTTCGAGTGAGTATGGAAGAATGAATGTAGGTTTCGTCCATGTATATGATAGGACGCTTCTCTTCTCGGTATTTTTTAATATCTCGAAGAAAGTTACGTCTCAACTGTTAGATTGCCGGTTTTTCCATTAAAAGTTTTTTATTAGTTTTTGTTTTTCTCCAACGAAACCCTATATCCCTCATTGCTTTTCTCAATGATTTACGCGAACCATTGTAGTTGTACTCAGTGGCAAAGTTTCTATGTACTCGTCGTAAAGTTGGAACTTGTTTTTGGTAGTACAAAAAATAATAATTAATCGACGAAGCACCCATTTGTCGCACTCATCCAACTTAGATTTTAAAGTTGACTTATTTTTTTTTAATTTGGAGTACTAAATGTTGATGCAGTACCATCTTCGATGCACTTCATTTCCTTCGAAATGGCTTTGATGGAGGATGAACTTACACCTGTTGCTCTTACAGCATGTCTTGTCCTTTGCTTCTTGTTGCATAAAATGCATAACATTTGCTATAATTAAGACCGACATAAATGGCCGAGATCATTTGTTTGTTTTTTTTTTTGTCTATAAGTGCCACCCCGAGCATTGATCTTTCCATCGCTCTTTCTTTTACTATTTGTGCCTTTACTATTTTATCTATATTAGACTTGGTGAGTGTCCATGTCTGTGAGCTATACGTGAGTGTAGGGAGGATATACTGATTGTAAATTCTGGTTTTTAAATATTGTTCAATTTTAGTGCTTTTTAAGATCCAACTCAGTTTTCCAAATCCTGCTTACGCTAACCTTATTCTTTTACGGTTTCTAAATTTATGTCCTTGAACGTTATTTTTCTAATGTTCGGTGTATTTGTCATTATTTTTGTATTTTCCAAGTTCATCTTAATACCTACTTTTTCTGGCAGTTATATTAAATTGATGTAGCATTCATTGCTAATCATTTTTACTTTGAGAGAGTAGTATTGCGTCATCTGCCTAGCAGATTATTTTAAGTTGTTTTTCTTCCGTTTATTATAATCTTTTTAGTTTTTATTTTTTTATTATTTTGTCCACAATAAAGTTGCAAAAGAGAAGACTTAAGAAATCTCTCTGTCTGATATCATTGCCAGCTTCAATAAGGTCAGTTGGTTCTCGTACTTTTACTTTTATTGTGTTTTTTAGCAGATATTTTTGATCGTTTTGTTTATTCGTTGAGGTATCTTTCTTACGTACGGTAAGTAGATAACGTCCGTTAATTTGACTTGGTCAAATACCTTCCTAAGTTATGCGAAATATAAATATGCCTGTTTGTTGTATTCTAATGATTTTCTTGCACTTTCCTCGTTATATATAAATATGGCGTCGGTGCCTAATCTTCCAGACCTAAATAAAACCTTGTTGGTCTTCTGCATTTGTTGTCACTTTGGTTGTTAATTTTAGTGTTGTGTTTAATTAATTAATTCTTGTGTAATTTTCCGAGTGCGATTTGTCTTCCTTGTTGAAGAGAAGTGTTAGGATGCTTGATCTATTATTTCTTGGATTAATTTTAATGGTTGTTTAGTCAGATCTGGTCCTCCGTACTTTAGAAGTATGTTGGGTATTCTATATTCTCCTGGTGATTTTCTTCCCACTTAGTATTTATTTCTCCGTTTGTCCTCAACTCTGGTGCTGGTGATTCATTATCGTCACCTTTAGCAAATAGAGATTAAAAGTAGTCTACCCATGTTTCCTTCTGAATGTGTTTTATTTTTATTAGTTTGGCCATCTCTTTACTTTGTCTTCAAGTCATTCTCCATATTGCTTTTTGTGTTCCGTAGAAGTCGTGTTCCATCTGTTTTGAGAAGTTGTCAGTGTTCCCTTTTTATTTGTTTAGTTATGTCATTTCTGGTTCATTTATAGTAGTTTTATGCCTGTTGTGTTTATTGTTTTCTGTATTGTAACTTTCTTTTGAAGACTTTCTGCTTTTGTTTATATTTTGTCTTCAGTTCCTCGCTAATCCATGGAGCTTTTTTTTTAATATGTTGGTGTTCGTTACTTTCCTCTCTCCAAGTGATTCTGATCGTGTTAATTTTGAGTTTTTCCCAGTTTTCCTCGAGGCTATCGTTTTCTAATATTTTATTCAAGAAGCACAACGAAGCTTTATTTTTTAATTTGTTGTGAAGTTAATATTGTCAGAAGTTTATTTTCAATAAACTGTCACTTAAAAGTCACTTAAAATTTGTGTTAAAATAATGTGTTTGTTCTTTTACACTCAAACAACAATAGGCAAACCTTTAAAATATTTTTAAAATTGTTTTAATATCCATCGTTTTTTTACAGAAATAAATTTTGTATATTTGTATATTTCAAAAATGGGAAGAAAAAATATTTATTATAATTTTGATTTTTATATAAATAATTATTTACTAATGATTTTTTATTTTTAGCAATTAAAAATGGTGTACACTATAGTAGCAGTGGCTCTTAATTTAAATAAATTTTAGTAATACTGCAACAGTTACCATTGATTGCAACTACAACAAATATTTTAAATATTTAAAGGGGTAGCTAGAGTATAAAATATGTAAAAGTAGATACATTAAGGAATATGTAAGCTTTTAAAAATATAATAAAGATGAATTTTTAACTAAAATTTTTTTTAAAGATATCTTTATGTAAAACCCCTATCGGGCTACATCCCAGAACGTTTTCGGGATAACTATTCCATCATCAGAGCTATCTGGATTTACATGTTTAAAGCCACTATATTGAAATTATTTCAATATGTTAAAAAATATATGAGATTTTTATATGAGTTTGTTCATGAATTTCATGAAGCCATCACAATTTGGTTTCGACTCTGAAATAAAAGAGAGAAAAAGATTAGTAAATTTTTAAATAAATTAATTTTGACTTACCTGGTACAGTGTTAATAATTTCTGAATAGTATAGTTACCTAGTATATAGGTGAATCGTCTAAACCTTAAAAAGAACAAAAAAGAAGAATTCTTAAAAAATATTTAAACATAGAAATTTTAAAAAAACGTCAGAAAATAAACTGTCAAGCAAGTCTGTGGAAGCTAAATTAATAAGGGTTTTGTTAAATAAGAAATTACAATGATGTGGCGATGAAAAGAATAAATTTTATTAGTATTGTAATAGAATAAGTGTGAATAAGTAACTTTTTTTTTATAAATTCCCAAATTAGATGTGATTAAAGTGATTATGAGAAATTAATGTGGATTGACAAATGTGTCAGAACAGGACAGTTTTAGGGTTTAAAAAGAAGAGAAGACGAAAAGAAAAAAAACGTTGGTTGCTGTTAGCAACGAATAATAATTGGTTTTTTTTGAGAAGGCCGACGAGGATTTTTCGACGAAAGGGAGCCCTGAAACTGTGGACTAGGTCGGGAGTGTTTTTTTTTTAACTCGTCTAATTAGAATTTTAGTTTTTCCACAGTTTCCACAGCAGAGATATCCAGAATTTGTTCCAGAGAGTAAGAGAAACAATTTGACTTATAAATTATTATTGGAGTACAGAAATGTCATTTAAATTGAGAAAATTAAAATTCATGAATTAACATAATTGCGATAGGCCTTAAAAATTGAAAATATTAATGATCATTAAATTAAAAATAGAATAGTACGTACCTCAACTTCCGAAGAGAGGATTGATATTCCAGTTTCACCGATTATTTTGCGAGTAGTTAGTTTTCTTTAAATAAATCAGAACTGTTTTAAAGTGAGGTTGGATAATAATTTTGGGGATCATTTGAAATTTTGATTATATTTGAATGCAAGTTTAAAGTCAGCGGAGTAAAGTGTTCAGTTTTATTTTCTTTATAGTTTATTTAAACACTTTATAAAGTTGCAATATTTATTTAGTTTTTAGGTACTTGTAGAGAGTCTCCACATTTTGTAATAAATTTTTATTGTCACGACACTAAACCACATTAAGATTTACACGATTCCTATTTTTGTAAATTTTTAAAGGCAACCCAAGTTGCAGACGAATTTTATTGTTTATATTAAATTTGTTCAATATTAATAATTAACGTGCTTCATTTGGGTTAATTTATCAAAAGTCTAAAGTAAATTTTGGTTTAATTTCTTTTTGAACTCTACCAGGAGACTACAGAGTCGACGTCACAGTGACACAGTGACAGATTGCTTAGAACACATAATTGAGCTAGCTGAGGTATATATTAAATTAAACAACGAACCACATATTTTAAAAATTACAACATATATTATAAAAAAAAAAATTAATAAAATACAACTTTTTCAATATATGTAGCTAATTCCTTTAAATGTAATTAGATTAATTTTGAATTACATCTTTGACATTTAAAAACTATGATGTTTAAGTTATAAGAGGAATCGATCACATTATATTTAAATATTAAACATGTAATTCAAAGGTAATATAACTCCATTTATACTACATTTATGTTCTTTTCAGTCAATATGATAATTATCTAATTTATCCAGAAAAGAACAACAAGCCACTTATGATCCTAGACTACAACAAAACTGGATGGTGTAGATACTGCTAATAAATAATCAGAGAAGATTCTTAAGAGCAAATATAAAATCACAAATTGGATGTGGTGGTCTCAGTCAAATCGGCAGAGATAATAATTTGAAGTCAATTCAAAAATAAAACGTCGCAGGTATATTGAGCATCCCAGAATGTCAGAGAAAAAAGATAATGTTTATTTAAATTTACTTTTGTTTCATTTTATTTACTTTGAAATTAATGACATATTTATTTCATTTTTACTTTTAATAAATATGATTAAGAATAAAAATAACTCTTTTTATCTTATCAGAAAGTGAAAAATTTCGTGGTATCCTTTCTTCATTCATCCGTCTCAGGTGTCCATGCAATTTTAATTGTTTTTCGGCTATCGTATTCATTATTGTGTTCTTTACTTTCATTCTCTCTCTTATGTTTTCATTTCTTATGTGCTCAAACAAAGTTAACCCGGAACATCTTCTCCAGTACATCATTTCCGTTGGGAGGAGTTTTTGTGACATATTCTTGTTAAAGACCCACACTTCTGACCCATACGTCAGCACCAGCTGAATCATAGCCTGATATATATTTTTCTTTGTTTTCTTAGTTAAAGTTTTATTCCACAGGATCGGATGTAGTGTTTTTATCATGCTTTTTCCTTTTCCTATTTTTCTTGTTATATCTTTGTCGTCTCTCCCGTCTTCGCTTAGTGTAACTCCGAGATATTCGTACTGATCAACGTTTTTAATTAATGCGCTTTCTTGTTCCATGTCTTGACCGATGCCTCCTATATTCATGTATTGTGTCTTTTCGGTATTAACCTCTAATCCCCATTTTTTGAATTCGTCTATTAGTTTGTTTATCATGTACGTCATATCTTGTAGGTCGTCGGCAAGAACTACCTGGTCGTCTGCGAAGAGGATTGTGTATGTAGGAGTGTCATTTACCCATATGCCCATTGGGCTGCATTTTTTCATTCAATATTTTAAAGCATTACCAAGATATATTGGCAAGAAAGGCAAGAGCCCTGTTTGACACCCTTTGTTTGGGTGAAACCCTTGAAAATTTTGTTTCCAATATTAATATAAGCTCGGTTATCTTGATATAGCTTTTTCACGGCATTTATATATACTGCATTTATACCTGCGTTTTCCAATATTGTCCATAGTCTCTGCAGTGGTACGGAGTCAAACGCTTTACGGAGATTTATAAAAGTGGCATGAAGTTCTAGTCCTCTTGCTAATCTCTTTTCCGTTAGATGTTTGAGAGTAAATACATTGTCGACACAAGATCTCCCTGGTCGGAATCCACTTTGTTCTTCGATCTCTGTGGCTTCTTTTTCTATTCTGGCTTTCAGAACTCTTTTATACAGTTTGCCAGTGGATGACATAATGCTGATACCTTGGTAATTACTGCAGTCATTCCTGTTTCCCTTTTTGTAGATGGAGTTTATGTACGAGACTTTCCAATCTCTTGGGATACTGTCTCCTTGTAGGCCCTTGTTAAACATTTTACAAAGCAATTCTAATGTTATTGCAGTGGCATGTTTGAATAACTCGATAGGTAAATCACCCGGCCCAGGAGCTTTATTATTTTTCATTTTTTGTAATGCGTTTTTTATTTCTTCTACGGTAATCATCGCCACTTCATTTAACCCCGTTTCAACTCTATCTATCTGTGTGTCTAGAAACTGTGTACGTTGTTCATTTAATAGATTTTCATAATAATTTTTCCATCTTTCTATGTCTATGGGGTTTTTTTTTTGTTTCGTTTGTATTTTTTTCTAAGACTGTTGATAGTTTTCCAAGCTTGTCTGGACCTAGATCCTCCTACCATTGAGCTTATTTCGGCACACTTGTTGTCCCAGGTTATGTTTTTTGTTTTTTTAATTTCCTTTTTTACTATATATTTGTATCTGTTATAGTTCTTTCGGTCTTCCTCATCTTTTGTCCCTAACCATTTGAGATACAGTTTTTTCTGTTCTTCTACCAGTTCTAATAAACCTTCTGTCCACCAATAATTTCTACGTTTTACTTTTTCTTTCGTACCTAGAGCTTCTAATGCTGCTTCATGAATTTTGATTTTCAAAGTCTCATACATTTCTACCGCTGTTCCGTTTATTTCTTCGTCTAATTTTTGTGCCAAACGTAGTTTATAAAGAAAACTTGTGGACTCATTTTTTAAGCTGTATATGTTATAGAGCCGTGTGGATTCTTTGTTTGTCTGTTCTTGGGATTTATTTTGTTTAATATATCTTATTTCCACGGGTGCCTTTACTAGTAGGTGATCCGATCCACATTCTGCCCCTCTCCATACTTTTACATCGTAGGGTCTTAAAGATGTCTCTTGTTTAACTACTATATAGTCTATAATTCACTGCAGTTTTCTTGTCTTTTGAGTCCATGTATATTTATTTATGTCTCTATGTTTGTAAAATCCATTCAGTATTTTTAACGAATGTTGTTCGCGTGTTTAAGATTAAATTTAAAAAAATGTAGCGCATGCTATTTATCGAGGAAGCTATTACCAGAAGGATGTTAGAAACGGCAGAGATGAAAACACTTAGAAAAATTGATGGTAAGACACGATAGGACAGAGCTAGAAGTACAGATATACGATATAGTTGCAAGGTGGAGAACATCAAAAACTAGGTAAGAAATAGAAGAGTAAAATGGAACGATCATATAAGCTGAATGACAACAAATAGAGTAGGCAAGACGGCAAGAGACGGTTCCCCAATAGAAAGACGATGAGTAGGAAGACCACGAAAACGATGGAATGACAACTTACTGGAGGTACATTGAAAAACGGACAGAGTCGAGTCATGTCTATATAAAAAGAAGAAGAAGAAGAAGAAGTTATTACCAATGTCTCTGATAAACAGTGGCAAAAGTATGTACAAAATATCATTGAAGTTATAAAAGAAATGTGGATAGTCAGTTTGCAGGAAAATATCCCACCATTGACTATCACAGCCAAAATGTCTATAAAAATATAGATATCATTTTAAATGATGTAATAATATTTAAGATATTTTTAGTTGTTTGTACTCATTTTTATTAGTAGCGAATATTTCGGATAATATCAGCGTCATGATATTCGTGTTCAGCGACCCCAAGAATCTTGGAGTAATGACTATCAACTGATCTTTAATGAAAATATCAAAAAACAGCGACCTTGAAAATCATTTAAGTACTTAATGACTTTTGAGTGAACATAACATAAAACTCCAGGAGATTATACCCAGACAGCACAAGACATTCCTGGGACGTCCATTTTATGCCATTTTAAGGTCCAAACGTCCCGGGACTTCTTTTGGACGTCCAAGAGATATTTCTAGTCTAGTCCAGAGATGTCCCATAAGGTCGTCTGAGGAACGTCCCATTAGGGATGTATTCTAGATGTTAACTGTGTCATTTTTTTACTTATACTCGGTTCACAATTTGTTGATAGCTCACTACAAGTTTAATCCTAATTAGAGAACTGAAATACAGAGAGGATAGGTAATACGATATAATAGTAAAAACCAACCTGAAACTGACGATTTAAGATGTTTTCGACTAACCCACCTTGTAGGTATCTGCCGGAATACAATACAGCGGTCAAGCTTATAATCCGATTAGGAACGTATTTTGGCCGACCAGTGTCGTAGAGACACTGATTGAAAGATGAAAGATTGAAACATTTATTTGAACTAAATAAATATATTTTTTAAATTGTATTTTTGCTTTAATAAAACTTATAATAAAATAAAATATTTTATTCAAAAATAAAGTTTTTTGCCATTTGTAAAAGATACATTTATTTAATTAAGGGGAAAGGCACCAAATGTGTTTTAAATGTATCCATTATTTTCGAATTCGGAGAAAACTAATAAATATTTTTGAAAAATTTAAAAGCAGAATGAAAGATTACATTATTACTGAGGGTATTATATATGTGTATACTTATGTATATTACAGAAAGTCCCTGAAAACTTCTACAATGTTTATTTTATTATGTTATGCAACAGGGGTGAAAATAAAAGAGAGAATATAGTATAATTTTTAATTGAAAATATTGCATGCAAAAGAAACTTTTTATTTATTCTAATAAATATTTTATTCTGCCTTTAAATTTTTCCAAAAAGGCTTTTTAGTTTTCTCAGGATTTCAAAAAAAATCGATACATTTCAAACACATTGAACATTTTGACAGGCGACGTTTTGCGCCTTTCCCCTTTAATACCTTACGATTACAACTACTATCACTTACCTTATATAATTCCGATTAGAAAACTATTCAAATTCAAAATAAATAGGATCAACTTCGGAATCCGAGTCGTCTTGAGGGTTAATAATTAGCGGTTGTGTCTCTACGGTCGCATCAATTATGTTATCAAGATCCCACATTTTTTGTTCTTCTTCTATTAAATGTCTTACTGCATCTTTCCAGTTTTGTTCTGTAATGTGTTGTAAAGACTCGTATAAAAATTCACGTACAGCTTGTATTTTATATGTACTATTTTTTCTAGCCACATAACTTTTCATTTGTGCCCAAATGAGTTCAATTGGATTTATTTCGCAGTGGTAGGGTGGAAGTCTAAGGACTGTGATGTTTCTCCTTTCCGCCATTTTGTCAACTACGTATTTCTTGAACTTAGATTTGTGTTGCCGGGCAATTTTTAAAAGTTTTGCTTTTACCATTCCATCTTCGTAAGGCAGGTACTTATTCCGCAGCCAGTCAAGAATATCCTGTTTTTTCCACGCAGTCGTTGGAAGTCTTTCTACTAGTCGTGAATGATAAGGTGCATTATCTAATACTATAATGGAATTTGGTGGTATGTGTTCAATCATCTGCACAAAATACTCTTCGAAAACATCAGCTGTCATCTCCTCGTGATAGTCTTTTGTGCTTTTGGACTGAAATTACAACAAACCATGCTTAACAAATCCTTTTTCACTGCCAATGTGAGAAATTATTAATCTACTGCCTTTACCAGAAGGTGGGGAGATACCAGTAGACCAACCTTCCATAAAGGCTTGCCTGGAGCTCAATATATTTTTATCTGACCAAACTTTTTTTAGAGTATGACCTGAGTTTACCCACGATTCATCCTGGTAGAAGATTGGCCTTTCTGCAGCCCGGAATTTTCGTATGGATCTTAGATTATTTCTTCTCCAACATATTATCTCCTCCCGGTCAATCAAAAGTGATTTTCTGTCTGATTTCTCCCACCGGAAATTTAATTCTTTTAAAACTTGCCACAATTTAGTTCGTCCGATATGAGGCAAATCCGGATCATCTCTAGCTTCTTGTAAAATTTTATTTAGGTTTGGTATTTTTTTTTTGAAAAAAAATCCATGAATTTTCCTTCGAATACCATTTTTGGCAAATTCATTAAGTTCAATAGGCTTTTTCCAGCTCTTTAAGTGTTCGTTTGTGTTTGGGTTAGCTATACCGTATTTTTTTCTTTCTGATAGGAACCTATATATAGTTGACTCCCCTACGCCAGTCATGTTGGCACAACTTTCGACTATGTTGCGAACAGTGTTTGTGGGATTCTGAGAAACCAGAGCATCGTGAACATTTAGGACAATAGTATTCTCTCTTGGTGAATAGACAGACTTACTGACTGTACGCAACAGTACCGGTGTAAAACTTGATGATGTTGATGATGAAGCCATCACAAACAATCCAACAAAACGAGCACGAGCGAAAGGTACGTATATGTTCGTAGGTATATGGAATAAAAAATCACTCACGCACTGCATATAATTCGCAAAAGAAATATTCGAGACGCTAATTACTGCCGTAGAAGAGGAAACACCGACGAGCCGTAAATTACATGCGATCAAAAACGTACTGAACAAACAAATTATTTTCGTTCGTAATAACTTCACCCTTTTAAGTTAAGTTTCGAATATAAACTAAACAGACGAGGTACGTGGCCAAATCCGGCATCTATACCCATTATATTATTAAAAATCTGGGGAATTCCATCCTAATTATCTTGCAACCGATAGTACCTTCGGATATAAATACCAAGTTTTCTAGTAAAGTGATTAAACGCGAAGATTAGTATTGAAATATCCAAAGAGATAAGGTATTCTTATTTACAAAATTGTTAATGGTTAAATTATTATTTTTATTAATATAATATAATAACCAACATTAGCCGTGAAAGTTTTAATTGTTTTTTACTAAATTTATCAGTATTAAAACATTATTAATATTAATATTAATTTTAATGAATAAACACCTCAGGAACGCCTATGATGATACAAATTTTACGACCGTTTGATGATTTTGAGGCATATTTCGTGCTATCAACAATTTGTGAACAGAGAATAAGCATATTTTTACAAAATATAATATCTTCCTACTAAACTTTATTTTAAAAAGTTATATTTAGTTTTAAATGCCATTAATTTATACGAAAACAGACAGAGGCCCCTTTTAGAGAAAAATCCTTATCCTATAGCAGAGCTGTATCTCTAAAATTTTGTTTGGTAGTGGAACTGAAATTTAACAATTAGAAGATGAAAGAAGAATGTGGTTATGTTTTAACGACGCTTCTATTTATCTCCTTGTATTTATGTTTCTTTTTAACGCATTTTTATTTTTACCTAGCATTTTCGGAATCTTTTATTTCTCGAATTATAATCATTGTGGTTGTGGATGTAATTAGAATTAGTTTATTGCTTTCGATACTAGTTTATAGCTTGGTAATTTATTATTATAGTCATTAAGTAGGTATATAGGAATTTTATAGGCAATTTTGTTTGGATGTGGTACATATGTAAAGTAAGTATGAGTAATGTACTTAAAAATAAATAAAAATCCCATTTATTTTTGCTTTTCATTTTATTAGTTTTTTGTAAGTTCCCTTTAGGTCCTGTATACATCCTCATTTAAGTCCTGTATTAGTCCCTGTGGACGTACAATGTATGTAACCAATACATCCTTCTTAGGTCCTATATAAGTCCGTATTAAGTTCTGTATATGTACTATGTACGTCCCCATGAACATCCCTAGGACGTCAAGGGGATGTACTTTTTGGTAACATTTAGATCTTATTCATGGTTGAAAAACTTGAGAGAATGGTACAATTGCACCAATTACCAACTGTTTAGATCTGCAGCATCAAAAATACGCATAGCTTTGATGATAGCCAAACTTCGGAACGAAGACGGCACTTGAAGAAGAAGAAGATCTTATTGGACGTCCCGGGGACGTCCAAATTATGTAAACGGATGTCCGTGGGATGTCCGGACATTTAATGAGGTAAATCCTTCGGAGGTCCATGAGACGTACTTGTGCTGTCTGTGTACTTTGCGGATCATCACTGTCATGATATTCATGTTCAACGACTCCGTAAACCAGTGAATAACAAAATTGAATGCATTATAGTAAATATTTTCAAAATTCCAAATTTTTCATTTTTAAGATGCACTTTGGTATTTTTATCGAGAATAAGTACTTAACAATTTTACTATAAAAAAGTTTATTTTACGATTCAATTTCCACTTCGGAAATCGTTTTCAAAATACAAAACATTAATGTTTTGGCATTTGTCTATATACGTTGATTTATGTAATTATGTGGGTAAATTAGCTTAGGAATTAAGTTAGTACACATTGCACACGTTATTATTTAGACATACATATTAAAAACATATTGCCTATGGGCATATTGTTTATTAAAGGGAACTATAAAAAAGGTTTGTTTTCCAAGTTGATTTACCAGTTAATAGTTCGTAATAGCCAATGAAAAATACATTACAATTTATTGTTTTTATCAGTTAAATTTGGAGATATTGGTGTGTACGGTGATTATGGCTAAAAATTAATGTGCATCAATTGCCTCCGTGGCGCAATCGGCTAGCGCGTTCGGCTGTTAACCGAAAGGTTGGTGGTTCGAGCCCACCCGGGGGCGCAACTATTTTACAGCTTAATAATTCAGATTATTCAAACAACCTACAGGTTGTGAACAACTATTTTCTTGTGGAATGTTAAAGGTGAATATTGTAATGAGAATAACATTTGTCAGGAAATTCGTTAATTTTATTGTCGAATTGGTTTACAGATTAAAACTAATATTTTTTTAATTTATAAAAAAAAATTGAAAACGATTTTTGGTATTGGAAATCATAATTTCAAAACATATGTAAAATGTAGGATTATTATTACAATCAATTATGGCTTAACCCATATAAAACAATATTTAATTCAAACAACTAGTTATGCCTAACATTCTTCTATCTTAGGCGAGAGTGACGAGGACCAATAAGGGATAACAAAAGTTTAATATTATGCCGAATTTTTATATACCTAATCCCGGACACGAAGGTTTACACCTCACATTTTTTTCGGAAAAGATCAATTTACTTGAAAATTTGAGAGGAATTATTGTATACTCCAAAGATAAGATCAAAATATGCGTTTTTACCATATGGGTCAGGGTGTGAGTTTTTTATTACATTTTGACTGCATATGTGACAAAAAAATTAATTCTAAGCAAAAAATGTTTTATACATTTTTTTTTTATGAAATTAATAGTTTTCGATTTATTAACTATCCGGAAGTGTTAGTTTTATATTGAAAAAATCAAAAAAATTGAAATACAATGTTTTTAATTAATTTTCTGATAATATCTCAAAAATTACTTTGAGATATTATCCTTTTATTATGCTATCTATCTATCCTATTATACCTTTGATAAAAAAACTGTTATTAACAAAACTGTACCTTTTAAAAATATAAACAAAATGGTTTTTTGTCAATATTCTTGAAGACTAATATTAACCAAACTATACTTTAATATATGGTAGCTGTTTTTTATAAACGACAACTATGGGTATATAATTGTGGTATCCACTTTATAACAAAGGATCAGAAGACAAATGTTACTGTTATGTATGGATGGAAGGAGAAGCAGAGCGCGGAGCTCAAGAAACTGGAAGTTGTTTAATTAATCGGATGGGAAAATACCTGAAACCTGATGTTGAAACATTTAATACTTTGAAGTGATTCATGTGGGGGGCAAAATAGAAATATTAAAGTCGTTTTGCTATTTAAACTCTTTTTGTCAAAACATCCGACTTTACAGATAATTTCACAAAGATTTCTAGAGCCAGGTCATTCCTACCTGCCAAATGAAACCGATTTTGGCAAAATAGAGTACATGGATGTCATGCGTGCGTGCCAAAGGAAGAAACCAATAGTTGTTGCTAGAAAGAAAAGCGAAAATTTCTATAGTACACATAAACTTGAAAAACTTATCGTCAATGGAAAATTATCAACAGATAAAAAGCCCATAAAAAGGCTTAAAACCAAAGAAATTTTTTTAAAAAAAGAAAACCCGTATTCCATTTTCATGAGAAATTCTTTTGATAGTGAATTTGTGGAAGTGGATATTAAAAAAAATTTTAAAAGTAAACTTTTGACGAAAATATTTATTTACTCCAGAAAATCTTTTGCCACTATGGGGTAATGGTAGAGATTTTAGCTCCAACGTTAGAAGACATTAAGTCGTTGTTAGATCTTCTTCCAAAAGACTGTCAAAACATATATCTACATTTTTGTAACGTTATAAACGTCACATCTCTATTAATTTATATTTAAATAATTATTTAATTTTAATTTCTTTATTAATTTATTAATTTCTTTATCTTCAGTTTAATTTTACTATTTTTATTTAAAAATAGTTGGCGCCAATGACGTATAATATATAGAATGAGCAGTCCCGTATTCTCGCTATATAATCGGGTGTCCGAAAGATCTCTGCTCAAGGTTGAAGGTATGTTTACCCGAACAGCGGCGTGCTTATTTATATTTTAATGACAATAATTATGTTTTTAATTAAAATTAAATATTTATGCATTATACATATAAAATAGCATGGCATTTTACTAAAATAGTAAGTAAATAACTCTCAACAATTTAAAATAAAATTTGCTTGTTACATAAAATATGTAAACACACAAAATGGAGAAAATGTTTTCATACGTCCATGATGTTTTCAAACACAAGATCAACTTCGTGATGCTTCGTAAGAAATCATGAACTTTGTGCACCTTCGTATCAAAAGAATAAACAATAACAAAGGTATTCATGTTTTGGACACTTTTTAAAGCGTTCACCGAGTCTATATATTATACGTCATTGGTTGGCGCCCTCTCTGTCTTAATCTGTTTTTTATTTCTTCCTCTGTCATTATTTACTCTCTCTTTCTGTCACGTAGAATAAATATTCGCCCTCTCTATTTGTGTTCTGTGTTGACAGACCAGTTAGTTTCATGAAATAGCAACATCCTATGACATATGTGCTAACTTCAAGCAGTCTTCCACTTTCTGTCAGTTAAATATCCTTATGTAGTGGGAATATAATTTTTTTTGTCTGCTTTTGATCTTTATAAAAGAAGGCAAAAATTATAATTAGACTTATTTTATGGTCTACAAATTCTCTTGGGGTTTATTGGAAAAATTCATCGTTTATTGGGAATATACCATTTTATTGGGAATAATAATTCAATAACCATTACATTGGGCATTTATTTATTGGATTCATTGGAAATAATAATTTTATTGGACTTCTATTAGACTTTTTAATCAAACTGTACGACCACATGTAACTGCAGCTCTCCAGAACTACAACCTACAACATTCAAGGGGAGGACCTAGCAGCTAGAACACACAAGTAGCCCATCAAACGAAGCTAATCTTTGCTAATCTTTGGCAGGGTTAATTATTGTGTTTTTTTTTATTCTTTTAAATAAATGTTTGATTAAAATTTGTGTTATTTGCTATCAACTGAGAACTTAGGTTCAATCCCTATTTTATGACAAGACGAACTCACCCTTGAGATACTGAGCTAGGCAAGGTATAGACGATAAGCTTATCAAGAAACAACAATATTCCCGATGACATAGATGGGTACGGAAATGAACTAGATTTTCCCCTGGAAGAAAGTTCTACAGAATAATGTTTCTTCGTTCTCAACTTAAATATTTCAATGTTTTTATAATGTAAAGATATGTTACCAAAAATAAATGTTTTATGGACAAACTTAATATAAAATAAATAAATAAAATTTGAGAGTAATTGTCGAAGGATAAATTTTAGAGTTTCAAAGTCAAATGACGGAAATACTATGCAATTTATGAGGATAACTTATTAAAACTCATTTATAGTATTTAAAAAGGTATATCTTGGAAAAAAAATTTCCAGCCCAAAAATTGAGTGACTTATGATGAAAAGAAAGTCAGTCTCTAATTTTTTCAGCGGGAAACTGGACGGAAATATCCCTCCATTTACCACCCCAATCAGTGGTTGGTCTTGTTCAGTCTTATTTATTTATGCATTATTAATATAATCTAGAAGGTTGACCAACTTAGGATCATTAATTTAAAAAATGACAAATAACAAAATAACAAATTTTTGTAGTTTTTTTTTTTAATGCCTTGTTCTTCAAAATAGAAAGATTAGTATTAAAGATAGGAAACAACGTTTATATGCAAAATTGTAGTTTTTTTAATTTCCAAGAATTTGGAACACACCGTCGACGTACACGGCTACCGCTCTGCAGTGCGCGCAGCTCAGCAGAACCTAACAAACTGTTATCCATGGCAGAGAACTACTTCTCTGTCCATGGCCTGGAATCTTATATGAATAACCTTGAAAACATTTCCCCCATCACTTTGACTCCAGTCGGTTAATAAAGAGAGATGACAGCCTATCTCGCTCACGAAGACTTTAACCAATCATTTTATTTTAACACCATCTCTGAATGTCACAAATAAAATAATCAAACGAAGCTTAATTCCGCCATGTCAATTCCGTCAAAAGTAATCACAAGTTAATGATTGATATTTGTGTATTTTCGACTTTCGTCCATTTTCGTCTTCCACGTGCTTTAGCTTGTTTACAGTTTTCATTTTTAATTTAATTATCTTTAACTTTCCTTTGTATTTAGTCTTAGTCATTTAAGTTGGTTCCTTAGTTTTTAAAGTTTAGTTAGTTGATACCTTAGTTTTCATTTTTAATTTAATTATCTTTAACTTTCGTTTGTAATTTAATCTTAGTAATTTTAATTTAAGTTGGTTCCTTAGTTTTTAAAGTTTGGTTAGTTGATTCTTTAGTTTTTTCAGTTTAGTTTGATTTGATTCCTTAGTTTTTAAAGTTTAATTATAGCTCCTATAAATAAAGATTTTCGTCTCCCTACAAAACATGTGAAAAAGCAGATAGGTATTGTCACATCACTCACGATATGTGAGATTATTCCATTGGAAAATAATAAAATATTTTGAATTTCCCACTAAATTTTAATTAGTACCGAAATGACCCACCAAAGGCGCTAAAGGGATAAAATTAATACTTAATCATTTGAATTTCCCGCCAAATGATAATTAGTATTGACTCCGCTCACCAGTGGTGCTAATAAACCAAATTTATATATAGAGTTGCCTATCTATCTGTATATACTATATTATGTATCTATGCTGTTATCATAGAGGACCATTTCTTTGATTTTGAGGAACGTACTCGGCGTCCGACCGACTGTGAGTTATGCCGCTCAATGTTCTAACAAACGATAGCTTTAAAAACACTATATGGCATAAGTATGCGTCAGAAAGAAGACCCGACACAGGAAACAGTCGAGATGAGAGTATTGAAAAGAATTATAGGAAATAGGCTAAGAGATCGAAAAGAAAAGTGAAGACATTAGAAGAAAATGTGACATACAATGTATAAATAAATGGACATAAAATAGAAAAAAGAATGGAATAACCACATAAGCAAAATGGAGGACACTCGTGTCATCAAAATAGCAAGAGATAAGTCACCAATCGTCAAAAGAAGTATCGGACGACCGTGCAAAAGATGGAGTGACAACCTTCCATAGAGGTATTAATAAATGAGTTAATAGCATTGGAGCTCTTGTAAAAACCTACAAGAAATGCTTTTTACAGAAATTTCTAATGTAAAAAAATAAAATAGTTATGGGTAAAAAAAACCAATTTTTTTTTTTTGAAAAAAATGGAGAAATCCAATTGGAAGCAAAATAATGCAAGTTGTTGCAAACAAAACGACTAAACAAAAACAAGTGTAGACTTGATTTGTTTAGTCGGAGATTTGAGATCTAAATTTGGTTTGTACTATTGGGTACGGGTGAAATTAATAATCTTTTAATCTTTTATGTGGCAGCAGAATCTGACAGAGGACCGATACTCATCGAAGTTGAGTGATGTACCATTAGTCAACCTGATCATTATAAGAAAATAAATCGTATGATTATAAGACACCTTATAAATAGGTTTATAAATACGTTTTTATATTATATCACTAGATTAACCATTTTTCCTTAATAAAAAGAACGCCCCCGGGTGGGCTCGAACCACCAACCTTTCGGTTAACAGCCGAACGCGCTAGCCAATTGCGCCACGGAGGCACCTGCGTGATGTATTTGAGATATAACACGCCAGTTTGTTTGAAGAAAACATTGATTTTTAATAAATTAAAACTATATTGGAAATCGTAAGAAGTTTTCGTTGTTCGGTATCTTGAAAACAATTTAATGGAGATCTACTAATATTTTACTAATATATAACTTTTTTTTGTTTTGATGTAGCTAGAAAGGTACAATTGATATAATGCGAACGGAAAATACATGGATGGTGGAGAGCAAATCGTGAGTTCGAAACTAGCTTTTGAAATTGATAATAATAAACACTTTTATTACACAAATGGTTGAAATACAAAAAAAAATAAAACAATAAATCATTAATTTCAACAAGTGAATCATAAATGATTCAAGTATAATCCTATAAGAAACAGATGGTAAAAAGGGAAAAATCAAAGAAGCAGCTCTAATTATGAGATCAATTGTGTCGCGAGTTCCTCGGCATAATGCAGTTGGATCTGGTTACCCATATTATAAGAGGAAGTTAATAACAGGAAAATACCAGTAAGTCAGTAACATATCGAGGAAAATAAGTAAGTCAGTAACATATCGAGGATACATCATGTATGTTAACAAACATATAAAACAAAGTTTGGTGTTTATTAAGAGTAGACTAAATGTAAGATCAAATACTTACCATATCGGGATAGTCTTATGAGTCCAGGCTGTGAGGCCGCTCCCGTTGGGAAAATGTTTCTGATTCGGTTTCTTCGCGGATTCCGGTTCAAAAATGTCCCCTTCAAACAAATCTAAAGGGTGCCGGGCGAAATTTTTGGGCAGAAATTGTTTTAAACAATTTTTTTAAACAAAGTCCAAAAATAATTTTTTTTAATCTGGAAAACATCTTTTTAGGTTTTTTGGGCTATTTTAAACAAAAAAAGTCTCTTGTCATTTTACTCTAAAGTTGACAGTTTTCGAGTTATAAGCGATTTAAAGTCTGAAAAACGCGAAAATACGCATTTTTGAGGCTTGAAAACATATATGTAAATTATTATTTTTGAGGTTACCAAGTGTCTAAATTAAAGTTTAAACCTTCAACTTCAAGATTGTGAAGTGTAACCGGGGCTTATTTTAATTTAGACCGTTGTTTTTTATTTGTTAAGTATGCGCGTACACTCGATTTTTCAGCCGCCGCGGCGCCGCGCTCGTGCGCCTCTATCGTACTTATGCATAGTTTACATATACTTACAAATAATTATTATTTATTGAGTATATATTTATTTATATCAATTGAGTAATAATATAAAATTTCGTCTAAAGTCTAATAATAGTTACATAAAATAATTGTACAAAAGATTGTTAAATAACACACTAATATCACTCAGTAAAAGTATCTTTGTTTTCACAAAAATCTAAATCACATCCACATAATGGTACACAGATGACATGATTTTTCTTGCAGTTGCAAGCATTAGTTTTGCAACTCTTTTTGCATCTGCACGGTTTCCCAACCCACCATTATCAGACATATAATATCCATATTGTGTAAAATCGAGAGTTTGATAGCGGGAATATATGGCATTTCGCCAAATATATGTTTTAGCGAAAGCTCTTAACAAGTGTTGGTAAAGTGCGTCAGAGGTACAAGGTATATTGGCAAGATTAAATTAAATTTTTCAGTCACACAGTCTTTTCGTCGAAGAGCAGCATTTTGTATTGTTATGTAAAAATCTACTTTAGGTTTTTGCACTAACTTAATATTGTTGAAGTTATTACAAAAAAAAACAAACTAAATTTTCTTCGGTAAGTTTTCATTTAAGAAGAGGTACGGAAAAAAGACATTTTAAATCCATTCACAATTTTTTTAATAACACATTAATAATATATTACCCTTTTAATGGGCATTAAACAATATTCTTCCTAATGATCGTTTAAGTAATAACAAATCAAGTATGAGCGCGCGATTGTTAAACAGGTAAAAACTTGCATTTTTGCGATTGTTTTTAAACACCGCGCAATTTAAAATTAAGTTTACTAATATTAATATTTACTTCATTGTATTATTTAAATAATAATTTAAAAATATTATTTACAATTGATATAAATAAATATATACTCAATAAATAATAATTATATTGTTCAAATTTGGAAGAAAAAAAAAACTATATACGGTTATTACATTGCGATGATTGATTTATTTAATTAGCCCAATGATAATAATTAATACCTACATAAATAAATTATGGAAAAAACTATGTTAATAAACTTCAAGGATTTGTTCGGGTTTTTTTTGCGTAAGTTTATATGTAAACTATGCATAAGTACGATAGAAGCGCACTCTAGCGCGGCTGAAAAATCGAGTGTACGCGCATATTTAACAATTAAAAAACAACGGTCTAAATTAAAATAAGCCCCGATTACTCTTCACAATCTTGAAGTTGAATGTTTAAACTTCAATTTAGACACTTGGTAACCTAAAAAATAATAATAATGTGTTTTCAAGCCTCAAAAATGCGTCTTTTCGCGTGTTTCAGACTTTAAATCGCTTATAACTCGAAAACTATCAACTTTAGAGAAAAATTACACGAGACCTTTTTTGTTTAAAATGACCCAAAAAACCTAAAAAAACGTTTTCAGATTAAAAAAAATATTTTTGGAATTTGTTAAAAAAAAATTGTTTAAACAATTTCTGCCCAAAAATTTCGCCCGGCACCTTTCAGATTTGTTTAAAGGGGACATTTTTGAACCGGAATCCGCGAAGAAACCGAATCAGAAATATTTTCCCAACGGGAGCGGCCTCACAGCCTGGACTATATGAGTTTTTACTTATGGAATCACTAACAGAAGAATTTTACTATCATCATGGCATGTGGTTGTCTTTACTAATTAGATACTATGATTTTTTCTGACGGATATTCTCAAGTTTAAGTTGATTTCGTGTATTCGAATGAATTATCTTACAATAAAGTCGTCCCAGGAACGCAACTCAGCGATATTGGCAATATCATTTTAAAGTCGTCCACTTTAAAATATATAATGTATACCATATTTTAAAGTAAAACATTTGCACGTCACGATTGATACAAAGTGACGTCACTTGTATTTAAAATTTCCGGAACATCAACCTTGGAGTTCAAATTTTCCTAACACAGCTAATAATACAAAACCCATACGGAACTGCTCGATCTTTCATAGGCGTCAACATGGTGTAATAATCAGAAAAATGTAATCATCATTATATTGGAAATTTAAGAATTATATTGATTAAATAACCAAAAACATTTGTTATTATTAATAATATAAATTTTATCAAATAACTCTTTAATTCTAATATTCCACAAAATAATAATTTTAATTAAATATATTAGACAATTGTACGCAATTGATACAGAAACACTTTAAGTTTATTGACAGTTAAGCGTGTGGCAAAAGTGTATAAAGTCTTGTCGCTTTTTTAAAGTAGGAATTTTGTTTACGTTTTGATTTCTTACACAATTTGATCACAATATAATATATATTAATAAACTGTATTTATAAATACAGATTAAATTTAGAATAATAGCTTTAAAAACTAATTATTGTTGTGTATTGTGGTTGTGATGTGCCAAAACAAATAAATAGTATGTAGAAAGCTGATAAGCTTTCATATAAGATATATTATTTTGAACAAGAAATAATGGTGGGACATTTTTACTATTAAAGCCCTAAAAGAGGTAAATTTAAAATTTAGAATATATAATTTTGTATTAAAATGTTTTCTAATGTATTTTAATGTGTTGCAGTAGTCTTAAAACTAAGTGTTTTTACTGTTAATATAATAGTTTGACAAATAGTTGAATAGTTGTTTTAAAAATTCCCCACTTACTAACTATTCTGATGTTTTGGCAACGCTGTGGGGTTCTGACGACATAAATCTCGAATGACGTGCAAGCTTTTTTATATGAAAAAGGCTATATGTCTGAATTGTCAATATAAATAAACCAGATAAAGTTTAATTATTAGAAGAATTTTTCAAAAAGTAACAAAAAAACAAAATTTGTTTAATTAACTACTATTTATATTTTGAAAACGATTTCCAAAGTGGAAATTGAAATGTCAATAAAATTATTTTAACCTACAAGTGTGGAGTATTTCCATCAACAATATTCAACAATAGCGATTTTGATCAAAAACAGCGGTATTTATTATTAAATAACAATTATAAAACTGATACCTTAATCACCAAACCATTATTAAGATCTTCAGGAACAACCTCTTCTTCAACATTAACCTACTCTACTGCCGTAACCAACTCTAACTTTCCATCCAAAGAACAAGCAATTATATATGAATACATATAATGAATATATGAATAAATACAAAAATATATGAATACATAACAACGATAGGAACTTTAATACAATTAAAAAATATCATTTTCGCGATGAGAATTCCAAATAAGAGAGTATGCATTTATCTCATTAACACTACAGTCTTAGAAAAATTACTACAAAATCACAAACACGTTTTAATACAAGGAAACAACATAGAAATTAGCAGATTAATTACTCCTGCGAACTGACTAGTGATATCAAATATCTGCCCAGTATTCCAAACACTATTATCGACGAAGAGCTCAAAAAATTGGAGCTTATTGCAGTGTCTAAAATAACATTTTTAAAAGTTGGTATGATTGAATCTGAATACATTGATATATTAAGCTTTAGGTGCCAACTATTTGTTGCTGCAACAATTAAAAATCATATCCCAAATTCACTTCTAATATCTCATGACATACCCCCTACAGAATTTATCTTTCCTTAAATAGCATGACCTAAATTGCTCTAAATATTATACCACAGGACATAAAGATGAACACTGCATTATCGAACCAATTAACATACAAAATATTGACCAGCTATCTCAATCTATGAATACTAATATTTCTCAAACAGAAAATTGTCCAATAAATAAAACATAACTTACACCAGAAAGCCAAACTTCTCATCAATCCAGTACTCCTTCTACTCTTGAACCACACCACTACTAAATACCTCCTCCAACTCACAAAACCTACCCGAATCACTATCTAATAATACCAACATAATACTACATACTTATTTAAAAAGGCAAATGTCAACATCTGAAATAATAGTCAGAAAATCAAAAAATATTAATTCTATTTCCAAAGAAATCTGCACCTAAAAGGATTAAAAAGCTTTGAACATCGAAACCTCAATGAAACCTATAGAAGCCATTTTATTGTCAGCTACTACTCCTTACATACTAAAATACACAAAACTATGCGACTATATAAAAAATGCTATAGGTTCAAAGTTTCCTGAAAACGTAGCAAATGAATAAACAAATTTGCGCTGAATTGCAAATGATACACACAAACACAAACGACCGACGTCTTAAAAATGACATTTCAAGGATCTTAAAAAAGATACATGGAACAGACAACTCTTCATTACTGAGGAAGAAGTCTTCATTACTATCCAATAACCAAATTCATAGTTCAATGGAATTTGAATGGTTTTTACAGTCTATCGAAAACTTAAATCAATGAATTCTCACCTTTAGTAATATGTTTACAAGAAACAGGACTTTCTAATAATATTGTAAAATTGAAAACCTATACCCCATACATCAAAAATAGCTGCTGCAGTGTCAATAGTTCATCAGTTCAAAATCAACATTTGCCACATCCGGAAGAATCCATACTCCTAGAACTACAAAAAGTGATAGAAAAAATTCCATCTCCTAAATTAATTCTTGCTGACACAAATTGTCATAACGAATATTGGAGATCTGCAAAAACTGACAAAAATGGCAAAACTATTAGAAATAATTAACAACCTCAAACTGGTGCTATTAAACACAGGAATGCCTACCCTCAATTTATACAATGCCACGGTTTTAACCATACATTTATCACTCAGAAATTCAACTGTAGCACCACTACTTGAGTGGAATACACTTTCACACTTATTTGACAGCGACCATCTACCAATTTTGATTACTCGTACTAAAGACACAAACATTAATACAAAACCATATGAAACATGGAAGATACATAGAATAGTACACTAGTTTAATAACTGAACGAATTAAAGACTTTAAAATATTTGAAAATACAAACATCACGATAACAAATTTTAATGATATTATAATAAATAGATTCAGCATGAGAAGCGATTGGAAAAACTAAAAGCTACCACAAAAACACCTCTACCCTGATGGAATATCGAAATAGAAGCTTCTGTGAAATAAACAAAACACTCCTTTAATATATTGAAAGATCCAGATCCAGATTTCTAATCAAAAAATCTAAAAAATAATTCTGGGCCAATTATGTCTCATCAATAAATTCATCTACACCAATAAGTGTTATTTGGCAAAAAAATAAGAAAAATAAAAGGCTCAACCAAAGTTAATCATATCGACATCATTGCTATGGATAACTTAGTTACTTCAGATAAACTAGAAATCGTAGAAATTTTAGCTGATCACTATCAATTCTATTCGAGTAATGATTAATATAACTCTACATTCTTAAAACACAAAGAAAAAACCGAATTGTCACAAATCAAAACAGAAGATATTTTATGTCCTCTCAATATACCGATTATACTGAGTTGAACGAAAGCTAAACAATGCTAAAAAAAACTTCTTCAGGACCTGATGATATTCAAACAATATTTATTAAGGAACTACCTGAAACAATAAAGAAAATTTTACTTGAAATCTTTAACAAAATTTGACAAATAAAACGTTTCCTTCAATATGGCGTCAAGCAATTATAATTTCATTTTTTATAAATCTTCTTCTTCTTATGGTGCCTGTCCGTTCCGAACGTTGGCGATCATTCTAGCTATGATGATTTTGTTGGTTGCTATACGAAATAGCTGTGTTGAGATCTTTCTATACCATGCTCTCAGGTTAGCAAGCCAGGATATTCTTCTTCGTCCTGGGGCTCTTTTTCCTTCAATTTTACCCTGCAAAATACATTGGACTAGCTCGTATCTGCCTTGATTTCTCATTATATGTACCCAAGTACTCCAGCTTACGGCTCTTCACAATGTTGGCCAAATCCGCGGTGGTGTTCATCCTCCGCAGTACTTCTTCATTTGTGACTTTGTCTGTCCATGGTATCTTCAGGATTCTTCTGTATAACCATATTTTAAAGGCCTAAAGTTTTGATAGAGTTTTCGCCTTCAATTTCCACGTTTCTACTCCATACAGAAGCACTGAATACACGTAACATTTAAGGAGCCTTATTTTTGTTTTCAGGGTGAGGTCATGGCTTTTGAACACAGAGCTCATAGCCAAGAATGCACTTTTGGCCTTTCCGATGCGACATTTAATCTCTTGGGTATTGTTACACGACTCATTGATTATAGTTCCCAAGTAATTGTATTGTGAGACACGTTCAATTGTCATTTGGTTCACATACAGATTTGCTCTAGTTATGTTTTGCTTGCTGATGATCATTAGCTTGGTTTTGCTGGTGTTTATATCTAGACCATAGGTTCTACTTGTTTCTGTTATTTTTTTCATTAAGTTTTGCAGCCCTTCTATGGTATTGGAAAACACTATTGTATCATCTGCATACCGCAGGTTATTAAGCTTGACTCCATTTATTGAGATGCCTTCATCAATATCTTTTAGGGCCTCTTCAAAAATGTGCTCCGAGTACAGATTTAATATCAGTGGTGAAATTATGCACCCCTGTCTCACTCCTCTTAAGATTTTGACCTGTTCTGTATATTCTCCATCTATTCGGAGTACCGCTGATTGATTCCAATACATTATTTAATTGAATTATAAATGAATAAGCAAAAAAATTTACCATCCTCCTATCGTCCAATATCGCTCACCAATAATATTTGCAAAGCAATGGAAAGAATATTAAGTAAAAGACTGAAATGGCACTTGGAAAAGAAAAAAACTTTTTATTCCAATACAAATGGGATACCGTTTAGACAGATCGACAGCTGATAACATTGTTGCACTAGAATCCGAAATTCGTAAAGCAATATTTACAAATCAACAAAAAGTAATCGCATATTTTTCGACATCAATAAAGCTTTCGACACAACATGAACGCATTATATCTTCCAAATTATGAAAAACTGGAAAGTAGATAGTAACTTTCTCACTTTCACTAAAAACTCGTCTAAACGGGTCCATAAAAGTAAAAACGAATGGATTTATGTCAATATCGAAATCACTCCATAGTGGAATTTCTCAAGGATCGGCCTTAACTCCACTATATTATTCTTAATCGAAATAAATAATATAAATACCACATAAAGCTTCACGTAAAAGCTAATCTTTTTGCTGATGATCTAGTAATATATGTTAAAAGTAAAAATATACAATTAGCTACGCAAAATTTTCAAAAAACATTAAACAGCTTAGAAATGTGGTCTTTAGAGACTGGTTTAACTTTTTTAACTGGGAAAACTAATGTTTGACAAAAGAACAGCGGAATACAACTTAAACTTGTGTCTAAATGGTCATTCTCTGAAACAAGTCCGCGAAATCAAATTTTTGGGTGTAATTTTTGACGTTTGACAACTCACATATACTTCACATATCAACAATTTGATCAAATCCTGTCAATAAAGAATAATCTTACTAAGAGTTTTATCCAATCATAGATAGGGTTCAGATACTAAAATTCATATAAATTTATATCAGACATTAATAAGAAGCAAACTCGATTACGAATGGATCTGCTCTGAAACAACAAATAAAAATTAACTAAAAAAACTGAATGGAGCCTTTAGAACTACTCCAATAAGAAGTTTTCAAGTGTTAGCAGGAGAAATGTCACTATACCTCATAAGACAATATCTATCACTATGTTACGCTTCAAAAATTCTAAGCGCAAAGCATCATACCTTTCTCGCAACTTTAGTATCGGAAGAATCACTAAAACAATACACAAATTACACCACCAAGACAGTATCATTTTACAAACGAGTTAAAAGATAACATGGACGCATTATATCCTCAAAAATATCAATTAAATCACCTTGGCACCCATAAAATTATACCAGTCACTTACAAATTGTTCTTCACTGATACCTTCAAAAATTGCAACGCAGTAGCAGCTGCTACTATATCAGAAAATGTAATTTCTGCCACTATATTAACTGACTGCTATAGTATTTATACAGCAGAGCTCCAAGCAACTTGACACACTAAATCATTGTAAAACCACAACTGAAAAACAAATACTAATATTGTTAGATTAATTCAGTTCTCTATAGGGACATTAAACATGTTTATCTCACACACATCAACCTATTCCTAATGAAAGACGCGTTGCAACAGCTCCAATTTTCTGAGAAAACCATATCATTTATGTGGGTTCCATCCCATGACAGTTTGAGCAATAAACAATGTGAACATTCCGACTATAACAGCTATACCAATATCAGATACTTAAACTTTATTCAAGACTCATGTTAACAAAATCTGGCAAGAAATATGGGATCAACCAAACACAAATCTTAAACACATCAAACCGGCCGTATCTTCAAAAAAATTTTCTATACCACCAAAAAGAAAAGACCAAGTAATTATCAAACTTCGCCGTTGCCTGGTCCCAAGTCCAGGATGAGAAAGGAGGAGGGTTAAGCAAGGGACTAACTATTCCTTCTTGTAAAAAAACATAGTTATGAAAACGAAGCACATGCCTCGGATAAGGACGGATCTTTTAAGACGACAAAAGCGACGACAAAGGACAATGAATATAGGAACCTGGAACGTACTAAGCCTATATCGGCCTGGAGCCCTAACTCAGGTGGTCAAAAAACTTGAATCCAGAAACATAGACATAACTGCTTTACAAGAGATTAGATGGACTGTAGAAGGTACACTAAAAACTAATAAATCAGTAGTATTTTTCAGCGGAAGCGAACGAGAACATCAATTCGGAACTGGTTTTATAGTCAGGGAAAGTCTTGTGGGGTCAGTTTTAACTTTCAAACCCATTAATGAAAGACTTTGTTATATCAGAATCAAAGGACAACTACATAACTATTCCCTAGTTGCTGCCCATACACCGACAGAGGAAAAGAAAGAGCATGTAAAAGATAACTTCTACGAGAAACTAGAGGAACTGATAAATAATTTACCTAAATAGGACATGCATATTATCTTAGAAGATTTCAATGCAAAAATTGGGAAGGAAGCAGTGTACAAACCAACAATAGGTAACCATAGTCTTCACGATGTTAGCAACGATAATGGAACAAGGCCAATAGACTTTGCAGCATCCCACAATCTACTAATAAAATCGACAATGTTTGAACACAAGAATATACACAAACAAACATGGGTCTTCAACGACGGCGTCACAAGAAATCAGATTGATCATGTTCTAGTAGATGCCAGGAGGGGTAGTAACTGTCTAGACGTAAGAAGCGTAAGAGGAGCTGATGGAGACACGGATCATTTTCTTGTAAAAGCGAAAATAAGGACAAGAATAGCGTCCAAAAAAACACACAAGAATACACCAACACAATTATGGAATACCGAAGTTCTACATAATAAGGAGACATAACAGAAATTTCAAAAGACTATAAAAATCGCTCTAGCACAGACAGAAGACTATAACAACATAGATTCAGCTTGGAAAAATATCAAAGTAGCTCTGACAAGCGTATCAGATGAAATACTAGGACACAAAAAGAAAACAACAAAAAAATGGTTCGATGATGATTGCCTGAACTCCATATTAGCAAGAAATATGGCTAGAAGGAACATGCTACAAAACCCTCGCACAACAACAATGAAATGTATAGACAAAGAAGAACAGAGGCAAGAAAACTAATGAAAAGGAAGAAGAGAGAGTATCAGGAACAAATAATCAGAAATATAGAAGAAAAAAGAAAGAACAAACAAGCGAAACAGTTCTTTAAAGGAGTTTCAGATATCAAGACCGGGTACCAAGCAAGAACAGGAAATTTTCTTCAAAACGACAGTGGACAGCTTATCACTGATGACAATCAGTGAAATCTTAAAAACCTGGAAGGAATACTTCTATCAACTATTGAATGACCAATCTAGCAGAAGTACATCAAACATTGAGGTACATACAGCTGAAATAGAAGACCAATACCCGACATACGAAGAAGTAATACAGGCAATTAAAAAACTCAAAAATAATAAGACACCAGGTAGCGATGGTATACCCGCAAAGTGCTTAAAACATGGAGGAGAAGCGTTGTACAGTTCGATATACAAGCTAATTCAAGACATTTGGCAAGAAGAAACAATGCCAGATGAATGGGAAGAAGGGATTATTGTATCAATACACAAAAAAGGAAACAAAAAGCAATGTATTAACTACAGGGGAATAACACTCCTAAACAACACCTACAAAATCCTTGCAAACATCCTGCTAGAAAGAACCAAAACATACACAGAAGAAATCGTTGGAGATTATCAATGCGGATTTAGACCGGGCCGCTCTACAATTGACCAGATATTCACAATAAAACAGATAATGGAAAAATGCTGGGAGTTTGATCGTGAGCTTCATCAGATATTCATAGATTTTAAAAAAGCATTTAATAGAGTATGTAGGGACAGACTGTGGACAGCGATGCAGGAACTTGTCTTTCCAAAAAAAACTAGTCCGGCTGATACGGATGTGTATGGAACGGTTACGATGTAAGGTGAGAGTTGGACAACAATACTCGGAGACATTTGAAATAAACAATGGACTAAAACAGGGAGATGCACTTTCGCCACAACTCTTCAACTTAGCTCTGGAGCACATAATCAGAATTGCAAGAATCGAAAAACCGAATACAGTATTTCATCGAGAAGGACCAAACTTACTACTGAAATTTGCAGACGATATAGATCTAATAGGAAACACGCGATTAAGGATGAAGGAGACTTTCGTAAGGTTTGAGAAGGAAGCAGAGAAGATGGGGCTCCAAATCAACGAAAACAAGACGAAATATATGTATATAAGCCGTAATAACCAAAGCAGAGACAGAATCGGTCAGAACATTGCCATCGATGACTTTAAGCGCGTTAGGGAATTCAAGTATCTTGAAACAACAATAACGGAAGACAATAACGGATCACAAGAAATAAACAATAGGATTCAGGCCGGCAACAGATGTATTTTTGCTCTCCAAAACCTTATAAAATCTAAACAACTAACACGACGTACGAAGATACAGGTCTATAAAACAATCATACGACCCGTTGTGATGTATGGAAGCGAAACGTGGACGATAACAAATGCAAATGAAGAGAGACTACGTGTTTGGGAAAGAAAAATCCTAAGGAAGATCTTTGGTCCGGTGCTTGATGAAGCATCAGGACAATATAGAATAAGCACTAATAAAGAGATTGAAGAACTTTACCCAGACGCCAACATCATAAAAGAAATAAAGTCCAGAAGACAACAATGGGCAGGACACCTCAGAAGGCAGAAGTTCCAACTGGAAGGAGACCACGCGGACGCCCTCGTCTCCGGTGGCGAGATAATATAGCAGGAGATCTAAGTACTATGGGCGTGGAGAATTGGATGGAGGTTGCTCAAGACAGAAAACAGTGGAGGCATGTTGTCGAGTCGGCTAAAACTCACGAAGGGTTGTAACGCCACGGAGTAAGTAAGTAAGTAATTATCAACAAACTCCGGCTTGAGCATACACGACCTACGCACGGCTACATAGTCTACAAACAACCACTACCATTCTGCGAAAGATGCCAAATACCTTTCACAGTCAACCATATATAATAGAATGTCTAGGTCTAGAGTATACCTCAGCCAAGGCAATATTCAAGATACCCAACAGCCTGAAAGAAGCACTGGTTATAAAATTCATTGGAGATCTGTATTTTTTAAATTACTGTAAACTCTATAATAAATTATGATATAATTTTTGTTACATGTACATTGTACCATATTGTTGTAAGGCATGACTATGTATCGTATTTTCTTTATTTGTATCATATACCTACCGCTAATAACCCTAGTGGTTGATGCGGATAAATAAAATTAAAAAAAGGAGCATCAACTACGCACGGAATTATTTCGACCAATTTTTTTATAATCTAAGGTATCATAAAAAGACTGTTAAAAGAATCCTGGTATAAACTTTTGTCAGTATTTTTAAATAATGTATTATAATAATGGTGACTATTAAAAGATTTTATTATTCTTATCAGTATTTACGAGTATAACCCAAATATTGTACCTATAGTTTAATTACTAATTTATAAGACTAGTTACGTACTTTTATATAAAAGTAAATTTACAGTAATAATTCTAATAATCCAGTGAAATAATTGAGTATTTTTTAAATATTTTTATTCTACATCTTTTTTAGTTTTACCAATAAAACATTTAATTCATGCAAACTCTGTATATAATAATTTGGTTTATATTCTTCCGGGTACGTCCAATTTTGAATATTTTTTATTTTGGTATTTCCAGTAAGAACAAGAAGTTTCTGATAATTATTCACTGTAGCAAATCCCAAATCTTCTATTACTCTAAAAACAAGAAAATTAATTGCAACTTACTAAATCGGAAATAAAAAGGAAACATGCTTAGTTTTAACGGATTATCAGACATAACTATTGAAAAAATAATTAATTTACAAATTATGTAATTTAATAAATTGTATTGAAATATATATTTTCTGAGAGGAATATACAGTTGGTATAGTATAAATCCCATTACACGGCATCCGCGTAATAGTAAGTAGCGTCAGATGATACCAATACAAAATATTTAACCCTCTAACTGGTAAGAGGTCCCTGAGGGCCCCTTCGCTTATTGTTTATTTAAGCCGCAGGTAAAAGTCAGGTAGCCGTAAACTGTTTTGAATCTCCCCCACTAGTTCGTCTAGAGACGTTTCAAATGCATTCTAAATTCATTAAACCTTATCGTTACATTTTTGTCTCAGTTTTCTGCGATTTTTTATGAGTGGTTTAGAGCTTCAAGTTTCACTATATATTGTAATTATTACAAAACAAGTATTCTGAGTGTGCTTTAGAAGCGAAAATAAAAAGGGTTCCTGAGGGACCCCTTGCCGGTTTATGTGAAGTTTCGTCTCACTTTGTTGTGATTGTTGTGTTGTGTTGTTGTGCTATTGTTTACCAACTTTCATCAGTTATTTGTTTATTTTGCTTCTGGAAAAACAGCTGGAGAGAGAAAAAGTTTAATTTGTCGGTAATGACCGAAGATGAAATCCAAGAACTTATGGACTCTGTTGAAACGGATTCGTCAGGTGATTATAGCAGTGATGATCCAGACATCGACCCAGATTACGAGCAGGATGAGATCGCTCCAGATGATATGATAACAGAGTGTATCCGTGAAATGCAAGCAGGTGAAACAAGCGACTATTTTATTCAAAATGTGAACATGTCGCTAAATATCAGTGACATAGAAACACCTGCTGCATCATCAACAATGCTAACGGCGGTGCAAATCGAAGCTGACGAATGTGTCGAATCTTTAAAAAAGGAAGAGGCTGGGCCGTCTAGATGTATGAAAGCAATTCCATCAACTTCAGTCGCCGATGTCGCACATGCTGCAAGTTCTAAGCCAAAGAAACGACCCCGTTCGCCATTACCTATAATGGAAGATTCTGGACCTTTGATCACGCCTTCTATTGCTGGTTTTACTGGGAGAGGTAATAGTTATATATTCATACTTTAGCAATAGTGTACTATTTTTATTCTCATTTCAGCTATTCAGGATATCAAAAAAGATTCGGAACAATTTACCAAAGTAACGTGGCGTAAGCGATCAATGAGCTTGCATGTAAACGAAGTAGCTTTCCAAGGAGATGTACGGTTGCCATTGTCAATAAAAGAACTGGAAACACCAATAGAACTCTTCAATTATTTCTTCACAAAAGAGATTATTGATTTGGTGGCCAATGAAACGAACGATGCAGCTCGTCAAGAAAATATCAATACAAAATTCGCCGCGAGTGGTGAGGAGATTAGGATATTTATCGAAGTGTTGATGTACATGTCGATTTATCGATACCCTAATCTAGAGAGCTACTGGAGCAAAAACGCGTTCGCCCCCATCCAGAAGACAATGCCTGTAAAAAAGTTTATGGCAATAAAGAAACACTTATCGTTTCAAGATGAAAGGCAGCGCATTCGAAAAGGTCAGCCAGGCTATGATCCACTGTTTCGCATCCAGAAATTGGCTGATAAGGTCAACAATCGTTTTGATTTGATTCCAAAGACGGCTAAATTGTGTGTTGATGAGCAGATGTGTTCGACCAAACTCAAGCATCATCTCCGTCAACATATGCCAAATAAGCCGCACAAATGGGGCATCAAACTGTTTGTGCTTTGTGATTCTCACGGTTACGCATATCGTTTTGAAATTTACAACGGTGCAGGCGACAATATAATTCTTCCTGGCGCAACTGATCTTGGAAGTACATCAAACGTTGTTGTACGTTTGTCACAGACCATACCTAGCTTTTCTCATCACATCCTTTACTTCGACAATTTCTATACGTGTTTACCTTTGTTAGTTTATTTACGTGCAAGAGGAATCCATAGCCTTGGTACAATACGGACAAACAGAATCCCAAACCGTAAGCTTCCGTTGGATAAGGATATCAAAGATGAAGAAAGAGGATATTCTGTTGAATATGTTGGATCTGCGTACGGTGTTGATTTCAGTACAATTTTATGGAAAGATACCAAGAACGTGCGGCTGGCATCGACTTACGTTGGCATTGAGCCGTTTTTGAGAGCAAATCCAAATCAACATATTGCAAAAGTACCACGATATGATCGAAAGAAAAAGAAATACATCGAAGTCAACTGTCCGCAGATCATTCGCGAATACAACAGACATATGGGAGGAGTCGATCTGATGGATGGATTGATGGGTCGCTACCATATTAGAGCGAAGACACGTAGTGCAATGGTTCGAATTTTCTAACACTTGATCGATATGGCTGCAACAAATGCTTATATTTTGTACCGTCGAATACATGCTGAAAAATGTAATGATTGGAACAATATCTCAGCGGAACATGAAAAGTTGTTGCAGCTACCAGAATTCAGAGAACAAATTGCTGCTGCTCTCGTTGTATTCAGTGAAAAACGTGTACTTGGCCGACCTTCAACATCAAAATCACAATCGAGCTCACCGCAACCAACTACTTCTGGCATTGGAAAAAAAGCAAAACATCCCATTGATGACATTCGCTTCGACGGTATTGATCACTTTCCACTTTGGCTCAACAAAGAGAGTGGTAAAAAAAATGTAAACTTTGCAAAGTGTCAAAAACTCAATGTATGTGTAGCAAATGTGATCTTCACTTATGTTATTCTAATGCCAAAAACTGTTTTTATAATTATCACCATAAAAAATAGTGTACACACTTTCTTTTCCGTTTGTTTTTAAGTTTATTTTAATAAAATCCATTCAAATGAATAAAACGCTATTTTTAACTTAAACCGGCAAGGGCCCCCTGAGGACCCCTTTACCTGTTTTTACCTGGAAGCCAAACAAAAAATGATAATTACATTTTAATAGCTTTTCTAGGTTTCTTAATATATTATTAAACTTGAAAAAAATTCCCAAGTAAATAGAATAATTTTAGAATCTTGCCAGTTAGAGGGTTAACCTTTTCACTGTGAATTTTTTTTATTAGAAAAAGATGTCGCATCCACCAAAAGGTTATTAGCGACGGAACAAAATATAAATAACGAAGTTAAACACAGATTTAGAGCGTTTGGGATCTTGTAGCGCTGTCTTTCTTGGTCATATTTACCACAAATTGTTAAAAAATGTTCGCCTGTTAATCGGACGTTACACTGATCACAAATAGGTGAATTTTTCTTTGTGAGAAAGTAAGAGTACGTTAATCTGGTATGTCCTAGACGTAAACGCGCAACCGCAATTTGTTCTCGTTTATTGCGCGACGATGGAAACCACTGAAACACATTATTTTTGATTTTATTTAGATTGGAATTAGTTTGGAACCACTCATTTCGCCACACACACCATAGTTTATATTTAAAATAAGCTTTTAAGTCACTGGAAACACCCTTGTCTATCGGATCTGACAATTCACTTAAAATTGCCTCTCGTGCATTCCTGTCAGCTTCTTCATTTCCTGATATTCCGACGTGTGAGGGAACCAATAAAAATTGGACGCTTCTTCCATAATCATAAGAAATAATATCTGGAGAATATTCAGATAAAAAAAGCTGTATTCCTTGATTCGGAGTTAGATGATACTGAACAATTGTCTAGAGAAGAGTCACTATCTAAGTCAGAAATCTCTTTCTCTAAATGGTTCTATAGTTTCTTTTAAAGTTTTGTAAACTTGCTTTTTGTAGATCTATCATTTGCATATTGATAGCTGCTTTGTAAAAGATGGAGTTAACCAGCCATATTAGTAAACCAAATTTTCAAGAGTTTCCCGTGTAGATGGGACTTTGGAGGAGCGCGGTTTTTTGGTTTAGAGGGTTTGGGTTTTGTAAACAGAATTTCTGATGAAATTACTAAGTCTGGAGGAGGCGTGACGATCTCACCAATACTGCGTTTTATGGAAAAACTTGCGTTTTCGTAATTGCTATTAGAGTTTTCACTTAGATGCTGTGGCTTTATTACATTTGGAAGTACTGGAGCAAACTCATTGATAGTGACAGTAGACAAGCTTGAAGTTTTATTTGTAAGATTGGTTGAAATAGTTGTTTCAGAAAGTTGCATCTACCTCTGAAAGGTATTAACATTTCGTCAATTGTTACTTCTTCTTCTAAACAGTAGTTATTGTTGCAGTTCTCCAAAAAACGATCCAGTGAACTCGAATAGCAGCAAGCTTATCAGTTTTCTTGCGTATCCCTCCACTATTCGCGTCTTAAAATCTTAGAGCAGCAAGCAAAAATAAAAATCGAATCAGCACTCATGCACGCTCTAAATATTTCTGAGCCGGTTCCGTCTTTAGTCCACAATTCAAGAAAATATGTATGGTTTGCTTTTTAATTCCTGCAAGAAGTAGTAGTCCGATAAATGCCATAATTTCTGTTTTTGTTGTGTCTTTAGCCATTCTCGACCGGTTATACTTTATTCGTATATTTACAATTTTCAAGTTTGCAAACTCTCATTGGTAATATCTCTAGCACTCAGCTTTGGCCCAGGAAGTATTTTTAGAATATTTTTCCTGGAAGTTTTGCTAAATTTGCTCACCACTCAAAATTTATACCACTTTGTTTTTTTATCTTTCGCTATAAAATACTCATCTTCATCGCTTTCTAAACTCTCACCATTGCTCTCGTTATCTGAATTAGAATACTCTTTATCATTTAGTTCTATCTCCGACTCAGTGTTATAATCGTTGTCTTCTGTAATTTCTTCCTCTTTTTCTGACGAACTAACATCCTCTTCTCCCCTAACTTCTTCCTCAGGTTCTTGTTCGAACAATGCTTCAGCCATAGCTCCAAACTCATCTTGTGTGAGACTTTTAGGGTTTCTAACACGCAATCGATCCCTATAAAAAAACATTTCTCCTAAGTTTCCATTTCTCATTTTTGTATAAAAAGTACAATGTAACATTTACTACACAGAAAATAACTCGTTTGCAGGTAATTTAAAGTTTAACATTCGTTAAATTTGCTTACATAACTATGTACGTGGTGTACTGAAGGCACCCTTCGGGAACTTACTTTGATATTTTTTATCACAACTCAACTATTCGATTAAAAATCACGTATCGACTGTAACAGACAATGATAGATACTATACTGATAGGTTACGTCGAGCGCGGTAAACGCAGAAAATAGTTTTAAGAAACAGCAACCACCTTAACACGTATGGTGCACTGTGTACACCGTAGCCCATAGTTAAAGGTTAAGCATATGGGAATATCTGATCTAAAGATTTCTCTCAGTTTTTCGTAGGTGCCCATATTAGTCTTAATACCGTTCATAAAAAATTAAACAAAAAAACAAGATCTGATTTAGAATAGACAAAAAATAGTTATTGGGTAATTCCACGTCAAATATGCAAAGTTGGTCAAGCAACCCCTCTTAATATGGATTAATTTTTACAGGCGTATTCTATACTATAAAATACCATGATTTACCAAATTACAACCAGTTAGATCCAAAATATCTGTCTATAAAGGTAATAAAATTTTTCGTAAGAGAAACTTTTGTTTCGAAGTTTATAATTTTTTTTTTTTCATATCGCATAGATACTCAAAAAACTTTCGATGTAAAAATTTTCTGTAAATACGATCTTGGTATTTAACTTAGCCTAACTATCAAGAAAAATTAGAAAAAATTAACAAACCTTATATTTATTAAAAAAATCATATCTCAAAAACATAATTAAACATAAGTAATTTATTTTATATTATTTTGCAGGTGGAATATTTTACAACTAATAAATTTTAATTGTCAAAATTGCAGACCATGTTCAGACCATCGGTTGGTTTCAGAAAATAATGAGAAATTGCATAAAACTGTCAAAAAGACGGAAATACTGGGAATTTGGCCATTGGAGTAAATGCAATACCATTTCATCCTCTAATATACGAGCTGTGCTTATTGTTACTTTAAAGTATATAATTTTTTACAAATTTTTCTTAGATGTTGAACGAAAAAGAAAGATACGCTTTTGAGATATATGATTAAAAAACTACTGGTTTTCGAATTTTCTGAATTTTTTCCAATAATTATTCTAGTTTTAACACCGGAATCGTGTTCGGGGAAAAAAATTACATCGAAAAATATATTTTTGGGTATATCTTTGGATATCTAGAGCCCGATATGTGAGAAAAGTGATAAAATACTGGAAAAAATGTTTTTCTTGAAACAAAAATTTTGTAACAATTTGTACCTAGAAGGTAAATAATCATATTTTATAGTATACAATCATCATCATCAGTCTGACTTTACAAAACTGCATGGGTCCTAGCCTCCTCAAAAATTTCTCTTCATTTCTCCCTATCCATTGACATTGTCAGCTAGAAGTTCTAAAACGCTGCAAATAGCTCAGAGAAAAATGGAAAGATCAATGCTGGGTATATCGCTTCGTGACCGAGTTAGAAATGAAGACTTAAGATGAAGAACAGGAGTTACCGATGTAATTTCCCGAATTGCCACACTAAAATGAAACTGGGCCGCACACGTCACCCGAATCTCAAGAACATGTCAAGAAATTGGATGAAAAGTGTTTAAGACAGAGCACAATGGACAAAAATAAGGGAGGTCTATGTCCAGCAGTGGACGCAAAGGACTGGGTGATGATGATGTCCCTATCCATAGACTTTCTCCGCGAAGCACGTATACCCATATTTCTCATGTCTTTATCGATGCTATCAAGGAAACTTGTTCTGGGATATTTTCTTCTTCTCTGACCAATGAGTCTATTAAGGAGCGTTTTTCTAGCTGGGTCATTCTGTTCCATTTGCGTTACATGTCTTATACACCTCACACTTTATATCTTAACGTTGTACGATATTAGGTTCCTGGTATATTCTAGAAAAGTATTCCAATATTCTAGAAAGTTCAAAGTAGTATTATCTTCTCCACACTCCATTGTCATTCACTGCTCCATAGATTCGCCTTAGTAATTTTCTTTCGAAACATCCTAACATGTTTTCATTATGTTTTGTTAGAATCCAGGTCTCTGAACCATATGTTAGGACTGGGAGTATTATTATTTTATAGAGTTTTATTTCTGTATTTCTCGATATAATTGTGGATTTAAGGGGAAGATTGAGCCCAAAATAGCATCTGATAATCGTGCAAAATATGCGGTTTATCTTTGCGGTAGTATTATTTTTAGTGTTCAGGAGCGCGCCCAGGTATACAAATTCGTTTACACCTTCAATGACTTCGTTTTCTATAACAAGTGGTTGTAGGATTTGTGGTTGCGTACTTATTTTCATATACTCCGTTTTGATGGTGTTTATTATTAAACCCATTTTTGTAGCTGATTCTTTTAATGCTACATACGCTTCTCATATAGCGTTTTCCGTTCTCTCAACAATATTGTATTATCAGCATAGGCCAGAATTTGCACTGATTTATTATATATTGAACCAGTGCTTGTGATATGTGACATACGTATTACTTTTTTCAGAGCCAGATTGAACAGTATACAGGAGAGAGGGTCTCCCTGTCGCATTTGTTTTAAAAGGTTTAGACAGTTCTCCCTGAATTCGTACGTTCAACCTTTTGTTAGAAAAGTTGAATGTTAGTTTTGTTAAATTTATCAATCGATTTAGTATTCCTAGCTCTTTCATTGCTTTGAACATTTCTTTTCTATTCACAGAGTCGTAGGCTGCTTTGTAGCTATGACACATATGTGGTTATATATAATATAAATCTATAAATATGTGGTGAGTATCAATGCCATATTCCAGTGTTTTTTTTTCAAAATTTCTTTCAGGGTTGCAATCTTATGGATTGTCGATTTACCACTTCTGAAGCCAGCCTGGTATTTTTCCTTTTTTGTCTTTGGTGCAAAGTATTCCAATATTCCAATTCTTGGGGAGGAATTTCTGTGTCCATATTTCTTTTATAAGCTTCTGTAATGCCATTATGGTATCGTGGCCGCCTTCTTTATATAGTTCAGCTGGGAGATTATCTCCGGGTGATTTGTTTTTGGCTAGCTTTTTAACTGCATCTTTAACTTAAAAAATCGTTAATGGTCCTTCTTCTCCCTCGTCTGTTCCCCTTACCTCATATCTTTCATCTTTCAGGTTTTCTTCTTCTTACTCTATATTAAGTGTTTGGTATACTTATTCCACCCATCAATTCAATACATCTTTCCTTGTTGTTATTAAGTCGCCATTCTGACTTCTGCATTGTCTTGTGGTTGCCTTGAATTCTTTTCTGTTGATGGTAACTTTCTTATAGAATGCTCTGAATTCTTTCACTCTGTTGAGGTTTTCTGTATATTTAGGTAAGTTCCCTATTAAGGCCGTTTAGTTTTTTTGTGTATCTTCTTTTCTTTTCTCTTTGTCTGATAATTCTCCACAGTTGTTCTAGTTTATCGGGTAAGCATCTTTCTGTAGGCTTGATTTTTTTCTGTTGTTGTATTCTACATTCATTTTCAAACCAATGATTTTTACGAGCACAAATTTCTGTTCCTATATCCTCTACTATTGCTTATACTATAGTAGAGGATATAGTAGAAGCAATAACAGAAGCTCAAAAGAAATGCTGTCCAAAAAGCGTGAAAGAAGAAAAAAATAGTCTGGAAACACAGAAAAACATGGAACACAGAAGAATACTGAGAAGCGACGAAAATTCTAGTAACGACGATATAAATAGAATGAACAAGGAAGTATCAAGAGAAATCAGAAAAGACTTAAGAAAATACAAAGATGAGAAAATCATCAAAACCATTGAGGAAAATAAGAGTATGAAAATAATGAGACGCAATCTCACAAATGGAAATAAACAAATAGTCAAACTCAAGGATAGAAATGGCAACATCACATCAAACAGAGAACATTTGTTACAAATTGTGGAATTATTATATGAGACATTATATAGCAATCAATCGACTCTAGATATATAGTCGAATATCAACAGAGGAAGGTTCAAAATCAGGGTTCCGAAGATATTCCAGAAATCTTCTTGTACGAAATTTACAAGGCCCTAAAAAAGATGAAGAATAACAAAGCTCCGGGGAAGGACGGTGTCGTCACGGAAGCGATAAAGATAGGAGGCTCAGTACTGATAGCCAAAATTCACAAGCTCATTAAACTATGCCTATGGAATCTAAATATCCCAACAAAGTGGAATAATTCAGTAACTGTACTCTTACACAAGAAGGGAGATAAAGCAGACCTGGAAAGATACAGATTATTCAGTCTCCTTAACCATCTTGATAAATTATACACCCGAATAATAACGAATAGATTAGAGACAAAGCTGGATTTCTACCAACCTCGGGAACAAGCTGGTTTCCGCCCTAATTACGGCACAAACGATCACCTGCAGTGCCTAAAAACCCTAATAGAAAAAACTAACGAATATAACCGTCCCTTGACTTTGATATTTGTAGACTTTAAAAAGGCGTTTGATACAGTGCAACTACCGTCCATTTTAAGAGATATATAAAAAAATATATATGAAAATGCCACAACAAAATGCCTAAGTCTATATTGTGCAACTAATAAAATAAAGATAAAAAGCGGAGTCAGGCAAGCTGATACCATGTCACCAAAGCTGTTCATTACCGTTCTTGAGTATGCATTTAAAAGACTAACATGGCAACAGAAAGGAATATCCATCGATTGAGAAAGATTAAACCATCTACGTTTTGCGGAAGATATCGTGCTTCTGTCAGATAATCTGGGAGAGATCAAAGACATGCTCCAAGAACTGAATGACATACTACAAGAAACTGGGCTGGAGATAAATTTCGAGAAAACCAAAATGATGACCAATATGGTTCCCAGCGAAGAGATACAGATCAATAACAACAAGGTAGAATTAATCGATAAATACACATACTTGGGTCATGAAATTAGAATAACCAGAGACAACCAAACCTGCGAGCTAAATAGACTAATCATATTGGGATGGGCGGCATATGGACGGATGAGAGACATTTTTAAAACAAATATCCCAATTCACCTTTTAAATGGAAAAGGATGGCATTTAACCAATCCATCTTACCAGTCTTGACCTACGGAGCAAAGACCTTAACTTTAACGAAAGCTACTGCCGATAAACTGAGGGTAACACAAAGGCGAATGGAGAGATCAATGCTGGGCCTGACCTTGAAAGATCGCGTAAGAAATGAGGAGATACGCCGACGAACTGGCGTAGACGATATTATACTGCGAATCAATAAACAAAAGTGGAGGTGGACTGGACATGTTGCTAAAATGGAAGACGGAAGATGGACGAAGAGATTACTGGAGTGGAGAGCAAGAGCCGACAAGCGAAGTCGAGGCAGACCACCCACCCGATGGACCGACGACCTAAGGAGAATAGAAACAAACTGGATTGCAGCAGCTAGAGATAGAGAGAACTGGAGACGTTTGGAGGAGGCCTATATCCAACAATGGATGTGAAAATTCGGCTGGATGATGATGATGATAACCTCTTTTGCTACTGCTTCAACGTTTTCCTGTATTCTGGTCTAGTAAAAGTCTATATCTATCTGGGCTACTTCATTTACATTTTGATTCCTTAGCCTGTTGGTGATGTTTTCCAAGTAGAGAATACCCATGTAAAATTTAATCAAATCGGGAGGGATCGCCTGAAAACCTTTGCATAGCTGACGTGGAATTTCCCTGGTTTCAGTATTTTTTTATTATATATTGAACGTTTTTTCTTACGAATCTCCAATAAAAAGAACTCTGGTTGGATCTGTAATCTTCAATCTAGCTTGTATGACTTTGCTGTAGTGTTGAGATGGTTTTGCCATTGTTATAGGTTGTTTGCCGCTATAATCTTCCAAAGCTTTATAAACATAGTGACAAGCTAAAAACAAAAATTTTATGTAAGAAAAATTAAAATATTAGTACGAGAATTATTAATAATATTAAATTGAATGTAAGTTACACTAGGATAAGAGACTTACAAGAGAATCTCTGCCAATAAGCTATCATGATAGAAAACTTAGATGAAATGCGCTGTGTAACACCCAGAGGGGATTTTGGGGGTTAAAACCCCCTTCCCCCAGGGCATGTAAAGTAAAAAATGTATAATGAATAGTAGTAAAATATAACTTATCTTTCACACAAAATACAAAAAATCCAAAACGCTAATTGAATAATTAAATTACCACTTTAAATATGTAGAATACAATAATTATTGCATAAATACACAATATTTAATACACAATAACTAATAATATTTTTCATTATATTTAGATATAGATATCTAATATTATAATAGATAATATTAATAAACTTAATAGATAATACGCTACCTGACAAGAGACTTCAGAGCCAGAACTTGGGCCATTGAAGATAACACTGGAACCCTGAGAACAAACAGAGAAGACATAGCAGAGACATGGAGATCGTATTGCAGGGACCTATATAAAGTTAATCAACGCCAAGAGCCTGTTAGCCAAATCTCTGACGAGGTGGAAGAAGAACCTGATATACTCGAAAATGAAGTAAGATATGCTATCAACAAGCTCAAATATAACAAAGCACCAGGTCCAGATATGATAACAGCAGGAATGCTTAAAGCCACAGAAGAAACCGGCGTAAAGTTACTTCATTTACTCTGTAACCAAATATGGCATTCCAAACAATGGCCTGAAGACTGGATAAAATCTACAATAACTACCATACATAAAAAAGGCAGATTCCATAAATGCGACAATTATAGAACTATCTCTCTTATATCCCATGCCAGCAAGATAATGCTACATATAATCAATGAGAGACTGAAAACATTCCTCTAAAGAGAAATTCCACAAGAGCAAACTGGATTTATCAAAGGTAGAGGCACTCGAAAACAACTGCTGAATATAAGACAGATAATCGAGAAATCTAGGGAATTCAACATCCCACTATACATCTGTTTTATAGATTACCGTAAAGCGTTCGACAGGATCAATTGGAGGCACTTATGGCGAATACTAAAAGAAGTAGGCGTACCACAACATCTAATTACGCTTGTAACTGAACTATATGAACACACTACTGGATCAGTTAAAGTACTTGACACACTTTCGAACGATTTTCATCTAGAACGGGGTGTCAGACAAGGATGTATACGGGGTGTAATGTCTCCACAATTATTCAACATATATGGGGAGTATATTATGCGAAGAGCACTTGAAGGATGGAAAAAGGGCATCTCAATAAATGGTTATAAACTAAACAACCTACGTTCCGCAGATGACACAGCCCTTCTTACAAATAGTCAAGCAGAGCTGATAGAACTTATACGACTGATCGAAAATGAAAGTCAAATATTTGGCCTGCAATTAAACATATCAAAGACAAAGATTATGATAGTGGACAGACTACACAACAATCATCCACACATAACCACAATTGACCGGTTCGAGGTTGTGAGCTCATACTTATATCTGGGATCATTAATCACAAACACAGGGTCATTACAAGAAGAGATTAAACGTAGATGTGATCTAGCAAAAGTTGCCACAGCAAAAATGACCAAAATATGGAAGGACTGTCAAATTTCAAGAGCGATAAAGATGAGGTTGATCAACTGCTTAATGTTCCCAATACTGACCTACGGATGTGAATCTTGGACTCTGAGACAATCGGAGAAAAAAAAGATAGATGCCACTGAAATGTTCTGTTGGAGACGAATGTTACGAATTCCTTGGACCGACCGTAGAACAAATAATTCAATTTTAAGAGAGCTAAAAGAGCCAACGACTCTCTAGTAAAGTCCATCTCCAACAATTAAAATATTTTGGGCATGTTATGAGAGCAAACACAGAAAACATGGAAAGACTCATAATGCATGGAAAGGTAGAAGGCCGAGGATCACGAGGAAGATCCCCAACAAGATGGATAGATCAAATTACAGGAATATGCCAAAGACCTATGCATGAATTATAAGAAATGACCAGAGACAGAGATCTCTGGAGACGGACAATACACGACATCACGTCGACCACTACACTCCCCCTGGGGGGTCAGGATTGAAGAGAGAGGGAGAGATCTTATATTAGGCTTATCACAAAAGTAGACAGAACGAGTCTGTTGCGAGTAGCATGCGCCTACAAGGCTGTATCTGCGGAGGCCTTGTGGATTATCACGGGTTGTGTTGATTTCAATGTGTTAGCAGTAGAAAAGAGACATCTCTATGAGAGAAGAGAGCATTTGACAACAGCTATAAAAAAATATGAAAGGAAAAGATCAATGAAAAGATGGCAAGAAGAATGGAACAGCAAGGAAGATGTTGCCCAGTGGATCAAGATGCTAATCCCGTGCCTAAGGGACTGAGTAGATTGTCTGTTTTAGGGCTTATCTTCATAGGTTCAGATATACAGATAAATGCCTATACTGCGAATATTCCGACATTGTTACTCATACAATGCTGGAGTGTAAGAGATGTATAGTGCAGAGAAATAAAATGTATAAAGAAATAGGTAGAACCCTGTGACTGCAAGAGAGATCATCGTGAAGATGGCGGGAAGTACGGAAGGGTGGAATTGTGTTCACAATTACATCCAAGCAGTCATTAAAAAGAAAGAAGAAGGAGAGAAACAATAACCGGACCAATGACAGAGATAAGATCTAATTACTATTTTAATAGCAATAAGCCGCAATTAAAGGTTAAAATAAGTTTATTGACGTTTGAATATTTGATCTTTGATCTTGCGCTTAACTTGTTAACACTCCAAAAATTAATAGAAAGAAGCAGAGCGGTTGGTACGCTAGCCTTGATTGATCTAGAAAAGGCGTATGATACAGTTCCAAGACTTAAATTGTGACAAGCTTTACAACAACTCGACATTAGTCCATACCTTTTAGGAATAATCATAGAAGTAGGTTCACAGGCATAACACTACTTACCTAACAATCGGAAATAGACTGTCAGAGCCAATAAAGGTAAATAAAGGACTAAAACTAGGACGCAGTATTCCACCCTTACCGTTTATTTATATATTGAGGCAGCCCTCGAAAATTGAAAAAATCACAACCAAACAATGGGAATCCCCATTGAAAATGACGTACTGTTCTGCCTAAACTTTGCGGATGACCAAGTCGTCCAAACTCAAGATTCTTATGATCTAAAATTTATGATAAAGCGTCTATACAGAGAATAAGTAAAATGGGGGTTACAAGTCAGCATAAAAAAACAGAATATTTAGTTATAAATTCAAATACAAGGTTTGAAGTGTTGATAGACAAGGACGTGGAAATCAAACAAGTAGAAAAATTCAAATATTTAGGTGCACTGATTGCTAAGAACGGCTTGGGAGAAATCGAAATTAAACAACGAATTGATCAGGGACGTAAAATTGTAGGATGTCTGAACTCCTTATGTTGGGATCGCAACATTTCCAAAAGAAAAAAAAAAGAATAGGGCAAATCATGGTTGAATCAGTTCTTTGTTATAGCTCTGAAGTATGGACAATTAATGTAGACCTGAAAAAAATATTGTTGCCAGTTAAAGTGAATTTTTTGAGGAAAGTGCTAGAACATCAAGGCAGGAAAGAAAGACTAACGAATCTATAAGAAATAACATGAATGCTACAGAAACGGTCATTGACAGAATAGAAAGAAGAGGTTCAAAATGGTTTGAATACATTAAGAATACCTGACGAACTTTGGCCCCAAAAACTTTACAAATGAAAGCACCCTGAAATAAGAAAAGAGGTAGCTCCGACGCTTATGGAATGAAGTAATTAGAAGAGCGATGGAATCGAGAGGTGCCGAGGATGAGCATGCCTTGGATCTGAAGAATTGGTGGAGGAGAACAAGAATACGGCAATACCCGTCTCCAAAATGTATTGTATTTACAAGTTGAATCAATGTCAAACATGAATAAACTTATTTTAACCTTCAATTGTGGCTTATTCTGATTAAAATAATAATTACTTTAAAATTCCACAAGAAAATAGCTTAAGAACAATAGATAACGGAAGGGAGTGTTTCAAAAATGTCATCAGCCTTACAGCGACCACCCCACTTTCGGAGTACAGTACGTGCTACAGTCTACTGCGCACAAGTAAGAGAACGTGGTTTTAGTTGGTAGGCAGGATAATAGATCTGTCTTTAGTGGTGGTAGCAACTGAATGTTGGTAGAACCCAAAATGGCGGTAGCAAAGAAAAATTTAAACACTCCCCCCACAATCAGACAAATTCCAATCACCAATTTTTCGGTGGATAATTGAAGCTGGAACTAAGAACGAACGATATTCAATTGTAGCGGCAAGATTAGTCGTTTATATATAAGGATAAAAGTTTCATTGGAGAATAGAATGGGGAGAAAAAAAGAAGTTATACGACATGCAAATAAATGAAAAAATTAGGGCAGGAATAAGAAGTCATATAACTAGTCCTATGCCCAAAAGTTAAAAAAAGAATATTGTTAACACATTTTGTATTGATGTTGTATTCAAAAATATAAACAAAAAAAAACAATTAAAAAACATTAGTTTTAACAAGCAATTGATAGTAAAGAACTCGATATTTACTTTAAAGCCAAAATTCCATGAGTATGTCTTGTATTATTTGCTTTTATTCTATAAATATACTCTATATAAGTAATGAACACAATAGACATTCTAATTATTTCGTATTTCGAAAAAAATACATGTTTAAACTTTAGGGGGAACAGGATTTTATGTAAACGAAATTTAATATTTGACAAAGATTTTTCTCAAAAAAAAACTAAGATTTAAGTGTGGTCGCAAATCTCATTCAAATTATGTGAAAATAATATACCAAGATACTTAAAAGTTTCTTCATAAATTGAGTACAAACTAAATAGAAAATTTATCAATAAATTGTAAACATGTAATATCAACGTTTTCTGAAAGTTGAATTGGAAAATCCGAAAGTAGATTTTCTTCTGTAATAACAGAAATAACTTGTGAGTTGCATATGATTTTATTGCCACCTACAGGGTTAAGTGTAATATCTGAAGATATATGGGTTTCTGTGATAATAGAGGTATCTTGTATATCATTTGTGATTCCACCTGTCTCTTTAATCTGAATCGTGGGTAGATCTATGGTATTTTAAAATAAATTAATTATATTAAACAGTAATTTTGAATCTCCACTTAGTTCTTCGCTATTATCCAAACTTTGAAATTCTAATATTTTTGCGGCTCCAACTGTGTCTACAAAATCTTCATATGTTATTGATTTTGTCATAGAAATAGTGTGATTAATACCTTTATGCTGGTCTTTGATCTTTCCTAAACATTTGGAATAGTATATTGCTTCAGAGTTTTATGGATACAATCCAGATTTTTTAAAGCAATTAATTATGGAATCTGATTTTAATCGACTAACGGCTGTGTTTAGTACCAATGCAAAATTCTCTTTGGTAACTACTGAGTTCGGGTTTTCGCGTCTAAACTTTAATACTGCCCGGTTCCAATTTGCCTTTAATGATTTAAATGCAGCAATATCTGCAGGTTGTATAATTATGGTTGCATTGTGATATAAAGCCACTAAAATAATTTGTAACTTCGAACAACATTTACTGGTTTGTGAAATGGTGAAGTGAGTTTTATGTCTATCAACTAAGAAAATGACTGAAAAATTAGTGTTTTTTGCAACCAGGTACTTATATAAGACGTTTCCTATGTATTCATAGAAGTTTTCGTTCTTCATCCATCTGGTATCGCTTTATCCTATGCCCCATTCTCGTGAAATGAAATTTCAAATATTGCTTGATATTCGTTTATAAGGGTAAATAATCATTGGTGCTGTTATTTTTTCAGATGCTGCAAAGATAAACATAACCGTTAAATTAACTTTAGAATGATGCTCTATTTGATATACATTTTTGCTTTCCTTTACAGCCAACACTCGTTTATTTTTGGGACACAAGAGGAAGCAGGTTTCTTCTACATCAGGGTTGTCCAACTGGCGGCCCGCGGGCCGCATCCGGCCCGCGAGGCTATTTGTTGTGGCCCACGTAAGATTTTCGAAAAGCATATTTTTTTTAAATGCCACTGTAAAAAAAGATTTTTTAATTTATTTTATATTTTATGGTTTAGCTGTGTTTTTACATCACAAGTACTGTACAGCGTGCCGCTTCGCGGACGTGTACCGAACACAATCGTCCTCCACCACTATGAGAACTGCACTGATTACTGTGCATCACAGTTCACGCAGACCACACCTCCCACTGCTTACCATCCATCGGCAGCCGCTATCGTCAGAGAACTACGAACGCAGTGTTCGTAGGTAGGTAGTTCTCTGCTATCGTGCCAGTGTGCTACTAACAGTGAACTTGATTAATTATTTGTCTTGCTTCCTCTTATACAATAATGAGCGTAAAACCAAGTGATAGTGAGAACAGAATTTATAAAGAAAGTTGGGAGAGTGATTACTTGATTGCTAACAATAATGGAAAGTTGCAGTGCTTAGTGTTCATGAATGTCGTTTCAGTGCCTAAAGAATATAATGTGAGAAGACATTACACAACAGTGCACGAAAATAAGTATGCTACGTACACAAATGAAAGTCGGCGTGCGCTAGTTGCAGATTTGAAGAAAAAGCTTAAACAGCAAACTGGTATGTTCAGTAAAATATTACACTCTCAAACGCATTCTTTGCATGCATCTTATGCCGTGTCGCTTGAGCTGGCAAAGGCAACAAAACCTTTCACTGATGGCAATTTGATAAAAAAATGTGCTGTTGAAATAGCCAAAGCTTTTAGTGATTCTAAAATGGCGGAGAAATTTGAATCAGTGCCACTTTCACATCAAACCATACAAAGAAGGATTGTTGCTATGGGTGAGCAAGTAGAAAAATCTATGCTTAGCCTGGTTAAGAAAAGTTCATATTTCTCACTTTGTTTGGATGAAAGCACTGATCAAACCGATGTTAGTCAGCTGTTAATATTTGTGCGCACTACTTTTGATGATTTTACCAGTAAAGAGGAGTTATTTGATATTTGTCCTCTTTATGGAACAACGAAAGGAAAAGACATCTTTGAGGCTGTGAAGAAAACAGTTGGCAGAATTGGAGGCTTTCATAAATGTTCAGCCATAGCAACAGACGGGGCCCCATCAATGACACGTAAAAAAATTGGATTAGTGGGTTTGCTTCGAGAGAATGGTGTCACTTGCCCAACAATTCATTGTATTATACACCAGGGAGCTTTATGTGGAAAATCAGTCAAGGAAGATCAAGTTTTCCAAACCATGATTAAGATTATAAATATGATTAGAGGTGGAAATCGATCTCTTTTACACAGGCAACTTAAGCAGTTTTTAGTGGAAACAGAGGCTGAGTATGGAGACTTGCTAATGTACAACCATGTAGGTGGCTGAGTGCAGGAAAGTGCATGGAACGATTTTTTGCCATAAGAAAAGAAATCCCTGCATTCCTCAACAAATACGTTTCATCTGACACAACTGAACTGGAACAGAAGTTTAAGGATCTAGAATTTTTAAGACAGTTAGCTTTTATAACAGATCTGACTAATCATCTTAACATGTTAAACTTGAGTCTTCAAGGAAGAAACCAGACGGTTTCAGATTTGATCGGAATGATAAACGGATTCCGGAATAAGCTGAACGTGTTTAAACGTGCTTTGGAAAATAACAACCTGACACACTTCCCTAGCTGTCTGCAAATAGCAGAAGAATTCAACGGTGAGGAAAATATTGAGTTTTCATCCTGCATTTCACAAATTAAACAAGTTATTGATGAATTCAATACAAGATTTGAAGAAATTGAAAGTCTCAAAAGTAGTGTACTACTTTATAATAACCCTCTTGGAGCAACCATTGATGATCAACCACCCAACTTACAGCTTGAGTTATGTGATCTTTAAGCAGACATATTCCTAATCACCAGACAAGAAAAGGGACCTGAATTTTTCAAATTATTGTCAAAGGAGAAATTCCCAAACCTGCGAGATTTTGGACTGAAAATGACGTCAATGTTTGGAAGCACTTATACATGTGAAAGTGCCTTTTCCTCCATGAAATACATAAAAAACAAAACAGCAGCAACCTTACCGATTCTCCCTTAAGTCATCTTATGAGAGTATCTACAACTGAACTGGAGGTGGACATTTCTTCATTGGTGGATGAAGCCGATCGACCACAGTCCTCACACTAATTGGATACATCTTTTTCGTTGCTTTTGCAATGTTTGTCTTGATTATTGAAAAGTGTTATCAATAAATTTTCCGTTTATAAAAAAATATAGTTGTTGAGCTATAAAAGAAATAATACTCTTTTTTGTTTTAATTATTTTTATACCTCACTTTATTTTGTTATTACTTGTAACAAAATTATTATATGGCCCGCGACAACATGCAAGGTTTTAGTTTTGGCCCTTGAGGCATTGCAAGTTGGACACCCCTGTTCTACATTTAAAATACGTAAAGGGTCTTGAAAAATATCAATGTAACCTTTACAATGCAAGTATTCTTGAACACCGGTGAACCATTTTTTTACATCTTTTTCAGACCCAATTGAACTTGCTGCCGTTACTGCTTCTGGTGTTCTCTCACCTAAATCTGGGTGTCGCTTTAAAAAAGGATCTTTACCAACCTCTTTCAGGCCGATTGTAAGTAAAAGGATTGGCACGTAGATTTACGTCAAAAAAACCTATAACCGAGTCTTGTATATTTCCACTCTTACTGGAAAACATTTGTCCTGGCATGTTATGATCCAATGCTTTAAACGATTCTCTTCCTACAACGAAAGAATAGAATTGGGACCAATTGTAGTTTTTTTATTAGATTTTCCACTTGCTCTAAACTGCACTCTTGCTCTTGGTATATTGAATTGTTCAGCGGCTTTTCGTTGACTCATGCCATTTTCTATGGCCTGAAAAGTAGGCTGAAGATCTTGTTCTATATATTGTTTGTGATACGTTTTATATTACGTTATACGGATGTTCCAAATTTGATTCAATATGCCCATATCAGCACTAATTTTATAACAACTAAAACAATTGTAATTTTATAAATACAAATCCGGACAAAAATATTCTTATTACACATTACAGTTATTGGCCACACTTTGGTTTAGTGTTTGGCAGTCGGCTAACCACTGGTGATTGCCTTTAAAAATAAGAAAAATATTTGAAATCTCTTTTCTTGGACCAAACTAGGGTAAAAAAGTCTAAACTATAATAAATATTTTAATTCGAAGTAGGTACATTTATTGGCCAGTATGCCAATCAATAAAACACGGACATATTTAAGATACAGTGCTTAGCTTCTCAAATTAACCGCCAAAAAAGCATAACTTAACTATTAAAATCGCTGATAATGTAAGGTGTACCCCACTAAATCACCATAAAACGTTAATATACCCAGATACATAATATTATTAGCCAAGATAACTCACCTAGTGAATAGCCTTCCTTAACAAATTCTGTAAAAAAACTCTCAAAACTGGATGCACCTGTTAAGCTTCAAACAACACACAGAGAGAGTATAGCTAGACTAAATGTACAGCAATGTTGCCAAATTTAAATGCACATAAATGAATTTCTGAAAATCTTAATATTTCGGATTTTTGTGAAAGTGGCCAATCACTAGTGACCTGTCAACAACTGTATCCGTTACCCTATCAAAAAAGCGGACAACACTGTAGCAGATCGAAATGATTGGAGTATATTTAACCTAAACGAAAAACCACCTACCACGGAAGAGCTTTCCAAAACCATTAAAAAGCTTAAAAATAATAAAGCACTAGGAACTGATCAAGTTTCAACTGAGAAATTGTTTGTAGAATTTGGTCTGAGGAGCAAATGCCTGAAGAATGGAACTTAGGCTTAATTTGCCTGTTATGGAGAGCGCCCACCAAAGTGGCGTGGCACGTGGCACGTAGCAAGTAGCACGTGTCTAGCATGTTACATAAAAATAACCAATGCAAACGAATTATTAGATCGAATGACGATCGCTAGACGCATGCTACTTGCTACGCCACTTTGGTGGGCGCTCTCACTTACACAAAAAGGGAAAACAACTGGAATGCAATAATTACCGCGGAATAACTCTCCTTAATACAGCATACACGATATTGTCAAACATTTTGCACGAGAGGTTGAAGCCTTATACCGAAACGTTTCTAGGAGAATATCAGGTAGGATTCAGGCGTAAACGTTCAACCATTAACCAGATCTTTACACTACGACAGATCCTCGAAAAAGCACAAGAGTATAACATAGATATGTATCGTACTTTTGTCGATTTTAAAGCGGCATATGACAGTGTCCTAAGACCAAGTCTTTACTACGCTATGAATGAGTTAGGAATTCCAAAAAAACTCATATGTTTGATAAAAGTGACAATGGCGAAGATGTTATCAGCAGTAAAAATTCAAAACGACTCGTCAACCCCATTTGAAATACATAGGTAAAGCAGGGGGTGCGCTGGCGTGTCAGCTTTGTAATGTCGCCTTAGAAAAAGTTGTAGGGGACGCTAATTAGGATAGCTTCTTCTTCTCATGGCTCTGTCTCCTTTCAAAGGTTGGCAGTCCAAATGCAATTTAGATAGCAGGGGAACAATATTTAATAGATCAGTTCAAATTGTAGCATATGCAGAAGACATTATAATAAGAACCAGGGAGGAAACTGCGGAAGTCCTAACCGAGCTAGTAGCAGCAACAGAACGAATGGGGTTACATATAAATAAAAATAAAACCAAATTTATGGCGACTAACACAAACACAAGAGCTGGAAATATTGACGCAGATTTAAACTTTGAAGCAGTAAAAGAGTTCATATGTCTAGGGATATTGGTTAACCCCAATAATTTCTGAGTAAATAAAAACGCGAATAATAATTGCAAATTTGTTTTAATATTGGTCTATCAAAGTACTTACCTAACAAACGCCTGTCTCAAAAAACTAGTATAAGACTGTATAGAACCCTGATAGTCCTCGTTTTTAGATATGGATCAGAAGCATGGACGCAAACTAAAACAGATGAATCCGCTCTATCGATTTTTGAAAGAAAGGTGCTACGCAAGATATTCGGAGCGGTCTGTGAGAACGGAATATGGAGGCGTAGATATAACTTTGAACTGCAGAATATCTACAAGCATACGTTTGGTGGTGAAGATATTACCACTAAAATTAAGCGAAACTGCCTGCAGTGGGCATTACATATATCCCAGACCCCTGAATGGAATGTGATAAAATAGATTCTAATAGCGGAACCTATGGAAATGAGAAGACGGGGTAGACCAAAGCCACAAATAGGGCATACTATGGACTCCAAAAACAATTTCACTCAAAAAATATCCAAAGAAAAATTAAAGCTATTATATGTATATAAAAAACATCTGAGGCCGGTCCTCACATACTCGGCGAAAATATGGTCTAACGCTGAAGGATCAAAGACTTCTGGAAATATTCGAGCGTAAGATACTCCGCAAAATATTTGAAGCTATAAACGATCAAGGGAAGTTGCGCAATAGATTTAATTTCGTATTATACCAAACCTTTAATGAACCAGATGGCATAACGTTCATTAAAACACAGTGACTTTGATGGGCCGGACACATAATACGAATGCCTGACAACATAATTGCTTAAAATCTAAAGATAGTAACACCTATAGGAAGAAGAAGGTGTTAAGTGGTTAGATAAAGTCGAGACCGACTTGGGGATACTAGAGGGAAGATGGCAACATGTTGTCAGAAACCGAACAGAATGGTGACGAATTTTAGAGCACGTCAGGATCAACAGAGAATTGTCGAGCCAAAGATGATGATGATAAGAAAATCATAAGGAATTACTGGAAAGTTACAAAACTTCCCGCTGTTTGTGGGATATTCAGTGTGATGCATATTCAAACTGGGGTTGGAGAGAAGAAAAAAGAAGAAGAAGCTAGAATTCTCTACTGAAAATATTTAAAATAGTTTACCCAGATGAAGTGTTGACAATTTTAAAAAATAAACTGGAGAAACTAATAACTGTAACTGTAATAATTTCTGGACGTGTGTAGCCTAGAAATAAAAATAAGGCTTCTTAAATGTTACGTGTACTCAGTGTTTCTGTACGGAGTAGAAACGTGGATATTGAAGACGGAAACTATATCAACACCTTAGGCTTTTGAGCTAGGGTTATTTAGAAGGATCCTGAAGATACCAAGGACAGACAAAGTCATCAATGAAGAAATACTGCGGAGGATGAACACAACTGCTGATCAACATCGTGAAGGGCCGTTAGCTACAGTACTTGGGACATATCATGAGAAATCAAGGCAGATACGAGCTACTTCAATGCATTTTGCAAGGTAAAATTGAAGGAAAAAGGGCCCCAGGACGAAGAAGAGTATCCTGATTTGCTAATCTGAGAGCATGGTATAGAAAGACCTCAACGCAGCTCTTTTGTATAGCAACCAACAAAGTCATCACAGCCAGAATGATCGCCAACGTTCGGAAATGACAGGCACTCTAAGAAGAAGTGTGTAGCAACAGATGGCCGGGGAGTTCATTCGTGTCGGATGATACCATCGAGACATGTGTAGGCCGTTTAACAGGCGCTTGGCATTTAAAACCCGACAGCTGACTATATTTCTATATATTTTAATTAAAAGAGAATCACGTATTGTACTGATAGGTAAAACACAAAAGGGGGTAGGAAATAGAGATTGCTGGTCCTGATAATAGACTGTCAGTAGCCCTCAGAAACTCGGTTCGCTAATGCCAGTCCGAACTGTCTAGTGATTTTAGTAATTATGTTTTTACGAAGTTAGTTACTTTTTGACAGACAGAAGTGGCTGGAAATTATTATACAACCAAGTACACGTGCTCATAGCGCATTTTATTAGAGTATTTCGTCGACCTCTTTTGCAAACTTATACTATGAATTAGAATTTATAGCATGTATATAGAATGTAAGTTTCTATTATATATAAAAAATATGTTTTATAAAAAAAGTTACGGTAATTTAGTTTATACCGTTAGGTTGCGCCAAATGTAGGCAACCAACTTAAACTTTTTGTTAGCATTTAGCTGGAGTTTCTTGAGAATATATTTAATATTTTCCAGTTAATTTATTATTATTTTTTAAAGTGATGATAATAATGCTGAGTAAGCAATATTTCAACTGATATCTAATCACAGGACGTACTTAATATTGTGTTATAAAGTAGGTTAGATAAAAAATATAATATTCATATTTATTATAATTCAAAAATATCATTCATCGAAAATATCCAGTATCATCAAAAATATAATTAAAACAAATCATAATCTATTATTCCTATTAGAAACTAGTTTTGGACGGCCCGGAATTTTACCTTTTTTATCTAACGTACTTTATTATGAGGATTTTACAATAACACAATATTAAGTACGTTTTGTGATTAAATATCATTTGAAATATTGCTTATTCAGCATTATTATCATCACTTTTAAAAAATAATAAATTAACTGGAAAATAATAAATGTTTATTAAAAATATTCTCAAGAAACTCCAGCTAAATCCTAACAAAAAGTTTAAGTTGGTTGCCTACATTTGGAGCAACTTAACAATATAAACTAAATTACTGTAACTTTTATAACAGCTTTTATTTAATTTTTGACGCCATGTCAAACTGAACTGAATGTTAACTGAAATGTTTTTGTTATTAAGAACATATTTACATAATTTTATAAATATATTTCAATGATCCACCTACGCCGAATGGGCAAATAATTAGGGGAAAGTGGGGGAACCGTGCGCGGTGGGGAACGGTGCGCACCATTAAAATTCAAATTACGCGGCATACTGAGAGTCCCCTCCCGAACAGGCTTAAGCGGGAACATGCACAGAGTCTCTGAAGCCATTAACTGCCACTGCAGTTGAGTTGTGTACTTAGTGAAAGGCGAAAGTGTGCATTTGAGGTTTTTGTTACTATTTTCCACTTGCACAAATTAAGACGGTGAGTCCGTAAATCTTAACTACTTGTTTTGAAATAATTATATTCTTAAAGAATATCATCTGCTGCATATATGCACACCATTTGGTTGCATTTAGATAAGTAATTTTTGTAGGATGATGTAATTACGTTTTTAAACCATAGTGGGGTAACCGTGCGCGAAAATGCGCACGGTTACCCACTAATCAATTAAATATGAAGCAATATTGTTATCGTTTTTGGGTACTAAAATCCGTCTTTTATTTTCAGATGCCACGAAATTACGTTCGAAAGACTGAAATCCATCAATATAGTGATGAATTGCTGGAGACTGCACTGAATGCAATTAGAAACGATGGGAGGAAAATACGAGAAGTTGGGAGGTCTTTTGGTATTCCTGAATCAACACTCAGAAAAAAGCTTTCTCTAAATCAACTAAAAATCCCCCATCTCGGTAGAAAGGCGATTTTTACAGCAGAAGTGGAAGCTGAATTAACCCACTATATTCTGACACTCGCAAAATTGTTTTACGGCGTAACGCCCCGACAACTGAGGCAGTTAGCGTTTAATTATGCTCAACAGAAAAATATTCCAAATAATTTCAATAAACAAACTCAGTTAGCAGGCAAAGATTGGTTGTATGGGTTTCTCAAGCGAAATCCTGAAATATCATTGAGACAGCCTGAGGGGACTAGTCTTAATCGAATTGCTGCATTTAATGCGGACGAGTTAAAACTTTTTTATTCAAATCTCGAGAAAGTTTTACAAAAATTTAAATTTGAAGCAAACAGGATATATAATATGGACGAGACGGGTGTAACCACTGTACAGAAGAAGTGCCCGAAGGTTTATGGACGTAAGGGTGTAAAAAAAGTAGGAGCTGCTATTTCAGGTGAAAGAGGGAGGACCATTACAGCCGTATTTTGCATGAGTGCCACAGGAAATTATATCGCGCCCATGCTGATATATCCCAGAAAGAGAATGGCTCCTGCGCTGCAGAAAAATGGGCCAACTGGTGCTAACTATAAATGTTCAAAAAATGGATGGATGAATTCTGAACTTTTTCTTGATTGGTTAATGCACTTCGAAAAAACAGGCAAATCCCACTTTAAATGACCCGATTCTCCTTATCCTTGACAACCATTCAAGCCATATATCCATAGAGGCATACGATTTCTGTAAGTCAAATCATATTCATATGGTGTCCCTTCCGCCACATACTTCCCATCACCTTCAACCCCTTGACCTATCCTTCTTTGGTCCTTTAAAAAATGCGCTATACAGGGAGTATGATATTTATTTAACTACAACAGGCCATGAAAAGATCACTGAATATGACGTAGCTGAGCTGTTAAATAAAGCGTTCGTAAAAGTCGCATCGATGGAGAAAGCAGTTTCGGGATTTCGTTCTGCTGGAATAAGGCCATTTGACCCTAACAAATTCAACGAAGATGATTTCGCTCCGGCCAACGAAATGAGACAGTTTGTAGTAGAAGGTTCTCCCGAACGTAGCGCTAATTTATTAACACTTGCATCTCAGCCAAATCTACAAAAAATTCCTAATCCGGCAACACCCGAACCTAGTGAAAATTCAGACGGTGAAGATAGACAGACAGCTCATATGCCAAAACAACAGCAGCAGGATCTACCTATTCAAGGTCATCTACCATGTACATCTACCGCTGAACAAGATCATCTACCATCTACATCTAAGTCTGGACACAACCATCTACCATCGACATCTACATTAAATAATTCATTCTTCCAATTTGCACCTATTCCAAGGAGAAAAGAAAAAGGAAGAGTAAAAACAGTGTCTCGTTCGAAACAACACTCTGAAATATTGACTAGCACACCCCTAAAAGAACGATTAGAACAAGCTCAAGCAAAGAAAAGGGAAAAAAGACGTGAAAAAAAACATGAAATTAAAAAGTGTCAAAACATTAGGAAAGAACAATATTAAGAAAGATAATAAGAAAATGAAGAGGGCTCCAACACCTGAACTTGATGCACAAGAACGTGACGAGGAAGATGAAATCGAGAATGCTTATTTCTCGATCCCACCTCACTCCTTCTACGGAACCACTACAAGAAAAATAACGGCAAAAGAGAATGTTGCAAAAAAAGTAAAAAAACGCATATGTCAGTCTCCGGAAATTAAAAGAGGGAGAAATAAGAAACCAGCAACGCCTGAATCATCAGAGGTATCTGACATAGACGATAGTGACATTTGTGACGATGATGAAGTAGACGATATCAACCCCAACTATGTTCCATTTGATGCAGAACCTGACGTGCGGACTGAATTATGTGGCATATGTGGAGAACATGGAAAAAGCGAACTATGGTACGGTGTGTTGCATGTGGCTTATGGAACCACGCGGCATGTACCGGTAAAGATGCCCCCGAACAATACATTTGCGACTTTTGTCAAGGTTAAACAGATACCTACTTAACATTATAGGTATATAATCACTCGTACAATAAATATTTGTTCTTGCATGTGAATTTGTTTTTATACCACTGTATTATTAGGTACTTGTATATTCCAAACTACTGCGCACTGTTCCCCACCCTGTGCGCACAGTTACCCCATGGGGTGGGGAACGGTGCGCAAATGCAATTTTTTACTTTTTCTAATTATATATGATTATGTTAAGAAATTCAATATCTATTATAGTGCATACTGAAAGTAGAATAATTAGGGTATCAGATAACGTTTTTATTTTATTTTTTATGTTTAAGAGTTGACCACCACAACGATTCTCGCTTAGGTGCGCACCATTCCCCCACCTTCCCTTAAACAAAAATGGTTGGTGTTTTGAATAAATCTTTGTGCAGTTTGATTACCCCGTATTTTAACAGCATCCTTACTCATCTAAAAATATTAACTTTTAAAGAACATTTATCATATTTATTCAAGAAAAACTTACCAACGCATTATCTGATAGAACAAATGGAAAACTTTGTCTATCTCTAATAATAAAATCCAAAATAGAACTAACTAATTAACTAAATAGAACTAATAAAGAATTAAACAAAAATAATGGAACAATAAAACTATATTAGCTAAAATAAACAACGCGAATAATACAAATATTTACTACAATACGGTCAATTGTATCAACTCAAATATTATATTTTAAATATACAGGGAAAATGTTATGGGTTTAGTATACACTTCCATTATTTGGAATAATTCTTCTTTTTTTTAAAGAAAGAAGTCTACAATAATAGTATACTTGAGCTATTAATACTGAGAAGTATTTTTGTGTTGTAGGTTTCCGACAATGAATCTGTCAAAATATGCCCGAGCTAAGCGAATGGAGAATACAATATTTTCATCTAAAATGCTTTCAGATTACTAGATTGCTGAAGAGCGTCTGAAAAAAAAAACAGAATGAAGCCAATTTGTTTTACTTCATACATCCAACTGCACCAAAGACTTTAAAGGCTACAACTTATAAATCCGTAACATCTTAGAACTTCAAACAGTGCCGTTATTGTTGCTTAGTTATAACAAAGGGACTGATGTTGATATCAGGGCATAAATAAATTGTTAATGGAGGAGATGTGTTTCTCAAAAACCTATCGTCTAAAATTTTTCTAGATTCTTAATTTGTTTTTCTCAATTAACATCTTACCTACTATACTTTTTCCATTAGAACCAGGAAAAGTCTTATCTGCGCCCCCTGCTAAAAAGGTAATATTTGGTTTTCTAAGATGATGTGCTGCCTGTGTAAGTTTTATCATAGATAGGTTAAAATCAAAGTCTGCTACAACTAGTTCTATGTCAGGATCATCCTTAATCTTCTCTGATAAATTGTGTATACTTTCATCTATGATTCCATTCTACAAATATAAATAAACTGCAATAATCTAGTTAAATATTAAATTTATATGAGATTAAATCACAATTGAGTGTAATAAAAATTACATTTTACACTGTATTTTTGACATTTTGATTTCCAAAGTGTGGTTTAATAATGAAATACTAAATAAAATTTTTAACTTAAGCATGCCACAAGAAAACAATTTCAGAATTTTTAATTAAAAATAATATTTCTATTTGTTAATATTGTTCTGAGGCTATTTTCTTGTGGCATTTTAAATTAATTACTATTTAACTGGGAATAAGCCACAATTAAATGTAAAAATACGTTTATTGGCGTTTTTATTTCCACTTCGGAAATCGTTCTCACAATACAAACAGTAAATTAAACAAAATTTGTTTAATTTACTGTTTGTATTTTGAGAACGATTTCCGAAGTGGCAATTGAAACGTCAATAAACGTATTTTTATCTTTAATTGTGACGTATTCCCAGTTAAATAGTAATTCATTATATTTGTTAATAATTAAAATCTATAGAGTATACAATTTTAAAAATATAATCCATGGACATATAAACACAGATATATTCTGCGTTTATACGTCCATGGTATAATCATTAAACCTTTGATTTATTATTTCCCACTGTTTTATTTTGTATGTGTTAGTAGTGAATAGTTTTATAGTATACAGATACTTCCAGTATATCAAAATGTCACTAACTTCACAAATATAGTTATATCTTTTTTACTTTACTTAATCAGTAGACCCATTTGTACCTATCGGTGTTGAGCCGTTTATAATACAATTCATTAAATTGCAATATTTTACAGTCTTCTAAGGTTTCCTAGCTCTTAATGAACTTTCTCTATTCCTTCCTATTGGATGCCATCTGTGTTGCTTCCTGCCAAGTCTTACCCTTACTCTGCGAGATATCACTGTTCCATTCTTTAATGGGTCTTCCTCTTCTGTCTTTCCCTATTAGTTTGGCGTCCCACACTCTTTTTACTTGTCTATTATTGTTCATCAGGGTTAGATGTCTGAACCATGCCAATTCTTTCTTCTTGATTGAGTCGAGTATCGCTTTGATTTTGAGTCGATCTTTTATTTCTTAATTTCTGATTCTATCAGTTCTTTTTACTCCGATCGTTCTTCTGGGGTATTTCATCTCTGCTGCCTGAATTCTGCTCTGATGTCTCTTGTTTATTATCCAATTTTCTGCTCCATATGTCACTGTAGGTCTATATATTGTTTTTTATATTGTCATCTTGGTCGCTATTGATATTTCTTTGTTATTAAGAAATCCTCTATTTAGTGCTTGGAATAATTTTCCTGTTTTTCATTCTAAAGTTTCCTTTAAATTTCATGATAGATGGTTTGCATTTAGAAAAGAACATGCAACACATTTTTGCAATGCTACTTGTTGTCAAGATGCTTTATCTCTTAATGGAGAGTTGTAGACCACACAAACCCGGCACTGGTCTTTAGGAGGTCGATAGGAGCTAAGGTTTTATTCCTCTGAAAATACCTTTCTATAAATGGCAGAGTTAGCTGGTGTTTGATTGTTCTCACTGCATTTGTTCTTGTATAACGAATACATAAGAGCGATGTTAAGGTCTAAGGATAAACATTTCCGTTGTATTTTTGAATGGCAATAATATGAATTGACTACAAGGAACTTTTCAATATGTGTTTTTACACTTGCCAGTATAGCAGATGACGCCATTGTATTAATAAACATAATTTTACAAACTTGGATTCTATTAGAATGTTTAGGTAAATAGAATATAATAGTTTTTTAACGTCTAGATTGTTCTGTAGCATGTCATTTTTATCTTTCTTTTCTGTGTAGCCATTAAAAAGTCTCTTTTTTTTCGTAGGATGATAACTGGTAATATCTTATCTAACTGTAGAAAAATCGACAATCTCTCTTCATATAGGAAAATTTTTGTGTGCATTTTCGTTTACAGGTAGCTAAACAAGCATTCTTCATAAATACTCCTGGTAGGTATTGCAGCCCAAAAAGCATATTTTTTCCACTTTTTCTAACGGTGTATCGTTAATTGTAATTTGGGCGTTTATGTTGGCGTTCTTACTAATAATCATTATTTTTGCCTTCTTTTAATTAAGTTGTAGGACGTATTTGTTACATACTTCTACAACGTTATCAATCATAATTTGGAGTCTATGTGCACTATCTGCCAGCAACACTATATCGTTTGCATATCTTATATTGTTTAGAACTTGGCCATTTACAGTAATCCCATCTTTTGATTCATCCAAGGCCTCTCTAAAGATGTTTTCAAAGTATATATTAAATAATGTACGTGACAATATGCAACCCTGCCTAACTCCATTTTTGACTCTGAAGATCTCTGATAGTTTATCTTGTAATCGTACTGTTGCGTTTTGTTGGAGATATAAATTTGAGTGATAGCAGTCTTATATCCTAACCGTCGAGTCCTGATGTTTTTAGGATATCGATTAGTTTCCCATGAGGAACTTTATCAAATGCCTTCTCGAAATCAATTAAACATGCATACACATCGCAGTTGACATCACTGGCTCTCTGTATTATAATTTGCAAACTAAAAAGTGCTTCCGTAATTCCGAGTCCTGCTCTGAATCCAAATTGAACTTCACTCAGGTGTTCTTCTAATTTGGTGTATATGCGCGAGTGAATGATAATAAGGAGTTCTTTAAGTACATGGCTCATCAAACTAATTAATTTATAAAAAGAGAAATCATACGATTTCTACATGGCGAAATCTAATTCAAATCTCAACCACCGTGCTTTCTAAAACTTGCAAAGCAAACAGCTTGATGAATAAATCGGCAAGGGAATCTAAGATTGCATTCCAAATGCCGTTCATCATGGTCAAAATTCGTAGTGAATTCAATTTCTAGTACTCCAAACGAAGTAAACATATAAAACATAATGACGATATTAGATTTTGATTCGATGCAGAACAGCGACAAGCCGCATATACGTATTTCGACCTCTTCAGGTCTCCTCAGTACGGTATAGCCACTACTCCGTATCGATACAAAATCTTTTCCCGTCGTAGACCATAGTTATCAAAAATGTCTATGTGCAGACGTAACCACGCCATCTAAGAACAAAAAGAGAAATTATACGATTTCTACCTGACGAAATCAAATTCAAATCTCAACCACCGTGCTTTCCAAAACTTGTAAAGTAAACAGCTTGATGAATAAATCAGCAAGGGAATCTAATTGACCTCTTTAGGTCTCCTTAGTACGGTATAGCTACTACTCCGTACCGAAACAAAATCTTTTCCCGTCGTAGACCATAGTTATTAAAAATAACTATGTACAGACGTAACGGCGCCATCTAAGAACAAAAAGAGAAATCATACGATTTCTACCTGGCGAAATCGAATTCAAATCTCAACCACCGTGCTTTCTAAAACTTGTAAAGTAAACAGCTTGTTTAAATATATCGGCTAAAAAAATGGGCAAAGGAATCTAAGATTGTATTCCAAATGCCGTTCATCATGGTCAAAATTCGTAGTGAATTCAATTTCTGGTACACCAAACGAAGTAAAGAAATAAAACATAATGACGGTATTCGATTTTGATTCGATACAGAGCAGCGACAAGCCGTATATACTTATTTCGGCCTCTTTAGGTCTCCTTTCGATATGGAGTAGTGGCTATATCCTACTGAGGAAACCTAAAGAGGTCGAAATACGTATATGCGGCTTGTCGCTGCTCTGTATTGAATCAAAATCTAATACCGTCATTATGTTTTAATTAATTTATGTTCTACACATTTTCTAGCGTTTGGTTTTTTAGGAAGTGGACCGAATATTGATATGATACAGTCTTTTGGTAAGTAACTAGTCTCGTAGATATTGTTGAATAGTTTCGTAAGAGCTGTGATTTGGTGTGCCCCTAATAGCTTTTAAAATTTCACCATGCACCTCATCAGCCCCTGGTGACTTCCCATCTTTAATCCGCTTAATAGCCATAGTTACTTCTTTGTTTGTTATTTCTGGGCCGTAGGGATTGTTTATTTCAGTCGGACTTCGTGCTGCATCTTCGAATGATATTTGTATATATTCTTTCCATCTTCTTAATTTATCTTCAATGGTAGTCAAAATATGGCCCTTAGTATCTACAACTGTGTCTGTATTGCGTTGTTTTCTGGTATTCTGTACCTCTTTAATTTTTTTGGGCATATGGAAATCGTCATGTTTGGATTGTAGTGTTTCAATTTCCGTACATTTTTTCGTTAGCCATGCTTCTTTTACTCCTTTTATCTCCTTTAGTATAGTTTTATTCAACTTTTTGTATTTGTTGTCATTTCTATCTTTTAATTTTCTTCGCTCTTCCGTCATTTGCTATTTATCTGCAATTTATTTTCATAGACTTTGCTAAATAAGTTCAACATAATATGCATATTATGCTTATCACATAAAAATAGTAGTGTACGGTATCAATTTTATATTTAAGTAAAAACTAATGTATCCACAAATACCTAACCTATACAAATAAGCTCTCCCACGATTATATTAAATTTGTTTTTCCAAATAGTAATTAACTACTTACCTTTTGTTTCTGTTAACTGGTTACGTACTCATCTTAATATATATGTGGCTCTTGTAGACATTTTTACTTTTGTTTCATAAAATATCACGAAAAATAAAGCAACAATGACACTCACAACATATGCTGTGAACAACTGCACATATCTATCCGGCAATATATATTCTTTATCTATGACATATATATATATCTTAAAAATATCTGGTAGAGGCAACGCATAACACTAGTTACCCGGACGCACAATTAGCTATGTCAAATTAAATACTTGCTGCAGCGCAGACATTTTTGGCGTTGTCAGCTGCACTTTTAGATATTTCAATATGAACAATTTTAGCACAAATTTTTTGATCGGACTTATGACAAAGCTATTACACGTACTATACATGTATAGATTACGTAAATTACTATTTAACTGGGAATAAGCCACAATTAAAGATAAAAATAAGTTTACTGACGTTTCAATTTCCACTTCGGAAATCGTTCTCAAAATACAAACAGTAAATTAAACAAATTTTGTTTTTTGTTACATAGTGAAAAATTCTTCTAATAATTTAATTTTATCCGACTCATTTATATTGACAATTCAGACATACATTATGCATTTTAAAGTAGACGACTTTAAAATTATATTGCCAATATTGTTGAGTTGCGCTCCTGGGATAGTTCATTCGAATACATGAAATCAACTTTAACTTGAGAATATCCGTCAGAAAAAAATCATAGCATGTAATTCGTCTTTAAAAAGACAAACACATGACATGATGACAGTAAAATTCTCCTGTTAGTGATTCCATAGTAAATTATGAGGGAAAACCAGAAAAAAAACCTCATAATACTATCCCGACAATGTAAGTATTTGTTCGTGAATTTAGTTTACCTTCAACAAACATCAAAATTCTGATTTTATATGTTACGTTATTTAAAATACATAAATGATGTATCCTCTATATGTTACTGACTTACTAATACTGGTATTTCCTTATTAATAACTTCCTCTTTCAATATTGATAACCAGATCCTACTACATTCTGCCGAGGAATTTGCGACACAATTGGCCTCATTTAGCATAATTAGAGCCGCTTCTTTGATTTTTCTTTTTTTACCATCCGTTTCTTTTAGGACTACATTTGAATTATTCCATTGAACCCTATGTTCATTATCCCATGCGTGTTTACATATTTGAGATCTATCAAATTCTCTATTTTTAATATAAGATTGATGTTCACTTATTCTAACATTTAATGGCCTTGATGATTCACCTAAATAAAACTGATCGCATTCACAAGGTATTTTATAAATGCAATTCTTTGTCCTTTCTTGTTCATTGTTAGGTTTGGTTTTGGACAAAATAGATCTCAACGTGTTTTTTGTTTTGAATGTTAATGTTTTAATATTTTCTATTTTTTAATGTTTTCTGACGGATATTCTCAAGTTAAAGTTGATTTCATGTAATCGAATGAACTATCTTATAAGTAAAGTCGTCCCAGGAGCGCAACTCAACAATATTGGCAATATCGTTTTAAAGTCGTCTACTTTAAAATGCATAATGTATGTCTGAATTGTCAATATAAATGAGTCAGATAAAATTAAATTATTAGAAGAATTTTTCACTATGTAACAATAAACAAAATTTGTTTAATTTACTGTTTGTATTTTGAGAATGATTTCCGAAGTGGAAATTGAAACGTCAAGAAACATATTTTTATCTTTAATTGTGGCTTATTCCCAGTTAAATAGTAATTAATTTACAATGCCACAAGAAAATAGCTTCAGAACAATATAGATTGCGTAGTTGTAGTATTAAAAAGAGCGTGAAAAATTGTATCGGTAATGGTAGATAACTCAAAATCGCAAAATTTCGAGTTACCTAGTTGTAGTATTAAGGGGACGATATAAAAATTAACTTGTTTCAGGATATTCCATTTACATTCATAATATTGTATAAAATGTCCGTTACTTTAAGACTACATTGTATGGTGCATGCTCACGTATTATTAAAGTATCAAATTTATTTAAATTAGCAAAAACAAATTAAAAAAATATTGTGCACCAATTAGCGGTTAATTGAATGTTGATCAATAAGTATAATTTAGAATCATACACTTAATTATTTGAAATTGATAATCAAACTTTTCATACCACTTTCATGGAACTTAATTCATGTAAAAGTTGACAATAACAAATTTTATTTATAAACTTAAAAAACAAAGTTGTTTGGTTTCTAATTGCTAATATCATGAATTTTATTTTTTGACGCTAACATCCGACAGTTCTGGGTATGGATTTCACGATTTTTACTTAACTCTGTTAAATGGCCAGACACCGGCAAACTTATAACCAAAAACGGCATGATGTAGTTAACTTCAAACTTCACTCCTTACTTAGAGAGAGTGATAATGGTTCAGCTGAAGACAAACATACAACAAGTTAACTTAATTCAATTATGAAGAGGAAGATGAAGAGGAGAACATTTTTATATGAAGTTAGACACAATTTTAAGATCTATTAAAAAAGAAGGCATTACAATAGTAATGGGGACTTTAATGATAAAGTCGGGAGAGGAAAACTTGATGAATATGTTGGGAAATTTGGACTAAGTGACAGAAACGAAAGAGGGGATAGACTTGTAGATTTTTGTCAAAATAAATATTTTGCAATAATAAACACAATGTTCCAACTACCCAATAAAAGATTGTACACTTGAAGTACAACCCGTTCCAAGTGAACCCGCTGATATCTAGAATCCACGTGAAACTCAAAAAGATTGTAATACCTAAAAATAAACCAACGTTTAATTACACAAAATTAAGAAAAAGAGAAATACATCACAAAGTGATCCAACAAGTCAACTCAATTCGAACAGAAGTGTTATATATATATATATATATATATATATATATATATATATATATATATATATATATATATATATATATATATATATATATATATATATATATATATATATATATATATATTATATATGCGAGTTAGGTATAGGTATAGAGTGTTATGCTATATTCAATCTGTACAGCGAAGCTATTTTTAAGGAAGCAATATCCGAGGAACAACAGGGTATATCAATAAAAGGAAAAATATTAAACAACATAAGATTCGCAGACGACACCGCTTTTGCAGATAGTCTAGAAGCATTGCAACGCTTAGTAAATAGATTACATCAAATCAGTATGAAATATGGACTACAAATGAACGTTAAGAAAATCAAGTTCATGATTATTTCTAAGCAACATACAGTAGGAAGGCTAGATATCAAAGTAAAATAAGTAGAAAGGGTGAATAACTACAAATATCTGGGAACCTGGGTAAATGAAAACAATGACCAAGGTAGAGAAATAAACACACGCATTGAAATTGCAAGACAAGCATTTATAAAAATGATCAATCGAGACCTTTCTCTGGATCTGAGGATAAGAGCCTTAAGATGATGCTACGTGTTCTCGACTTTAATGTATGGAATGTAAAGCTGGACACTAAAATCGGATAATATAAAGAAGTTGGAATCATTTGAGATGTGGTGCTACAGAAGGATTTTGAAAATACCATGGACCCAACGAGTTACAAATGCAGAAGTGTTAAGAAGGCTACAAAAGGATTGCGAGGTCATAAAGTTCATCAAAACAAGAAAGCTGGAATATTTAGGCCACATTACCAGAGGTGCAAAATATGAGATATTAAGGCTCATAATGCAAGGTAATAATTTAATAATAATTTAATAATTTTGAAATTAAATTATTAAATTAAATAATTTAATAATTTAATAATTTCCTGGCTGAGAAACCTAATAGAGCGGTATAGTTGCAGCTCAGTAGATCTTTTTAGAGCAGCAGCCAATAAGGTACGGATAGCTGTGATGATAGCTAACCTCCGATAGGAGAAGGAACTACAAGAAGAAGAAGACTTAACTCTGTTAAAGTGGTATAATAACCAAGCCACAGCACAGCGTTGCCGGGTCAGTTTTATATATATATATATATATATATATATATATATATATATATATATATATATATATATATATATATATATATATTGTTACGATAAATAATGACTCAATTTATACTGTAAACATATTTTTTCATTCGAGCATTTTCTAGTAAGAAGATCCACAGGTCCCCCTACAGCTAAAAATTTGTTTGGCGTGACCTTCCAGTCTTTTCGACAAGGGTCAGGAAGGTCGACATCCTTCGACGAGATTTCTCTTTCTACATTTTTAGATGCGTGCGACTGTGCCTTTAAAATGGCCACAGGCGATCAGCGCGTTCTATTAACGATTCACGTAAAAAATAAACTCAAAGGTAAAGCTGCACAGCTTATTAATTCTAGAAAACCACTTTCCTATACAGAAATTAAACAATTATTAAATCTACATTTCAGTGACAGTAGAGACCTGACCTCCTTAATACAAGACTTACAAAGACTAAGACAACTATCTAATGAATCTCCTCTAACTTTCTTTAACCGCTTACAAGTTCTGAATGCAAAAATGCACGCCTCGATCCAAATAGCAAATTTATCCCCAGATCAAAAAACCGCCCAATGTGACTTAATCGATACCATGGCCCTAAACACACTTTTAAACGGTTTAGAACCCCGTCTAGGACAAATTATTAGGACTAGTAATCCAAAAGATCTCATTGAAGCAAGCAATCGTATTAGACGCGAACTTCAATTGTCATATTTTGAAGAACAAAAATCTAATTCTAGATCAACTATTCCTAAACCCTCTCAACCAATGAGAAGACCCTCATCTCAGTTTACAAAATGTACAAATTGTGGCCGCATTGGTCATCTAAATACTGAATGCCGCTCTTCACGTTTCGTAAAGCCAAACCAAACTTTTTCTAGGCCACACGGTTACCAAAACCAATATAATAATGGACCTAATAACTATCAAAACAATCAGAACCCTAATAGGAATCAATATTCTTCCAACAATCCAAATTTCAACCAACAGAGACCTTCCTTTTCATCCCAAAATCAAAATCAAAATCGTCCATCTGTTATTCAAAGAAACCCAAACTTCCAACGGGCACATGTCTTGAACGAATACCCTGACGAAATAACGACTCACTATTATACAGATGATTACTACACAGATAATTATTATAATACCGATAACTATGAAAACTATGACACAGATTATTATACATAAAATAATCCACAAACTGATAACTTTTACGAAACCAATAACACACAAGATTATCAAAATTTTCTTTCACTTCCGAATCAAAATCATCCTCCCAATCATACGAACCACTCGACGGATATTACGAATATCCAAGAACAAATTCAAGCACTCAACTTAAACGACTTTCATCCGGACCTCAATTTTCCCGAACAGACGTTCATGTAACCCCATTTCATACAATGAGTTCCAAAAATTTATATTATATTAACGATGCTACCAACACTTTTAAACTTTTAATCGACACAGGTGCTGGAATCACTGTTTTCAAAGAAAACACAGCACGCAATTATCATAATAGATTTCCTGAAAACGTTATTATTCAAGGTATAACCGATCAAAAATTGTTAATAACAGAATCTGTCCTGATTCCCTTCACTGAGAATAATCCTCACAAAGTCTTTATTTTCAATTTAGAGATTGATTTCGATGGCATAATAGGCCTAGACTTTCTAGATCATTATGAATGCGTAATAGATCTTAAATCCCGACAGTTGCATACAAATTTTAAAACTGTTACCTTCACAAAGTAGGACACGAGACAAAGACACCTCAAGACAAAATACCGACACACCCCACAGAAACAAGACAAAACGAACCTAAAATAAAAATTAAATCAGATTCTAAACAGGAATCAAATTTAAAATACCAAAACCCTATAAATGAAAAATACACTACCATAAAAAACCGAGATCAAGACAAAAATCTTGAAAGACCGGAGAGAAAACGAATAAAAGGAACAAACAGAATTACCATTGACAGCCGGACCGAACAAATATGCAAATTAAAATGCAACTTATCAAATACAGATGCCATATTATCAGCTCAAGAAATAGAAAAAGTAAGATTACCTCATGCATTAGTCCATGTAGACGAAAATGGAGAATTCTTAACTTCCGTCCTAAATGCTAATGCAATGCCGAAGACAATCGAATTTTCAGACATTTCAATCGCACCCTTCAAAAATTCTGAGACAATCCTATCCTACAACGGAAATGATTTTGAAGAACCCGTACTAAACAGAACACGAATAATTAGAGAACAACTAAGAATTGATCACCTAAATTGCGAAGAACAAGAACTAATTCTAGATATATGTACTGAATATGCAGATATATTTTATGTCGAAGGCGACAAACTGACCTTCACAAACGAAATCAAACACAAAATCGAAACAAACAACGCTAAACCTATCTTCACTAAATCTTATAGATATCCTCAAATACATAAGGAAGAGGTAAAGACGCAAATTAATAAAATGTTAGAAGAAGGAATAATACAGAAAAGCGTCTCGCCCTGGTCGAGTCCAGTCTGGGTCGTACCGAAGAAATTAGATGCGTCAGGAAAACAAAAATGGCGAGTTGTTATTGATTATCGAAAACTTAACGAACTCACAGTACAAGACCGTTATCCTCTACCACAAATATCAGAACTATTGGACCAACTAGGAAGATGCCAATACTTCACAACACTAGATTTAGCGTCTGGATTTCATCAGATCGAAATCGAGCCACAAGACATCCAAAAACAGCCTTTTCCGTCGGAAATGGACATTACGAATTTGTGCGCATGCCATTCGGACTAATGAATGCTCCATCTACTTTCCAAAGAGTAATGGACAACATCCTTTTAGGAATACAAAACGAAAGATGCTTAGTGTATATGGATGACATAATTATCTACTCACCCACTATTCATGATCACATGTCACGACTAACAGAAGTTTTTAAAAGGTTACGAAAAGCAAACTTAAAGATACAGCCAGACAAGTGCGAATTTTTAAGAAAAGAAGTAGCATATTTGGGCCACCTTGTAACAGAAAATGGTGTAAAAACAAATCCAGTTAAAATATCTTGCATCAAAAACTTCCCGGAACCAAAGAACACCAAAGAAATAAAATCATTCTTAGGCCTAGCCGGTTACTACAGAAGATTTATTCCAAACTTTGCCAAAATTTCTAAACCACTTACGAAACTACTTCAGAAAGACGTACCTTTTATTTTTAATTCTGATTGCAAAGAAGCCTTTAACGAACTCAAAAATATTTTAACTTCAGATCCAATACTTATATATCCCAATTTTGAGGAACCATTTTTACTAACAACTGACGCTAGTGCATTCGCGATTGGAGCCGTTCTATCGCAAGGCCCTATTGGAAAAGATTTACCCATAGCTTATGCCTCCAGAACATTATGCGGTGCCGAAACAAAATATTCGACTATAGAGAGAGAACTTTTAGCTATCGTATGGGCAGTCAAACATTTTAGACCATATCTTTTTGGCCGAAAATTCACCCTTATTACCGATCATCGACCCCTTACATGGCTTTTCTCGATAAAAGATCCCGGAAGCCGATTAGCGCGTTGGCGCCTAAAGCTCGAAGAATACAATTATAAAATAGAACATCGCGCAGGGAAAAATAAACAGAAATGCAGATGCCCTCTCAAGGATAAAGATTAACCATTTCAAAGATTGTGCAAACTTTCAATCAAAAATCTCATTACATGCATCGAATCAAGATGACACGGAAACTCAAGAAAACGAAGACGACGATGAAGAAAATATAGAAAAAATGTCCGAAGAACTTGACAAGTTTATCGAACTGTATAGAACTAAATCAATAATCGATTATTCAAAAATTGAAACATCGAATACGGACTTATTAGACAAATCCAACAAAAATATTGTTACATTTTTTTGGCAAAATAAACTTGAAGAACTCCACGAAAAAATAATGGATGACATATTCGAAGAAAACATGGAATATAGTAACCGAAGAATTAATATTGTACACAGCAAAACTATAAAAGATCGAAAATATTTTATTATACCATTACCGTTTGATCCCGAACGAGTAATATCACATTTATTTCTTATACTTTTTGCAAATAAAGATCAATTCGATGAATCAAAAATATATTGTGTCGAAAATAATCTCGAACTGCCTATCCTAGAGATATTTTCGTATATTTTTGCTGACAAAGAATTAAAATTAAGAATCTGTCAAAATATAATTAAAACAGCCAGCGAAGACGAAATCCCTCAAATTTTAGATCAATACCATTGTGGTAAAAACAATTTACATCGAGGAATAAACGAAACTGTCAGAAGAATAAAGCAGAAATACAATTGGAAGAATTTAACAAAAGATGTAGAGAAATTTGTAAAAGCATGTGAAATTTGCCAAAAAGTTAAGATTTGCAGGAAAAACTTAAGTGGACCGTTAGTCATAACAGAAACTCCAAAAACACCATTCGAAAGAATAAATATTGATATATTCGAATACCCTACTAGGAACTACGCTTTAACTATTCGTGACGAATTGACAAAATTCACGCAAGCCTATCCTTTGGAAGACAAAAAGGCAGTAACAGTAGCCAACACACTCCTACTCTTCTTTCAACACTATGGAACACCACTAAGAATTCATTGTGATTGCGGTCGAGAATTCGAGAATGCTATAATCAAAGATCTATGCGAATTATACGACATCAAACTAACATTTTCTAGTGTTAACCATCCACAATCTAATGGGTCTGTGGAAAGATTTCATGCCACACTCTCAGAAATGATTAGAGCAAATCAAGCCGAGAACCCAAACGATCATCCCTTCACTATACTTCCTTATGCAATAATATGCTATAACAACACAAAAAATAAGACCCACGGTTTCACACCATATGAACTTATATTTGGGCACACTGCAGGCCGACCACCAGAAACTCTATACAATCAAAAAACACTAATGGGCAAATATATTCGAGACCTGAATAATCGCATGGAATATTTTTACAAAGTAGCCAAAGCAAAAACAGAAAGACAGAAAGAAAAGGCGAAAGTAAGATTTGACGAGAATATTTCAGAACGAAGACCTGATTTTAAAATTGGTGACAAAGTTTACATAAAGGAATCCCAAATTAAATCAAAATCAGATAATCTTTTTAATGGACCTTTCGAAATCCAAGAAGTTTTTACAAATTCCGCAATTATCCTTAACCCCAAAACTAACCAAACCTCTAAAGTAAATTTTGACAGACTGAAACCTTATTTTGAATAATTTTCCTTTACAGATTCTATGGACTCCTTTCTATCGCCCAATCCCAAATTCTCCTCACTCCAATTAATAACACAATTGGAATATTTTTTCATGAAAAAGGAACTATACGAATATCTAACGACAAATGGACTTTACTTGTTTACAAAGAATTATTCCCTATCAAAACTACAATATCAAACAATGACAGAATTTTGGAAAACCTATTAGAAAAATTTATTAACGTTGATACACCGAGAAAACTTGCCTTTCAAGCCGAAGTACAGACACATGTTAGTCTGCTAAAACAAATCTCAAACTCCGTTAACTTAAAATATAAAGAAATAACCTCCGACACAGTACCTTATAATAAACGCCTAAAACGCGGTTTAGTAAATGGTATTGGAACAATCTGGAAATCTATTACTGGAAATTTAGACGCTTCTGACGGCGAATACTTTAATAAATGTATAAATAAGATAAATTCCGATGAAACTCAAATTGAAAATCTCCTAAAAAATCAAATATCTGTTACCACTTCAGTTATAAGAACTTTCAACACTACAATTCAAAAATTGCAAATAGACGAAGAAACCTTTAACAAAGACTTAAAAACTATCGAGACTACACTTCTGGACATTAATAATGACATCTCCTTTTACCAAGCACAATTACAAATACTAAATTTATGTGAGTCCTTAATGGAAAGTTACGTATTTTTAGAAAATTATTTAAATGATATACTAAATTCTATCACATTCTCTCGCCTGCAAATTCTACATAGTTCTATTATTTCGCCCATAGACTTATTGGACGCATTAAAAGAAATCTCACAGTCATTACAAAATAACGTATTGCCTCTACCCACTTATATGTCAAATATAGCTCAGTATATTGACATAATAAAACTACAAGCTTATCAGCTTGATTCAAAAATTGTTTTCGTTCTCGAAATTCCGTTAGTTGATCCCGAAATATTTACCTTGTATCAATTATATTCAATACCAATATTAGATAATCAAACTGGTTTTCATCATATACTTTCAACTGTTCATAAATACATTGCGCGAGATGATGATTCAATTTCATATGTCTTACCCATGGACACCGAAAAATGCAAACAAATCAGTCAAAACCAAAGAATGTGTACAGACATTCTTCCGTACCCCATAGACACAGATGCTATATGTGAAGCCCAGCTTTTGAAACCTCTCAGCAACTTACCAAAAACTTGTCAGATGTCCATGCTCTTGGCACAAGGTTACAACGTACAGGAAATCGACCGAAATTTATGGTTACTAACCATTTCCGATCTATTACCAGTAACGATCAAATGTGCAAGAAAAGAAGTCACTACACAAATAATCAAAACAAATTCAATCTTAAGATTAATTCCCGAATGTATTGCATTCATCGGCAGTACCAGAATTCATGCTAGAGACCAAATTGAGAAATATACAAATATCACGTATAGAAGTCACCCAGTTAACGTACCCTACAGATGCTGTGACCATTTTGAGACAAAGAATCACCTGTCAAAATTAAAACCACTAAAACTCAGTAAAATCAACGTAGATGACTTAAATATTGCACAACACAAATTGGACCAATATTCAGAAGAACTGGACCATATTATGAGCCAATCATTCATTGAGGAACATCTACCCTTATTCACTATATCAACCTTATCCCTGATTATTATCCTAGTTATTCTATACCTTTTCTGCAAATACCGAACCAAAATATTCCCAAAAATTGCAATCTCCTTGTCCAGGATCAGCCTCCAACTTCACTACCACGCAGAAATTCCATTAGACAGAAACTTCAAAGCCTAACCTCCTTCAGAAGAAGACCCAATGTCCAAGAAGAAAGCCAAGCAGAAACACCAATTACTCTGTAAAAGTCAAAGCAATGGCATTGACTTTTCACTAATAAGGGGAGCTGTTATATGAGAAAATATTAACCTTGAACTAGCTTAAGTTCGCCGACTTCAGATTTCATCATCCCATTCCCATAGAAACAGCTGAGCACGCAGTAGAACTTTGTACGAACCGTTGGCCAATATTCATGGGAACAGCGATTCAGCACTTCATACCAAACCTATAAATTACCATTCTCAGATGCCGGGACCACTCTTAGCTGCAACTTCGACCAGTCCAGTTATTGTAGTCATTTTAAATTAATTTAAATTTGTACTATTATTTAATATTTAATTTGTAACAAATAAAGTTCTTTTTTAAAAAGTCAAATACGTGATTAGTGATCTAACATATATATATAGAAAAAAAAAATATATATATATATATATTTATATATATATATATATATATATATATATATATATATATAGAAATATAGTCGCCGCCTCTGGAGAATGCAGATGTTCCCGGTGCCCATTTATATTTCGAAAGTTATCTTTATTTTGTAGTTCAAAATTATTGTTAGTTTTAATTGTAAATAAATCTTTTTTAAAAGTGACTTAGAAGTGTTCTAATATTTCTGGCGCTGCGAACAGGATTCTTCGTACAGAAACTAGTGTTTCCTGGTCAACTTTAGTTATTTGACGATTTATTATATAATTATAATATATAATTTTTTATAATTATATAATTTTAAATAACCTTAATGATTTATTACAACATATTTCTTTACACAACAATCCAGAAACGGTAGAATTTAAAACCCCATATTTCAAAAATATTGCTCTAAAAACCTTTTGCACTGGCATCAATGAACCCTACTGCGAGTACCTGTCCCACTTTCAATTAAATTCCTTAGACGAAGCTCTTCAAAAATGTATATCATACGACAATCACAAAAACCAGCAACAGTACATGTATTTTTTAAAACGACAACAAATGCCAAAATCAAATAATAATCCGCCTAGCCATCCTAAAAATAACCCTAACCATCTGAAATATTATTCCAATCAGCCTCGAAATCAATACCAATCTAATTCTAATAACTCATTCCATTATAATAATCCCAGACCAAATAATTTCAGAAATCATTTTCCTAACAATAATAATACTTCAAATACTCCAAATAACTATACCCGAAACAATAATTATTTTCCACAAAATAATACGAATTTAAATAGACAATCTTCATTTCCACAAAGAAATAATTTCAACCAACACACTAATAGACAATATTTTCCGCAAAATCGTCAAAACAATAATCCTACCCCCATGAGCGGCGTACAGACGGCTTCGTCCAGAAACCACGAACCTATGAGTATTTCGACTAGGAGAACTCACGCTTTTAATGTAGAAGCTAACAATAGCGAAGATTTCGAATTCTTATCAGATCCATACGAACAAGAAAATGATTATGATCAAAATTTTCAGAGCGTTCCTTTACAAGAACGGCCACTCCCTCAATAAACTTAAATAATATCCGCAACTATCCTCAATTACCGTCTTTTATTTTACCCAAGTCTAAATTAAAAGTCCTAATAGATTCTGGAGGATCAGATACCATTGCTACCAAATATTTTAATCCGTCTCATAAATACAAAAAACCATTTAAATTAACTGCAATGGAAATTACGCAAACTTTTAATGACAATATAAGAACGCCACTGCTTAGCGAAATGAACATATCTGTGTTATTTGACGCCAGAGTTGCAAATTTCAGTCGAGATTTTGATATTTTACTAGGTAATGCGGATCTTGAGAAATTAAACGCGGTCATTAACTATAAAAATATGTCACTGACATTAAATACGTATAACACTAGTTATAGGATTCCTTTTAAAACGTTGTATAATAAAATTCCAGTAGACATTGATAATGGAAATATATTGCTTCAAGAAATTATAATAAATAATATAAAATTACCTGAATCTATTCATACAGTTACAAATGGCTATATTAATAATATCACATTTGATAACCGGTACAAATGGATCCGATTCATGTAGAGAATTTAGATGACTACGAAATGTGTAAAGGACCCACGAATTTTGACCCTTCAATTATACGCACGCAACATTTAAATGAAGAAGAAAAAGAAAAAATTCTAAAATTATGCAAAAGATACAAGGACATATTTTACGATGAAAAAGCACCATTAACCTTCACTTCGGCAATAAAGCACGAAATAAGGACGCACGACGATAATCCATATATGTCAGAGGATTTCGCCACCCAAAAAGTATGCAAGAAGAAATAACCAGAAAAGTGAATAAACTTCTTGACAATAAAATTATTAGACCATCTATATCACCTTATTCAGCCCCTGTATGGGTTGTACCCAAAAAAGCCGACGCATCCGGCGAGAAAAAATTTAGAATGGCTATCGACTACCGCAAATTAAATGAAAACACAGTAGATGATAAGTACCCCATACCTAAAATTGATGACATTTTAGATAATTTAGGCAAAGCGACATATTTTACGACTCTCGATTTAGCTCAAGGTTTCCACCAAATCGAACTAAATCCTAATTCTATTGAGAAAACCGCTTTTACGGTTCCCCATGGTCATTTCGAATTTTTAAGACTTCCTTTTGGTCTCAAAAATGCCCCAGCTACTTTTGAAAGACTAATGGATAATATTTTACGCCATTACCTATACAAATTCTGTTTTGTCTATATGGATGACGTTATTATTTTTTCGAAATCATTGCAAGAACATCTTGTTCATATTTCTACCATATTTGACACTTTCAGGGAAACTAATCTTAAGGTTCAGCTAGATAAATCAGAATTCTTGACGAAAGAAGTCGCATTTCTTGGACATGTAGTCACGCCCGATGGCATAAAACCCAATCCTTCCAAATTAGATGCTATACAGAACTACCCTCTTCCGAAAACATTAAAGGAAATCAAATCTTTTCTTGGACTCATCGGTTACTACCGTAGATTCATCCCTAATTTTGCTAAAATTACATCCCCATTTTCTCGTTGTACACGCAAAGGAGCTATTATCGACCCTAAAAATCCCAATTATTTAGAGTGCTTCGAAAAATGCAAACAATTACTATCCAATGCCCCAGTTCTTAAATATCCTGACTTTACAGTACCTTTTGTACTAACAACAGATGCCTCAAATATTGCAATAGGCTCTGTCTTAACACAAAATAATGACCCAATTGTCTATTACTCCCGCACATTAAATTCCGCAGAACAAAATTATTCGACGACCGAAAAAGAGCTTTTAGCAATCATAGATTCCTGCAAACATTTCAGGCCTTATTTATATGGAAAAAGATTTACCGTCGAATCCGATCATAACCCACTGGTGTGGATCTATAAAATTAAAGATCCCACATCAAGATTAGCTCGGTGGAGATTAAAACTTAAAGACTATAATTTTACGGTCAAATACAAAAAAGGAAAAGAGAATCAAGTAGCAGACGCCCTCTCTAGAGTTCAAATCAACGCATTAACTCACAGTTACTACCTAATCAAAAATTTGCAATTAAAGTACCACACGAATTAAGGCCATTTATTTGTAACTATTTTAAAGATAATATAAATACAACGGTAAAAGTCTTCTTTTGCAATACTATATTACAAGACATTGAAGAAGAAATAAATCAAATAGAATGTGTAAAAAGGTATCATACCGAAAATCATAATGGCATAACGGAAACGTACAAACACAAAGCGAAAATATTACTGGCCTTCTATGCAAACAACTATCTCAAATTTTATCAACAAATGTGAAATTTGTCTAAAGAACAAATACGAACGACACCCGTACAAACTTCCACAATTAGGACCTTTGTTAGGACAAAAGCCCTTCGATATTTTACACATAGACATATTTTATTGTAACAAAAATTTATATCTGACCATAATTGACTCATTTTCCAAGTACGCGCAATGCTATAAAATTCCTGACAAAACCACAATTTCAATTTTGAGTAAACTAAGACATTATTTTTGCACCACAATTATCCTAGAAAAATCGTATGTGACAATGGCACAGAATTTAATTCCTCTTTATTAATAGAATTCATGAAGCTACATAAAATAGAATTACATTTTACCACAGTTAATAATTCTTCTTCCAATTCTCCAGTAGAACGTTTCCACTCTAACCTAATTGAAAAATTAAGAACGTTACGTGACCAAAATCCAAATGACCCAATAGACGACATATTTACTCATGCTGTTTTAATTTATAATCAATCTATTCATAGCGCGACCAATTTTTCGCCTTTTTCAATACTTTACGGACCATACACCGAGAAAATACATTTCGACTTTAATCTTCCAGTATATGAAACATACGTTCAAAGACATAAAGAAGAATTGCAACCATTTTTAAGTAACTTATACACAAAACAAAAAGAGAAAAGACAAGACATACTAAATAAACAAAACCAAAATACTGAATCTATACCTGAAATTGAACCCACACAAACTCTGTATGTTAAAAAGAAAAAACACAAAGCAAAGTTAAATGCCCCTTATTCTACAATAAATCCTACAACCCAAAATAAAACAAAAATCATTGGTAAAACTAATAAACAAAACAAAACAAGCACTCACTTAAAATTTGTAAAAAGACTTAGAAAAACTTACGACAAACGCATACAAAACCAAAATTCTTTGCAGGACGACCCTGTTGCTGGGCCTTCAGGCCACTGTCAAAATTCAGACGATTTCGAATAATGGATACTACTCCGAAGAAATTGGAAAATCCAAAGAAATCTCCCACTATCACCGACATATCCTACATATCAACTTAGAAAAATTAGAAGACATTCTAAACATCAACCCTGATGACCATTTTCAAACTCCGACAAAAATGGGACCATTAACCTTACTAAAATCCCAATACGACCACTTACTTAACGAAACGAAAGACAATTTGCATAAAATAACTAGGAGATATAAACGAGGACTTTTTAACTTTTTAGGTACCGCTATAAAATATGTAACCGGAAATCCAGACGATGCCGACTTAAACTTATTAAAATCACATATCATTGCTTTAGAAAATAAACAAAATGAAGTTATAACATTGTTTAACAACCGCATCTCCTTTGACAAAACTGTTTCCACGAGATTTAATACTTTATTAGAACAAATTACAAAAAATGATCAAATACTTTTCACAAAAATTAAGAGATTATCGGCAGATTTTGATGGATACGCTGTAATACATAGTGATATTTTAAATTTACAGATTATTAACGAATTTTTAATGAAATTAGTTAGAACTATCACTCTTTCTTATTTTAATTTGTCAAATATTGAACTTTTCACATTAAAAGAACTTTTAGACTTAAAAGAAAATTTAGTAAAAATTTATTCTACGAATTCTTTATTAACTGATAATGAACATCCTTATGAACTCGTTGAATCTTTTAAATCTATTATTTGTGTTACTTCTAAGACTATGCTCATTATCCTTAAAATACCAATCCTTATTGAAAATTCCTATTTAACATTTAGAATTTACCCAATCCCTAACGATGATTACGTTATGATTTTAACACCAGCTCAATTTTTTGCCAACAACAAATGGTTCGAAAGTTGCACCGGCCAAGCAGACTACGTCATTTGTACGAAACCATTCACTTCCAAATGTCTTATTCCTAATGTACAAAACTGCACTAAAGCACTAGTTACCGAAAACTTTGTACAAGAGACCGATAAAGTTATCCTGTTAGGAGTTGTTAGACCAATAAAAATTAAACAAAAAGATGTCCAAGTAAGCAGCATTTTGATGTCAAATGAAACCGTACTTATAGAAGGAATTACATATGCCAAGAAAACAATTCAACAGATTCCAATCCCCGAAGTCATTCCAATTAAATTGATGCCAGATAAAAAATTGAAAATAGAAAAACTAAAAATTCCAGAAACTCATGGCCAAATTCAACCCATTGTTCACCTGCAAAACCTACCGGAGATTTCAACAGGACTTGGAGCCACAGCCATATTTCTAATAATTTCTGTTTTAGCAATATTATTGACAATTGTAATTAAGAAAAAGAAGAGAATTTCCAAATTGCTCTACGGACCCAAACTACAGCCATCCCAAATCTCGATATTAGAAGCCATATTCAAAGAGACTTCGAGGACGAAGTCAGATCCAAAGGAAGGAGGAGAAATATAGTCGCCGCCTCTGGAGAATGCAGAGACAGCCAAATAATATTATAAATTAGCGAGACACATGTTCCCGGTGCCTATTTATATTTCGAAAGTTATCTTTATTTTGTAGTTCAAAATTATTGTTAGTTTTAATTGTAAATAAATCTTTTTTAAAAGTGACTTAGAAGTGTTCCTAATATTTCTATATATATATACATATATATATATATATATATATATATATATATATATATATATATATATATATATATATATACCCTTATCCAATAACTAAGTGTTAGTACAATTTTTTTTATGTAATTAAATCTATCTCTAATAATCTCATGATTGTGCAAACTCAAACTCTTACCGGACTATCTACGATTTTAAATCCCGCCTTTCTTAAATATTCCTTGTAGCTGTCGGTTCCTATCATATATATTTTTTTCTGGTAGTTCATTCGTTGTAGGTAATCTAATACTGCCATCTGGGGATTAAAAATATCGTTGATATCCACAGTTAAATTCATACGAAGTAATTTTTGCAAAATTTCATCAGGAGTGTTTAGAGCATTGTTTGATACGAAGCTTACAGATTTTCCGAGTCGTTTAAACTTATCTAAACATTCTTTGGCTCCAGGTATTACTGTATCTGCTAATTTAACCACGCCTGTAATCAAAATAAATTTATACTAAATATATCCATGGACAAAAATATCGAATATTTTGAAATTTTCTATTTTTTTTTTTTGAAAATAAATTCTGGCCAATCAAGTCGTTTATTGTGAAAAATAGTATATTTTAACAATGTTTAGTGAACAATTATGCGTAGGAAGGGTTTTTACTCTAAACTTAAATTACTTAAATAAGCCTTTTTAATTGAAAAAGGTGCATGTTCAGTACCGAGTATTTCCCCATGTAGCTTTTATTACTGCTTGCATACTTCTTGGCATGCGTGTAAGTAAATTTTTGGACATACCCTTGGAAAATAGCATTTCATTCATCCTGTGCAACAAGCCGAAGCTGCTCTGTCGTATTTGGAACGGGATTTCTTTCTCGTATGTGGAGTTTTAGCTGATCCCACATGTGCTTTTTGCTCTCGACTTTTTTTCGCGTTTAAAATGTGGACATTTAGAAGATTGTTAAACCTTCCATGGGTAGATAGAGTTACGAATGCATAAGTGTTAAAGAAGAATAGGAAGAGAGAAAGAAATATAAAATATAATAAAAGAAAGAAAATTGCAATATCTCGGACATGTAATGTGACATCTTGAGACTCCTCGAGATGTTGAATCTTTCGCCTCTCATTACATGTCCGAGATATTGTAATTTCTTTTCTTTTATTGTATTTTATATTTCCTTCTCTCTCTCATAGCAAAAGAAAACAGGACCAAAGAAGATGTAGCCTTACTAATACACCAATGGTACCAAAATCACATCAAAGAGTGTCAATACATATCAGAAAGAATAGTAACAACAAAGATAAGAATGAAGAAGAAAGACATGAACATCATCGTCGGAGTATACGGCCTACAAAATAACAAATCTCAAACAATGAGGGAAGCGTTTTACGCTTCCCTTGTTCGACAACAACAACAACAACAAATTACAATAAGTAATAGATTAAGTCAGAGTAAAGATGATAATATTGGGGGATTTTAACGCTCGAATAGGCAACCAAGTAATACTCGGCATCAAACAAAAACATAACGAGAATGTTAAAAACGAAAATGGAGAACTGATGATCAACTTCCGCACTAGTAACGAACTAAGAATAAACAACACATTTTTTGACAACAAACACCAACACAAATATACATTTAATAACATCCGTGGACAAAGATCTGTGATAGATTATATTATAACCAACAGAGATATACATCCTTCAAAAATAATCGACGTAAGATGCCTCAACTCAGCAGATGTAGGTAGCGACCATAGCCAAGTATTATGTAAAACAAGAATAATCCTGAAATACTTCCCACCCAAAAGAGCAGCGCCAACACAAACAAAAATCAAAGTCGAAGGAATAAATACGGAATCGAGAGAATACTTATACCGGAAAACATATCAGAGACGATCGCTGAGAATGAAATATTAAAAAACGATAACATCGAGGAAAGCTGGGAAAAACTGAAAAATAATATAATTAACGCAGTAACAGAATCACTTGGAGAGACAAAAGTAACGAGCACTAACATATCAAAAAAGAAAACACCACGGTTTTGAGAGGAAGTGAAGACAAAATGCAAAGAAAAGAAAAAAGCATTTTTACAATACAGAACACAACAAACACAATAGGCATACAACCACTATAAACGAATCAGAAATAAAACGCATACTTTAGTTAGACAAATAAAAAAGGAACACAGGCAGGTTTCTACGGAACACAAAAAGAAATATGGAGAAAGACCAGAGTACAAAGAAAAGAGATGAATGAACTAATAAAAGCGAAACACATTCAGAAGGAAACATGGGCAGACTACTTTCGATCCCTGTTTGCTAAAGGTGACGATGATGAACCACCAACACCAGAGGCGACGACAAACGATGAAATAAATATTGAGGAGGAAGAGGTAAAGGAAGCATTAACGAAATTTAAAAAAAATAACCAGGAGCGGACAGAATACCAAACGAACTCCTAAAGTACGGAGGATCAGATCTAAGCAAACAACTATTAAAACTAATTCAAAATATAACAGAACAAAACAGAATTCCTCAAAATGGAAATCCATCATCCTAATGCCTCTCTTCAAAAAGGGAGACAAATCGAACGCGGAAAATTACAAAGGAATTAATTTATTAAACACAACACTAAAATTAACAACCAAAGTGATACCAAATAAATTGAATGAAATTATAACACTAGCAGAAGAACAACAAGGTTTTAGGTCGGGAAGATAATGGACCGACGCTAAATATATAATGAGACAAGTGCAAGAGAAATCATTAGAATACAACAAACCGGCATATCTATGTTTCGTGGACCTTACAAAGATATTGGACCGGATCAAATTAAAAGATGTTATCCACTTACTGTATGCAAGAGTGATGCCTCTAGGAATCATTAAAACGATCAAAAATATCTACCAAAACAACACAATAAAAGTAAAAGTAGAAAAAGAACTAACCGACCCTATTGACGCTGACAATGGGATAAGACAGTTAGATTCCCTGAGTCCTCAATTGTTCAATCTGAATATGGATGAAATAGTAAAAAAGTAAGAACTAAAAAGGCTACCAAATGGAAGAAAAACAACTTAAAATAATGTGCTATGCAGACGACGCAATACATCTCTCTCAAAGTGAAGATGATTTACAACGTTTGCTGCACCAATTCAATATAACCGCCAGAAAATTTAACATGTTAATTTTCCCAAAAAAAACAAAATGCATGGTTATAACAGCAAATTTACTAAGATGTAAATTGGAGGTGGAAGGTGAGATAATACACCAAGTGATGGAGTTTAAATATCTAGTCATCACATTATCTAGCTACGGAAGATCGAAACCGAAATGAAAGATCAAGTGAATAGAGTAAACAAAGTAAATGAAACAATATGGAGAAATAAAAATATCGGGAGAGAAACGTAAGGCAGAATTTACAAAACAGTTATCAGACCAATAATGACATACGCGGCAGAAACAAGACCTGACAGAGAGAGGACAAAAAGGATGTTAGTCACAGCAGAGATGAAAACACTTTAAAAAATTGATGGTAAGACACTATAGGACAGAGATAGAAGTACAGATATACGACAGAGATGCAAGGTAACGAACATCGAAAACTGGGTAAGAAATAGAAGAGTAGAATGGAACAATCATATAAGCCGAATAACAATAAATACAGTAGTAAAGACGGCAAGAAACGGCTCCCCAATAGGAAGACGATCAGTAGAAAGACCACGAAAACGATGGAATGACAACTTACCGGAGGCAAATTGAAAAACAGACAGAGTCATGTCTATATCAAATAAAGAAGAAAAAGAACAAGAAAAAATTAGTTGTGCGGTGTTATTCATGATCTATGTAGAAAGATTACCTTACAAAAACAAATTAAATTTAATGATATACTCATAAAATATTCTTTTAACTTACCATCCAAGTCCAACAGAAGATGATCAATTCCATCAACAAATCTGAGCTGCTCCTCCTCTGAGACTTCTAAAAGATTACGCATCTCTTGCTGCCTATCTTTCCTCGCGAAGGCGAATATCACTATAAAAATCAGTATAGTCAAACCTAACAAAATTATAACTGGTTTTAAAACGTTGCTTTTAGAAGGTTTCATGATGACTTAACTATTTGATGGATCACTTAGCGGGTATATTTTATTTACATACTCATTCTAAAATAAAAAAGTATTTTATTCCCTTATATAGCCTATTTAAGTAATTACGTTAATTTACGTGAATGTTTTTTGTTAAAGAAAATTAACTCATACAGAATTTTATATGGTGTTGGCATGCAGTTTATTGCAAGAGGATTAAATGTGCTGATTTGGTTTATAGTACAGTTAGATTAACAAAAATATACGGTTGATAAGGTGCTCTAGTTCGTTTTAGTAAACTTGAAGTTTGTGTTCAATTTATTTATAATTTATATGGTTTATAATTCTCATAATGGGTTCAATTTTAAATTATTTATATAAACTGTGTAATTACAAGCTACGCACTTAAAAAATTGATTGAACTTTAAATTACTTCATGTTTGAAATAAAAAGCATAATTTTTTTGTTTTTACCTTAATAATTGCCGCAAGCTTTTTATATCCGAAAAAATTTCATCTGTAGCGTTTGCATAAATTATTTTGGGATCTTATCTTATTTTTATATTTAAACTTAAAAAAATTTTACACAATAATGGTAACATGGATGATGCGTTAAATTTTTAAGAGGTGTGAAAATTTCAATAAATTAATATTTTTTTACAAAAGTTAAGATGTAAAGAAAAATCTTCAATTCTTGAATGCTCCACCACACATACACAAACACACATGAGTTCATCAAAACTCCTAGAAATATGAGTGTTCCAGTGCTAGTCAGTGGGACCCTCATGTCCAAAGATCAAACCGCTTTCGTTCCAAAAGAGTAAATCATTTTGGCTCGGTACCTATCTGACCCCTAGATTTTCCCTCCACTCCTCCCCTGTGTTTGACATGCGCAGAGGAGGCATATGAACTATTACGTCAGGCGATTTGGGAAAAGAAAACACCCTCCGTTTTTCATGACTTGTGGTTGGGCCACCTGACTCTAGGGTTAGCTTAATGTAGCTTTTCTCCCTATTTACTTTACTGAATTTATTTGTGAGTTGACTTTGGGTTCTGTATCCCAGAAAAATGTATATTCAGGAGATTCTTCGTCATCGGAATTCTATAAACTATGAGCAATATCTTGCAGTTAGTTCTGCAGCTGATATTGGTTTTCGGGACGTTTTATTTGCATTATCTTAGCTTAGTTAGCTTAGCTTAGTTGTCGACACTAACATCGCTATCAAACGACTGATAGCAGATGCATTATTTATTTTAAAATATGTACCTATAGTTTATACCTAACAAAATTATTACATTCCAACAATACAATGATTATCAGTTTTTAAAATTCACTTAGAATAGATACACCACCTATTGTAAGCATCTCCTTGATGTTTACATCAAAGTGATGTTTACATTGTTTGTTACACGTTTAGACTTTATTATTGGATTTCCGGAATCATAAAAGTCGTTTAGATAATCCACAAAAATATTACTTGACTACCAGATTACCTTATGTAACAAAGATTTAGACTTTAGGTATAAATACAAATAGGGTCCGACGCGCCAATGTTGCCCCGCAGTTTCAGAGTCCGGATAGGACAAGTCCTGTCCGAACTCGGGAACCCGGAGGCTGGAGTACCACAGGGAGCGGTACTGTCACCTCTGCTATACTCGATATACACAGCAGACATACCTAGAACACCAGGTACACTATTAAGTCTCTATGCCGACGACACAGCAATAGCGGCCAAACACAGAAATGTAGACATAGCAGTCACCAATCTACAGACCGCGTTAGACGACATTGAAGAATGGAGTCTAAAGTGGAAAATTAAAATCAACTCAGATAAGACACAAGTTGTACTCTTCCAAAAAAGGCGAGAAAGACCAGAAGAACAGGTCACTGTGCAAGAAAATCCCATTGAGTGATAAAGCAAAGAGAATTACCTCGGAGTAATAATGGACAAAGGACTAACCTTTAACAAACACGTAGAAGCTACGGTACAAAAAGCAAACATGGCAAGAGCCGCAATAAGAGGCCTAGCAGGACGGAAAAGCAAACTGCGAATAAAAACCAAAATAAGACTAATAAATAGTATAGTCCTCCCTATACTAACCTACGCGTCACTTGCATGGGGACACATATGCAACACAACTAAAAAGAAAATACAGGCACAACACAACAAAAGCCTAAGAGAAGCGGTAAACGTACTAAGATACGTAGCAAAAAGATTTCTATTCAGAGAATTACAGCAAATCAGAGTGACTGACACTATGAAAGAAAAAGCCAGGGAAAAGTTCGCAGAACTAGAGAATCACCCCAGTCACATTCTACGAGAGATAATGAGGTATGACGCTTTCCACAGATGGAAGCACAAAAGACCAAAACAACAAATATTAGATTAACGCAAAACCAGAGAGAAAAATAAAAAACCCCCCAAGAGGGACAAAATTCTATAAAAAGCCCAGAGTGAGAAGAAAATCCAATCAAAACACACACACACACACAAGGAAGACAGTTCGTAGCTTAAATCACCCAGAATATCGCAAATCGTCTCATACACAGTGGGCCCTGTTGCTCGCACAAGAATACAGACTATATTGTGGTGACCTACAAAAAAAATCACAAAAAACACAAAAAACGGCTTCGGTCACCAAAAAAATCAAAAAAATACTAACAAAAACCGGCTTCGGCCACCAAAAAAAAAATTAACAAAAACCCCTAAACCCGGGCACGTAGGGCCCAACCCCCTTGAGCACCAAGTCGCTGAACTGAGCCGGGACTCAGAGCGGAGACTTGAGGCCCAAGTAAGCAATTTTAGTTCGCGGATAAGCTACATTAAGATAACCAGGAATAAAGCGGAGATGCGCTGTCCTAAGTTTTCACATACGGTTAGGAAACCATGTTGGGGTTCTATTACCCAGGACCTCCACATGAAGAGCACTTGGCTGATTGTTGTGCCTCTATAGCGAATCAGATTGCTATAGGGGGAAAAGGGATGGTCTAGAGCATTGGAGCACGGTGGGGTGATTCCTGTTGTTAAACTCGAATTAAAACACCTTGTTCCAATGAATTGTTACACCCGATCGTACTACCTGGGTGAACATTTCTCATAGGCTGGGTTCAATCAAATTGCTTGCTTGCTTGCGCCAATGTTGCCCCTTTACGTGACAAAATTCTTTTTCTCACGTAAAGGGACAAATATTTTGAATAGCTCATTACTATGTTGAAGGAAACATACTTCTAAACAAATTCAGTGATGTAAAAAATTCAATCAATGTTTTTTAATAAGTTTATGATAAACGGATTGGCATCTCGGATCAGTTAGAGCCACCGTGCCCGGATAAGGGTTAATGTCGTTGGTACATAAATAACCATTACAGTTGACATATTTGATAACTCTCGATTATTTTATTTGTTATATTTATTATTTGATGAGTATCACTAAGCCCTTACTACTTAGCTTCCTTTTGTATAGATATATTTATTTTGTCAACGAACAAGATAAAATAGTAATAGAACAAATTTGCTTAAATTTCCACTTCTTGTCTAAAGTACAGTAAGGATCGTTTAATGCCAGTAAAATTACTAATATTTTATAATTTTTAGTACTTAAAACAATTGAATAATAATCACACACCGGCTGATAAACACGTATGGAGTATAATTTAGTGATCGTTTCCTTTACTATAAATATCTATGCGATTTTCTTTTTTAGTAAGTAAAGTTTAGAAACCCTTTAAGATGAAATTTATTTTTGTGGTTGTGGCATTTTTATTATTATTTACATATGTACAGGCAGTTTTATCTTGCATATGCCCCGAAATATGGCTTCCAGTATGTGGTTCAGATGGTCGAACTTATCCTAACGAGTGTACCTTGGATTGCTACAAGAAGACAAATCCATGTCTAGAACTTGCTTATCGCGGAGAATGTTAAGGTTATAAAATAGAAGATTATATCTAGCTGAAAAGAACACTTTTGACAATTTCACTAAATAAATATTAAGTATTATTGGAGTCTTGTTTATTTAACACACGATTATTACCAAGTAAGTTTTTATAAGTTTCTTATAGTTTCCATTGTTCTTGTTCTAGACTATTGTATGTATTCTATTTCTACATTCTACATTTAGCATATTTTTTGACATTAGAAACGATCTCCACACAAGGACTACACTCTTCCTCGGCCAAACTGTCGCCAATTTGGCAAAACAAGTTTTGGTCTCCTTGCCGGCAGATTAATCGATGGGTCTGCCAATCGAGCCCATGTATATCGCACACGCTTCGGTGCTCAGATTTTGCGATTGCTTAGGGTAGAGTTGTCCTGAAGGGCTGTTTCCTGAGGGGTCTTTTTGCCTGAAGATTATGCCTGAGGGGCCTTGGCCTGACGGATCTGTGTCCAACTGATTTATAATGAGTTTACTAATTAACACATTGATTGTTAGTATAGGTTTTAGGTAAAATAATAATAGAAGGAAGGCGTTTATGAGTGGAATGTGCATTCCCAAGTATGTAATGTTCTCACCCATTCCGTGAAAATGTTTTTGAGTTTTGTTTTTTATAGCTTAAACCAGCTAGTAAACTTAAAATAACAAAAATAATTAAAAATAAATACAAATAAAGAATGGATTAGGAGGAAGGGGTTATTTTTTTGTTAAGCTATTCTCTTTATTTTTATTTTTTTTGCATTTTTGCGTTTTTTGGGACCAAATCTGTCAAACTGTCATTTGGAGCTTTTTATATAGACATTCTTCATCTACGTTCAATCAGGGTTACCCCTGTATCCAGCCAGCTGTTGTTTAGGCCGTCTATCTGTAGTCCTTAGGTTTGGGTCGTAGTTTGTCAGCTTTCTTAGTAAATGGTTCGGAGGGTTTCTGAGATTGTCAAAGAGCACTTATGCATGTTCTTCCTTCATGTTCAGGACTCTCTTTTGCTGCGAATCCCCATATACGTACCTTAAAGGTACATACCTAGGAATTTTAAGAGCCTCCCTAATCATGAAGTTTGACTGTTTGAATTTTCTTTCTGTTTGTTTTACATGGATGTCTCCATGCCGCTGAGGCATATGTAAGAGATGGCATAATGATGGCGTTGGCCATTCTAATCTTAGTTTTCAATCTCAGGTTCCTTTTTCTTCCTACTGACGAAGAGAGTTGACTTTTAAGGATTTTTGCCTTGTGTACCGCTTCATGTAATGCTCCACCCTAGTACCTCTCTAAATATATAGCTCTAGAAAATAAGATTTCTTTCGGGACTGTGGTATCTGAAAGATGTTTTAGGTTTGTATAAAAAAAACCAATACGTTTTCTGCAGAGATTTCATCGTCTTTTTGAATTATTAACATTCTAGTGTAAGAAATGATATTTTTTTGATTTTTTGCTTACCAATAAAAATGTTAATATTCGTGGTAAAATTACAAAACTTTATTTTTTAAAATATAAAAAGCTGTATCTGAAAGTGTATTCGACAGTCAAAGTAATGCCGAAATGAATCTTTCTGTAAGTACTCCAATTCCAATCAGTTTGATGAATAATCCAAATACAACCAATCTGAATGTTTACAATGAAACACAAGAAAAAGTAATAAAACAGGTAAGGCCAGCATTTTAATTCAATACTAATGATCTAGGCCCATATCATGTATATATCGAGTATAGCTCTACTGAGTTTAGGGTGAACCAAATTCTTTTAACATTGGTGAAATTATTTTGTCTAACTTTCCTGAAGCAGTCAAATGCAAAGATTATAAAACTGCTAATAACCTCATTAAAAACAAAACTCTAGAAATATTTAGTTTAAATAATTTAGATCTGTATATGCCAAAATTTATTTTACACAGATAAGAGGTTATTGGTGATATAAACACAGATTTATCGGAAGAGTATATAAAAAATAGAATTAAACAATATGATAGTCATTGCATATTTGATATTGCAAACGTTAAAAGAATTACGTGTAAAGTAGAAAAAATTGTTAATGAGGAAAAAATTGTCGAATATGTCGCTACTAAGTCTTGTATTGTGACCTTTAAATCGCAAACTTTACCTAAATATACAGTCATCAATAAGGTTATTAAAGAAGTTAAAATATATAAACATAAATTTCTGTTATGCTTTAACTGTCTTAGATATGGCAACTTTGGAAGTCAGTTTAGAAGTCAGCCAAGATGTAACAGATGCCAATAAACTCACAATTCAGAAGATTGTACAAAAGTTGAGTTCACACAAGTATGTTTTAGTTGTAAGAGGAATCACTTGACCACAAATTTAAGCCCGTGCCCAGAATTCACACTACAAAAGTTAATAAAAGGGACGATGCGTTTAACAAACAATTTAAAAAGTGCCTAAGAATTCATCTGCTAGTATTCTTAGGACCGATACAGCCAATACTAATACAGATTTTCCACAAAATTCACAACCTTTTACTTATACCCAGGGAAATAACTTTGCTAAATTTATATTAAACTCTCACACAAACACCAGTAGGCCGAATAAACGGAAGAAACCAAATAATTCAGACCCAACTGATATATACGAATAGTATCTATAGTTTTCCCTCCAAAATATCATAAGGGAATAGGAAAAAGTCAATTCTCAGAAAAAACTTGCAGATTCATGATCACAAAAGTTAAATTCTTCTGTAATAAATGGCAATTTAAATTCGGTTCTTACAATTGTTAATTTAATTAAACAAAATAATAATTTTAATATTTCAAAAGCTGATGTAATTTAGATAATTAGTAACCATCTTACCAAAATCTAGAATTTAATTTCACAGTCTTAAATAAAATAAATATATTACAGTAGAACTATCGTTCAGCAATTACTAATAAAAAGAATTTAGAATATTTACTTCATCAGAACATCACTATAGCTCTAAATATCTGAAACCGGGTTCAAACAAGGAAAATATTATAAGTTTAAAGAATTAATTTGTGTTCGAGCTGAACGCTCTAATGGATATGGTGGTTGTGCTATTCTTTTGAAATCCAACATAATATATCAAGAAATAAATTTTCAAAATACGTATTAGTTTACATACAAGTGTATTTCAATAAAAATTGCATATTTCAAGAAACCTTTACATATAATTTCGCTGTATAATGAACCCAGGAACAAAGTTTTAACTCAACAATGGATCAATTTTATAGAAAATTTAAAATATTTAATCGACGGGTCTTCCATTCTTGCTATTTCCAATAATCCTTCTGCTGTAGACTTAACCATTTGTTCTCGAGACATTGCCTCTTATTTTTGTTGTAATCCTCACAAAGTTTCTCTGCAGCAGAAATCACATCCAGTAGAAAACATAGAATATGGACTCTTAGCAGAGCCAATTGGATAATGTATACCAGTACTTTGGTAACAATTAAAGTACCATTAATATACGAAGAATTGTGGAAAAATATAAACCAGGCAGCCAACGTCGCTATCCCAAAACATTCTTCCAATAAAGAAAAAAACAAAGGTCATATTCCGAAACCATGTTGGAACAATCATTGTCAGTTAGCAACTAAAAATAGAAATTTTGCGTTTATTAATTATAAGCAGAATCCAACGCTTGGAGAATTGGATGGAGGTTGCTCAAGACAGAAAACAGTGGAGGCATGTTGTCGAGTCGGCTAAAACCCACGAAGGGTTGTAACGCCACGGAGTTAGTAAGTAAGTAAGAATCCAACGCTCCAAAACCTAATGGTGTATAAACAACTAAATGCTATCGCAAAGAAAATCTTCAAACAGAAGAAAAAGACTCAAGAACACCAATAAAAGATGTCTGGCGAAAAGTTAATTGTTTTAAAAAGCGCAAACAAGCCAACAAAGTACCTATTGATATACAACCATTCATTGTTATACAACTTACCGATTGAATATAAAATTTTACTAGTAAACATTTTTAACAATATTTGGATAAGTAAGACACCACTAGCAAATATAATAGTTGGACAGAGTGCCTGGTAATTCCAATTAAAATACCTGGCAGATCAGAACGTGATCCAGGTTCTTACCGACCTATCTGCCTATCTTCATGTCTTTTAAAAACATTTGAAAGAATATTTAAAAATAGATTTGAACATTGGCTTGAACACGATGGTATACTTCCAAGTTCCCAATATGGTTTTCGCAAGTCTAGGTCCACTCAAGATGCAACTACAACTTTAGTTACTTCAATTCAGTTTAATTTTACATTAAATAAGTCTACAACATTTGATAATGCAATTTAGACATTATTTACCAAAAAATGTTGTATTGGAATCCCTAGATCATTAGCCCTCTTTTTAAAATCTTTATATTCTAACAGACTAACTTTTTTAAAATTTAGTAATGAGGAATTTTGATACCCCCGACTAACTAATATTGGATTGCCACAAGGAAGTATTTTAAGTCCGGTTTTATATATTCTGTACAATATAGATCTTGAAGTTAGTATACCCAACCATACAAAAATTCTTCAATATGCTGATGATATTGTTTTATATACAGCAGGAAAATTGTTAAGTACCTGTGAGGATAATTTGAAAGTCACATTAGAAATCGTAAATTAGTACTATAAAGAAATAGGATTATTAATTTATGTCACAAAAACTGAGGTATGTTATTTTTAACAAAAACATAAAGTTCCACAAGGCAATGTTAATAAAGGAAAATTTAATTTCCCTATTAAAAACTGTATCAAGTATCTTGGTACCTATCTAGACAGAAAATTGTTATGGATCAAATTGTTAAAAAATCAGAAAACTTAATGAACATTTTAAGAGCTTTCTGTCTGCCGCCCAAACAAATTGGTTTAATGCTTTACCGTGAATGATCAGGCCGATTTTCGACTATAACTGTTATTTGTTTGGATCAGCGGAGAATACACATCTTAAGAAACTTGAAGTTCAAAAAAATAAATGCCTGAAATTATGCCAAATTATGAAATTAGGTTATTTAAAATCCACTTCAGTCCAAATAATGGAAAATAAACAGTAGAACTATTTCCATCGCATTTACGCTGCCAATTCCTTAGCGACAATATTATAATCTGAATGATGTCCAAAAATTGTAAATATCTTCAAGATCTTAATGAGCTATCAGTTTTAGACCTCACCCATAAGTACTGGAGAACTAGAAAATATATACCTTTGGTAGAAAGCTATCTACCAAAGTACGATAAAATATAACGATATTCTTTAGAAAAGCCGATTCCGCCCTACTACGTTAAAATGGCATAACACTGTTTTCTAGAAAGGTTAAAATATGTTACTTAAACTAATATTTACTCCCAAATATGTTTGATTTAATTATTAAAGAAAATGGACAAATTATCAGTACATCTTCACTGATGGGTCAAAAGATTCAAATGGAACGGGCTGTGAAATGTTCCACGAAAATAAAAATTACCATCACCAGTTTAGCTTACCCAGTGAATGCTCAATATAGTATACACAGCAGAAATGGTGGCAGTAATGTTTGCTCTTCAGTATGTAGTACTGATTCCGACTAGCAGCTAAGTTATATTTACCGTGACAGTACAAGCGTGGTCGACAGATTTAGCAACATTCAATCAATACACATTACAGTTCAAACACATAAATCACACTGAACTGAAAATTCTTAAAATTCAGTATGAAACTAGACAATTAGGATAGAATGTAACAATTACATGGATCAAAGGCCATTTGGAAATAAAAGGCAATGAAATGGTTGACAATTTGACTAAATCAGCATATATGCTTGCCGAAATAAACAAAAATTTAATTCCAGCGACAGATGTTGACACAGTTAGTAGACAAAAACTTAAAAATAATTGGCATTTACATTGCAGAGAATGTAAGACTGGCTTAAACTTCTATCATTGTAACCCTGGGATACCCTCAAGAAGATGGTTTTACACAGAATCTAATCAATATTTTATAAAGACCATTAATCGGCTGAGAGCAAATCATGATATCACGCCATCTTACATGCATGGAATCGGCTTATCAAATACTCCCAAATATACTTGTGGCAAAATAGGTGATCTAACACATATTATACTAGAATGTGATTTACAAATTAATAATATAAACGAACTTTATAAGGAATTAATAAATTCCAAGTGCTGTTTTCTGTTAATCCTTAATCTTTTAATATGTTCAGGTAATATGGAAATTCTTCATTGCATTTACAAACATGTTAAAATATGTAAATACAAATTGTAAATAGTATACACGCATAATCAATTAATATGGTTTGGAAAAAAAAACAAAAGAAAATGTATATCACAAATTAATTAAAAAATCATCAAATAATTATTAAGAAAATAAAATAGAGCAAAAAAATAAAAAAAAAACAAAAAATGCAAAAAACAAAAAAAAATAACAGAAAAAATCAAAAGAACGAAAAATAAACAGGAAGATAATAAAAGAATAAACAAACAAAATAAAAATATATCAAAAGAAAATTTATGTATTCATAAAAATATTAGGTATATGTAATACTAACATTGATAACTGATAACAAGAAAAGTTTGACTATGAATCTGCTATCAATAATAATTAAAGTTCGGTCGACTTTAACAACTAACAAAAACAAGTCTGGCTAATTTCAGAAAAGCCAAAGCCATTTTTTAGAAAAAAAAAAAGCTTTAAAATGGCAAATGCTAAAAGTTAAAAAATTAATTTATTGCTTAAAAAACTGGAAGATAAGTTAAAATAGTTGATTATTTATAATTATTATAAGATTTTCCAAAAGTTGAGCTGCACCAAGAAAAAGTTAGTTTCCTTGGACATGTCATTTCATTCTTAGGAGTTGCAGCAGACTCCGCAGAGTTTCTTTAACCATACTATATTTATTATAAAATTAGTAATTCTTGTATTGAACCTAATAAGTAATAAGTAGAGGAAAGTCACCAGTTATGAAACACCATTTTGTTTTGAAGATATAAAAAAATAACTTATATAGAAATGAAAATATTTTAATATTATTACAAATCAGTCATACATTTTTATATAGTTATCAACAGCCTTCTATTAAATATCTCAATTAAAAAAATTAAATCGAACACAAACAACAAAATCACAAATTAGTAACCAAATATGGAATAGGTACCCATATATGGAATATAAACATAAACCAACATATTAATAACTAGGATAGACATAAACATCTATTAGATCAAGTAAATTTAAATAAGAAAATTGTGAAAAATAAAAGAAGTAGATTAATTAACTTGGAGAAGTCACAGATCCATGTATCAAACTCTGGACCAGCACAATCATAACGAGCCCTCAGCCCATATATTATGCAGTTATTCCAGTTTTCACTCTGTGTGTAAAAAATTCTTTTGCAAAACATATATTCAGCATCAGCAGTCAGGAGATTCTTGACTCGACGACTCATCAGGCTCACTCTTCTTCTCATTGCACCGTCTCCTTTCGAAGGTTGGCGATCTAAATGGCAATTGTAGTTTTGGAAACTGCTGCGCGAAAGATTTCCTCGGATGAGCGGTCGAACCATCTCCTCAGGTCTTTCAGCCATGAGTTCTGACGTCTTTCTACTGATCTTTTGCCCTGTACTTTTCCATCCAGTATAACTTGAAGTAGTTCATATTTTTCGTCTCTCAACACATGACCCAAGTATTGCATTTTCCTCTCTTTGATTATTCTTAGTAATTCTTTCTGTTTACACATTCGACGAAGTACCTCAACATTAGTAACTCTTTGTACCCATGAAATTCTCAAAATTTGTCTGTATATATACATCTCAAAGGCATCTATTCTTTTTTCTATTTTAGAGTCCATTGTCCAACTTTTACAGCCATACAGTAAGACAGAAAAAACGTAACATCTAATCATTCGGATTCTAAGCTGCAGACTAAGATCTGATCTTGTAAAAAATGTTTTTAGGCTCACTGGCTGCATCAAACTAGATAACGTCGTGTTCCTTAGAGTCTTCTTCTTCAAAATCAGTCTTTAAATTTGTCTCTTTAAATTGTAATTTACTAAATCATTCTTGTAGGGTTTTAGCACTTTTTTCTGGTACAGGTATTTCTGTCAGGATCTGACCTGGTTCAGATCCTGATTCCAGTGTAGTAATGTTGGTTGTACAACCGTTTCTAACAGCATTTTGTTACGCAGCAATAAAGTCCACATCACTGAACACATTTTTAGATACTTTTCTTCGTTTTTCTGTTACTGGATTTATAGCATACGATGACACTAGACCTAGAGTGCTCTGATTAAGCCCGGAAGTTGAAGGTACAGGTTCAAGTTGAACATTAGCGCTTGTTTCTGGTACAGTGATTTGTGTCAGTGCTTAAACGTGTGTAGATTTTGATTCAGTATAGTGATGTTAGTGTACAACCGTTCCTTACAGGAATATGTTGCGCAGAAATAAAGTCTATATCACCCAACACATTTTTTTAAATAATCTAGTAACTTTAAAACCATTGGCTGCAATCTCGCCTCTTTGTACTTTCAAATTGGATTTCCCAAACAGCTCCACAATATCATATCTAGATAGGTGTCCGTTATTATTTCTAATCCACATGCGTATTTCTTCACTGTAGTATGTTTTTAACGGCCCCATAAAAGTCTTGTCTAACGGCTGCAGTTTGTGAGTTGTATATGAAGGTAAAGAAACAATGTCCACGTTTTTTCCCTAGCAATATCTATTACATCAATATTGCCAGTGTGACCATAGTCTCCATCTAGAATCGGTAAAACCTTCGATTCAGGAGTCGGATTGGTGTGTTGAATGAGGGGCTTCACTCTGTGAAGATATTCATTTGAATTCTTCCTGATGGATGTGCAACTCCAAATGATCCTAGCGGACAAAACTTTTTCAAGTCGTAATATTTTAATTAGAGAAGGTCACAAAATGAAAAAATAAACCTAATATGAAGGTACTCAATAGTACAAGTCTGTATTCAGGCATAATAACCGATAATACTCATTTAATTCATACCTTTGAAATTTTCTGTGACACGATAAAACAAAACACTCCTGCCACATACGTATCGTTCGCGATACTTACAAAAAGGTGTAAGTGCGATAGTAAAGAGAGCGAATCAAATAGAAGATGGTTGTGTATTGAGTTTTCAACCGATATTTTCGGAAGAATCGAGGTATTCCATATTAGGATACTATTCCATATTTGGTTACTTTGGCTCTTGAGAAAGGCAATCAGCCGAAACAGCTGTAGAGAAAAGATTTTATAATACATTTTGTGGAAGTTTTGAAAACAAAGTTTTCAGTGATTTATTGTTACATAAAATGTTATAGAAATTTTTTGTTCTAAATTGTGTATTATATCCATACATTAAAGGAACGCACTATTTTCAGGGATACCATGTATATATATGTATATTATTTAATTGTATTTATTGTTCGATTATTATAAAAAAGACAAAATTACCAAAAATCTCAAATAAAAAATTCCGATACTGCGCTTATGGTATCAAACACCAGTTAGATATTTTCACTATACCAATAATATATTACACTAATTATAATTTTATTAAGTGTAATTACCTTAATGGATGTTGGTAAACTAAAATCTATAAATAATTTGCAGTTATTCCACAGTGGCTTTTAATCCATGCCAACTTAACAGTTTTGCCTTGTTGCTGTTCTTTAAGATTTATGGCACTCACTTTACTTAAAGAACTTTTGCTGTCACTATAAATTATAAACTTTGATTAATTTATATTAGTACTGCCACTATCGCTATTAACTGAGCTGTGTATATACTCGTGATGGAATTGAGTTTAAACATTTTACTGTTTTTATTATTGTTATCCCAGTATGTACATCCTACACCTTCGATACTTTTAGATGCATCTGTATATAGCATATAACAATCTTTGAATAATTGTGAATTGTCAGATATAAACATTAATTTTCTTAAGTTAAAGGCAAATTGCTGTAGTCCCTTAAGCGTATTCCTCTACTTCTGAATTGAGTTTAAAACATTTTACTGTTTTTACTATTGTTATCCCAGTATGCACATCCCACACCTTCGATATTATATATATATATATATATATATATATATATATATATATATATATATATATAATATATATATATATATATATATATATATAGTGTGTATGTAACGAGGCTAAGAATACAATTCTTTGGTAGATAACTTTCGGAAAAGCGTCAAATCAAGGATCAGCTAGAGATAGTATAAGCCAGTTTGGTGTAGAACTTTATTCTAAATGTGAAATTTTCGGTGATGTGCTGTCACCTTCATCAGCACCTAAATGGAAAACCTATTTAGTACAAGTGGTGGAAATCAACATTTAAAAACCTACATTGAAAACGTTCAGTTGGTCCTAGTGGTGAAGAATACTGTCACAAACATGTTAAAAATATTAAAACATACATTTAAAACTTTAAATAAAAACATTACAACACAACAGGATATTTTTTCAAATACAAACACAACAAAAAAAATCTAAAATTTAAAAACCTACAAAAACCGCAACTTCATGTTAAAGTTAATTACTATTAAACTGGGAATAAGCCACAATTAAAGATAAAAATACGTTTATTGACGTTTCAATTTCCACTTCGGAAATCGTTCTCAAAATACAAACAGTAAATTAAACAAATTTTGTTTTTTGTTACATAGTGAAAAATTCTTCTAATAATTTAATTTTATCTGACTCATTTATATTGACAATTCAGACATACATTACGCATTTTAAAGTAGACGACTTTAAAATGATATTGCCAATATTGCCTGGGACGACTTTACTTATAAGATTGTTCATTCGATTACATGAAATCAACTTTAACTTGAGAATATCCGTCAGAAAAAAATCATAGCATGTAATTCGTCTTTAAAAAGACAAACACATGACATGATGACAGTAAAATTCTCCTGTTAGTGATTCCATAGTAAATTATGAGGGAAAAACCAGGAAAAAAACCTCATAATACTATCCCGACATTGTAAGTATTTGGTCGTGAATTTAGTTTACCTTCAACAAACATCAAAATTCTGATTTTATACGTTACGTTATTTAAAAAATATAAATGATGTATCCTCTATATGTTACTGACTTACTAATACTGGTATTTTCTTATTAATAACTTCCTCTTTCAATATTGGTAACCAGATCCTACTACATTCTGCCGAGGAATTTGCGACACAATTGGCCTCATTTAGCATAATTAGAGCCGCTTCTTTGATTTTTCTTTTTTTACCATCCGTTTCTTTTAGGACTACATTTGAATTATTCCATTGAACCCTATGTTCATTATCCCATGCGTGTTTACAGATTTGAGATCTATCAAATTCCCTATTTTTAATATAAGATTGATGTTCACTTATTCTAACATTTAATGGCCTTGATGATTCACCTAAATAAAACTGATCGCATTCACAAGGTATTTTATAAATGCAAGTCTTTGTCCTGTCTTGTTCATTGTTAGGTTTGGTTTTGGACAAAATAGATCTCAACGTGTTTGTTGTTTTGAATGTTGTTGAAATGTTGAATTTATTTCCTATCCTTTTAAGTTTTTCTGATAGTCCTTTTATGTACGGTATTTTTATTTTCCTCATATTATTCCTTGTGTATGCTGTAGGATCTCGTTTAACATTTACCATGGAAAAGGAGTATAATATCACGCTACCTTTCCTGGATGTTTTAATCTCTAAGAGCGATACTGGATATGAGACTCAGGTGTATAGAAAACCAACACACACCAATAGATATTTAAATTTCAAATCAAATCACAATATTAATGTAAAAAAGGGAATAATTAAATCCTTATACGATAGAGCCAATATTACTTGTTCTAACGAAAATTCGTTCTTGGAGGAGAAACATTTGTTAACTTCTGTTTTATTAAAAAATGATTATCCTTTATCGTTTATAAATAAGGAATTTTCAACAATCGATCGAATAGAACAGAACAACTTAGAACGAGATCCTACAGCATACACAAGGAATAATATGAGGAAAATAACAATACCGTACATAAAAGGACTATCAGAAAAACTTAAAAGGATAGGAAATAAATTCAACATTTCAACAACATTCAAAACAACAAACACGTTGAGATCTATTTTGTCCAAAACCAAACCTAACAATGAATAAGAAAGGACAAAGAATTGCATTTATAAAATACCTTGTGAATGCGATCAGTTTTATTTAGGTGAATCATCAAGGCCATTAAATGTTAGAATAAGTGAACATCAATCTTATATTAAAAATAGGGAATTTGATAGATCTCAAATCTGTAAACACGCATGGGATAATGAACATAGGGTTCAATGGAATAATTCAAATGTAGTCCTAAAAGAAACGGATGGTAAAAAAAGAAAAATCAAAGAAGCGGCTCTAATTATGCTAAATGAGGCCAATTGTGTCGCAAATTCCTCGGCAGAATGTAGTAGGATCTGGTTACCAATATTGAAAGAGGAAGTTATTAATAAGAAAATACCAGTATTAGTAAGTCAGTAACATATAGAGGATACATCATTTATATTTTTTAAATAACGTAACATATAAAATCAGAATTTTGATGTTTGTTGAAGGTAAACTAAATTCACGACCAAATACTTACAATGTCGGGATAGTATTATGAGGTTTTTTTCCTGGTTTTTCCCTCATAATTTACTGTCATCATGTCATGTGTTTGTCTTTTTAAAGACGAATTACATGCTATGATTTTTTTCTGACGGATATTCTCAAGTTAAAGTTGATTTCATGTAATCGAATGAACTATCTTATAAGTAAAGTCGTCCCAGGCAATATTGGCAATATCATTTTAAAGTCGTCTACTTTAAAATGCATAATGTATGTCTGAATTGTCAATATAAATGAGTCAGATAAAATTAAATTATTAGAAGAATCTTTCACTATGTAACAAAAAACAAAATTTGTTTAATTTACTGTTTGTATTTTGAGAACGATTTCCGAAGTGGTAATTGAAACGTCAATAAACGTATTTTTTATCTTTAATTGTGGCTTATTCCCAGTTTAATAGTAATTAACTTTAACATGAAGTTGCGGTTTTTGTAGGTTTTTAAATTTTAGATTTTTTTGTTGTGTTTGTATTTGAAAAAATATCCTGTTGTGTTGTAATTTTTTATTTAAAGTTTTAAATGTATGTTTTAATATTTTTAACATGTTTGTGACAGTATTCTTCACCACTAGGACCAACTGAACGTTTTCAATGTAGGTTTTTAAATGTTGATTTCCACCACTTGTACTAAATAGGTTTTCCATTTAGGTGCTGATGAAGGTGACAGCACATCAGCGAAAATTTCACATTTAGAATAAAGTTCTACACCAAACTGGCTTATACTATCTCTAGCTGATCCTTGATTTGACGCAGTTTAATAGTAATTAATTTACAATGCCACAAGAAAATAGCTTCAGAACAATATTTCATGTTAAACGTCGAAAAGAAGAATTATTCTTCTTTTTTCAGAAGAAACATACACTTCCACACAAGAGCCACATGGAATAGAATACACTACATTGAAGTTATCCAGTTTTTTAACTCTTTCTGTCAGGTGAGTAAAGTATGTCCCTAATCTTTTGTACACTAAATTTGTTATTACTATGTTGAACTGTCTGAAAAGGTTTGTGATCTGTGGTGATAAACCCCTGATGTAAGGCAATCTCCCATAGAAAAGTTTTACTGTTTCTCCTTCTAATATTTGTCTTTGGTGTGTCCTACTGTTGGCATATCTTGGAAGAGCAGTTTATTAAAAAGCATCTTAGGATAGTGATTTTTTCTAAGAATCTCATGAAGTAACTTGATGTTCTTATTGTAGTTAGAAGGGTGACAAATTCTTTTTATTCTGTTTTTCAAACCTTTGATGATGTTAACCTTCTGCTCGTCTGGATGATACGAGTGAAAAGGCACATATCTACCTGAGAATGTTTTCTTTCTGTACCAATCCAACCTTACTGTGTTGTCCTCATGTTTGGTTACATAGGTGTCAAGGAATGGCACAATATTATTTTCTTCTGTTTCAACAGTAAATTGTAGGTGAGTGTTATATGAGTTAAAAATGTTAAGAGTGTAGTTGATTTTTTCAGCAGGAACTGCACATATGAGGTCGTCTACCTATTGGTAAATAAAGGGGAACTGAAAATCAACTTCTTGAGTACAGTAGTGAAGTAGGGAGTTCATTACAATTTCTGCCAAAGATGGGGATATAGATCCACCCATGGGTGCTCCTTTTATTTGGACATAGAATTTATTTTGGAAAGTGAAATATGTATTGTTGTATAAAAAGGTAATCAGTTTCAGGAACAAAACTTTGGGAATTGTACAGTTCTGTTCAATAAGATGTTAATTAGTTGTCAGAATAGAAACTACCAATTCGAGAGGGATGTTGGTAAACAAGGAAGTAACATCAAAACTCACCAAGACATATCCTGAAGGTAGTAAAAATCCATTGATCTTATTTGCAAATTCAAAAGAATCTTTAATTTCGTAGGCATTATGGGAAGAAAAAGATGTGTCAATAATACCTGCCAGATATTTAACCAAGGATTGAGTGGGGGCATTCTTACATGCAATTATAGGACGTAGTGGGCAGCCTTCTTTGTGAATTTTTGGAACCCCAACATACTATGGACTTCCATATGTACTTATGCTATGGAAAATAAAATCTAGTTCCACATGTAATATATCCTTATTGAACCTAAACCCAAGAAACATTTATTTTATATTGAATATAATACTGTTCAGAAAACTCTCAAAACTACTATATATATATATATATATATATATATATATATATATATCTTGCGTTCTGTGATTCTGTTTTGTTGCTGATGTATATATTAGATTAATGTTTGCCTTATTTTGATGTTTCTTCAATTTAATAACGTTTTTATGCTACAGATCTTTTAAAGGTAAGATTATTTATTTAATTGTTTCTCATATTAGATGTATCGATAATAACACTCTTTTAGATGAACTGATGATGCTCATAAAACAGTGGACGAAACGTTTTCATTAAATAGATATGACACAAAAACATAAACATTTAACACAAAATGGTTCGGATTATTTTAATATGGAATTAACTTACAGAGCTGAAAATCAAATAGTAAAACACTTGACGACACTTAAAATACACTAAACAATTTCCTATGCATAAGAAAACATGTTAAAATATATTCATATCTAGTTGACGATACGACTAAACAATTATAATAAGGCATATCTAGAAATGTGACTAATGTGCAATTATAGTAAGGACGCCGTTGCAATTTTAACTCGAACAAAATAATGTAGATATGCAAAATATATGCTGCTGTAACTAAAAATTTAGCGAAAAAAATTAGATCAGAGCGAAGACCCATATCTGTTATGAAAATATAAGTTGAGGACATGATTTGACTGGATATTCAGTCAGCTATTAATTGAAGGAGTAAAATAAATAATGTAAAAATATTAAAATAGGAGGCAACATTCACAACAAAGTGACAAAAAAAATGAAAAAATTAAGAACCTATTTAAAAACTAGGTTCATATTTGAAGATTTAAAAAAATATAAGCTCATGAAAGTAAATAGAAAAGATTAGTTTGAAGTAAAACATTTATTATAAATTGATTCTCGATCGAACCTCCGAACAGTAAACATATCAGCAATTAGTTATATTTGATATCTAATATTAGCTTGTTAGTTTGGACAAAATAAGGAATTTTGATTCAAATGTAGAATTTTATTTATATCTAAAATTTAAACAAAGGTGCAGTGTAAAATTGTTACTTGTTCTGGACTAAAAACTGTAAGTTTGATTTTCCTATTTCATCTATAACAAATCAAGGGTAAACAGCTATTTTGCCGGTTTGGCGTGAGGTTAGTTACCAGTCCTTCCGGTAATGATCCATTAAAAGCATCAGGGCCATTTACAGGTTATTTAGCCCCAGCATGGAAATGTATTCAGCAACGGGAAATTTCACCATGAAAAGTTTTAGCAATCTATTTGTAAACCAACCATCAAAATTATATTCTACAGGTCTTAATCAACCTACAAATAAATTTCCAAACAAAAAACAAGCAATTCCACTTCACTCACTTTCATACTCTAATATGGAAATTAACCTTAATGCAGTAACTTATACAGTGGATTTTTAAAGTTATAAATTATCGTATTTGTATCTTCTTTACCAGTGAACAGACAGTCGATGATTTTCTAACAAACAACAATCGAATTGTAGTAATTAATCAAGAACGTATTCAAGCCCGAAGACTATAACTCCAAATGAACGATTTATTATTTCCAACGTATGTCCAAGTATTCCGCACAGCGTTATAGAAGTACAACAAAAAACTCAAGTATACATCTAATAACTCAAGCATATCTTGAGTTTTCGACGATACACTTGTATAGCGCCAACTAACTTAGACAAATTACCTGATTCTATGTTAATTAACCATGAGGATAACAAATATCGAATTTTCTTTTCCATTGAAAAGCAGTCTTGTTACTTATGCAAGCAGCAAGGACATTTTGCATCTCAGTGTCCGAATAAAAATGTGTGACGGGTAGCTCTTTCGGGGCGACAGACTCAGTAAGACACAGGTTAAAATAAAAATAAATCTATCAATTTAGCATATATACAAAAAATAAAAATAAAATGAAGTCTACGCCGTATATACAATAAATAAAAATAAAATGAATTTTACGTCGCTGTCTGGATCCCGCGATGAATGAACTCCCCGGCGAACCTCTATAAAAGAAAAAGAAATTATTATTACTAACAAAGAAATGGAATAGGTGAAGTCGATCGCACGCAGACTTATACTTGCTTCCGCTTCAATTCAGCGGAAGCTCCGAACGCACTCGCAAACAAAATATTCGGCCGTGCAGACCTACGGTGATGTTCAATTCACAATACCAAGGGGTTCTGCTTGGTTAAGGAGAGAGTGCGATCCTCAATACTGAAATCTCTCTGTCCGGGTTGGCTCGCAGGTTCACTACACCAGCGAGTCAGGGAGCCTAGAACGCTAGCTACAAGACCATCTAATTCCGTTACTCACGCGCCTTAAATAGCCGCTTCGAATCCCACTTCGTCATCTCTTCGTAGAACTGGATGCGCGAATATGGGCACTCCTACGGTTCGAACTGTTAAATGATCAGAACCCATAATAATGTTCATCTAAACTCTCTACAGTAAGTTCACTAATCAGCTCCCCTTTCGACAATTTCTTTTACACAATCCTCTCCTACTGAGACTGAAACTACAGCACAACAATCAACTCCTTTGTCGATAAATACCTCTACCCAATCCTCTCTTGCTGAGGCTGAAACTAGAAAAATCATTACCTCTCAATCAAATAGGCATACTCCGATAAACTGTGATTTACCCAATGAGCCCCAAATGGATACCTTTGATCAAGATACATAATCATCCCAAAACCCGAAACGAAACCTATCTGAAATAATATCCCTCCAATAAGATATAACGAAAGTGCCTTCGCTGAACCGAAACAACGAAGCAAAAAACCAAAAGCTTAACAAGAAAACAAGATAAACCTAGTAGAAGATCTTACCAAGCACCACTGCATTGACTGCACTAGTCAATTCTTCAAAGAAAACTCGTACAATGGATACTTAACACAAGAAGAACTTATTGACTTCTTTAAAAATGCGCATGGTTCTTTAGATCCCCTCACTGTTGCCAGAACTTACTCGAAGGATATCGAAGGATTGACAAACTTTCTAAAGAAAATACATTCTGTGTTAAGTCCAAGATATCTTAAATCCCGTTGTTCTAGAATTAAAAACAAAATTACAGAACAAATTTTAAGTAATATTTCTACGATGATTAAACTATTTTAATTGTATTATTTAATGGAACCTAAATGGGTACCATACCCATTTCTTCTTCAAGTGCCATCTTCGTTCCGAAGGTTGGCGATCATCAGGGCTATACGTATTTTCGAAACTGCTGACCGAAACAATTCGTTGTTGCTACAGCTATACCATTCCCGTAGATTTTTTAGCCAGGAGTTTCGTCTTCTTCTTATGGACATTTTTCCTGCTATTTTCCCTTGCATAATTATTCAAAGCAGTTCATATCTTTCGCCTCTTGTAATGTGTCCCAAGTATTGCAGTTTTCGTTTTTTGATCGTAAATATGACTTCCTTTTCTTCATTCATTCTTCTTAAGACCTCGACATTCTCAGGATTCTGCGATACATCCACAGTTCAAATGCCTCTAATTTTTTGGTATCAATATTTTTTAACGTCCATGACTCCATTCCGTAGAACAGCACAGAAAGTACGTAACATCTCATCAGGCGAAGTTTCACTTCAAGGCTCAAATCTCTTCCGAAGAACACTCTCTTCATTTTAGTGAATATGGATCTGGCTTTATCTATTCTTATTTTGATTTCTGCTGAGCTATCATTGTCTTAATTTATGAAAGTGCCTAAATATTTGTATTTGCTAACTCGATCGATAATTTTATTGTGTAAATATAAATTTTGGACATTTTGTGTTGATTTTGATATTACCATAAATTTAGTTTTCTTTATGTTCAAAGATAGTCCATATTCTCCGCTGCAGTCTGCTATCTTATTCACCAATGTCTGTAGCTCTTCAAGTGTTTCTGCGATCAGAACGGTGTCTTCAGCAAATCTCAGATTGTTTAATCTAACACCATTTATTTTAATACCTACGGATTGTTAAGAGAGTGTTCTATTCATTACGTCTTCGGAATTTAGATTAAACAGGGTTGGTGACGTATACACCCTTGTCTCTCACCTCGCTTTATTTCAATTTCTTCAGTGGTAGTATTCTCTACTCTCACTACTGCTTTCTGGTAGTACATATTTGCTATTAGTCGGATGTCTCGTTTATCTAAATTCTTTTCTGTCAGGAGTCTGATTAGGTGACCATGCCGCACTTTATCAAAGGCCTTGTTGTAATCTATGAAACACATGAATACATCTTGATTTATGTCAAGACATCTTTGAGACATAACGTTCAGTGCAAACAACGCCTCTCTTGTTCCGAGTCCATTTCGGAATCCAAACTGGGTATTATTGATGTCCATTTCCAGTTTTCTGTGTACTATAGGGTGTATAATTTTTAGGAATATTCTCAGTACATGGCTCATCAGACTGCTTATACGGTAATCACTACATTGTTTGGCATTTATCTTTTTTAGTATAATAACAAAGGTGGATAAAAGCCATTCTTGTGGTATTTTTTCTTATGTATGAATGCTATTGAAAAGTTCAACTAAAATGTGAATCGAGTCTTTTTCTATTAGTTTAAGGATTCCCATTGGTATTTCATCTGGACCTAGGGCTTTACCATTTTTCATTCTTTTTAGTGCGTACATTACTTCCTCTTCCGTTATTTCCGAACCTTCGTCTCCTTGAATGTTACTTAGCTCATATTGTTGTCTATCATCTGCAAAGAGTTCTTCAATATAGTTTTTCCATGTCCTTAACTGTTCTTCTGGTTCTGTTATTATGTTTCCGTTGACATTATACAGGATATTTGGCTACTTACGTTTTTGTGTACCTGCAAGTTCTTTCACTTTTATATGTACATTAAAAATATCATGTTTTGCCTGAAATTGCTCTATTTCTTCACATTTTCTTTTATAAAAATCTTCTTTTGCTATTCTGATTTCTATTTTGATTTCTTTCTGTATTTGTTTATACCTTTGTTCGTTTTTTCCTTTCATTATTTTCCGATTGTCCATGAGAAGAAGGATCCTATCAGTCATCCACCTTTGCTTTATTTTTGGTTTTTCTTTAATCAGAATTTTCTTCGCAGGACCTGTTATCGCCATTTTTACGTTTTGCCATTTTTTATCTATGCTGTTCGTTGGCTGAGATGTTTCTTTTTCATAAAGTATTTTCAAATTATTATTAATACATTTTTGCAGTTTCTCCTTTACCCATACCCATTTAGACGATCTTAAAATTCTTATAAATAAATTTCATCCATCGTTTCATCCACTTATTATTAGAGTATTCGTTGTACGCATTTAAAAGACAATATGAACAGTCACCTACAACAATAAAAGACATTCTAAGTGAAGATAGTGACCGCAATCGTACCATACCTTTTTTGGTTTCCTCAAGACTAATTAACAAAATCTAATTGTGTTCTTTATTTTTTTTATATTTATGTTATCTGTAAAATCGACCATTGCTAATAACCCTTGTGTTTGAAGCAGTTTGAAATAAAAAAATTATTATAAATTAAAGAAATACAATGGTTACAAGACGTAACCATGCGGTATCCTTTGCGACAAATAAAAAATAGTTTAATTTCAGAAACAATTAAACAAAAATGTCTTCTGCTCTTTTTAAAGACTTATCTCATTTTTGATTCATGCTAGCAGGTTTCCATGCGTTTTGTTATTTGTTATATATTGTAGCGGCTATATCGTCATTAAAGTTTAGATCCGAATCTACCGAGTCACACCGCACAACCGATGCGAAAATGTCTTCATAGTCTATTCCACGTTCTGGACGTGCTTTATAGCGAACAGGATTACCGTTTGAGTCAGTCTTAACTTTTAACACGATAAACCCACTTATTGTCTATCACTTTTGCACCGTTGGGCAAATTTACCAAATGCCATGTGTTATTAAACTTAAGAGCATCTATTTTTTCTTCCATTACTTGTTTTTACTTGCTAGAGTTTTCACAATTTATTGTACCTTAATAAGTTATAGGTTCAAGTATTTCACAGTAATTTTTTACTCCATAATAGTCAGGATTAGACAATGTATTTCTATTGTTTAACTGTCTGTCATTAATATTATCATCTTCGGCATCATAGAACAGATTACAATCAAAATCCTTACCATCATGATCTGTTTCTTGAGAACTACTACCTTGTGATATTTCTAATCTCTCCTCATTGTCACCTTCTTGAATATCATACATAGCATCACATTATCTAAATCATATAAAATTTCAAATTTTAATCTAAAAATTTTCTTCTTATTTTTATTTGTTTCCTCTTCATTAAAATTTACATTGCAGCTCACTTTAATTCTTCTCTTCTTACAATTTCAAAAACTATAATTTGATGAACATTTATCATATCCAACAAATAATCATTTTCTTGATTTTGAATAAAACTTCTTAGAGAACTGTAATGGTATCAACATGTAAGCTGTACTCTAATGTGCTTTAGATCTAGTCTAAATGGATGCATCAGCATCAACAGCTTAACTCCTTCGGCAACAAATCTATGTTTTAAATCATGAATGTGTTGCTTGTGTGAGTCCATTTCAAATAGGTAAAGAAATATAAATAAAACTTACTCACAATCAATTTCTTTACTTATTTTAAATCTATGTTTATTTAGAGTCTTTTTGAAAAAAAAATCCTTTTTGAAAAAAAAAATCTTTAAGGTAAATTCTCTTTAATGGCAGTTAGCATGTTATTTTAAATTAGCAGGTGAGCTACAATATTAGTTAATAGTTGCAATAGTTAACAAATAAAAGAATCTGCACTGGCGTCACATATTATAATGGATAAAATATTATAGAAATAATATACCTAAATGATTTTCTAAAACATCGGTTATAAATGTAATAGCTTACATAGCTTAAATTACACGCAGTTCGTTAAAAAACTACCTAATTAAATGTTACTAAGAATGGTTATTAAATTTAAAAAAAAAACAGTATATTAACGTCATAACCTATTTAAATATAATTCTTAATTACTTTCAATTTAAAGTATTTAGTATTCACATAAATGTGTAACAATTTTTATTCCGTTTTTTTTTTAATTGGTTTAATGTTTGTTTTCTTTCTCTGTATTCCCTTTTTTCATAAATATTTTTTTATTTCTATTCTGTTAGTATATCTTTGGTTGCCTATATAGATGGCATGTAGGTGGAGATTGAGGGTTAGGAATAAATTAGGTTAAGGTTTTCCGAGCATGACCGGAAAGTAGTTATAAAAACTTATATAGAAGCTGGAATAAAGATAAGTTATTATCAAGTAATAGTTATTATTCAAGAACCCAACTAAACATGGTGGCAGCGGTGTTGAGTGCAGTACGTATAGTTTAAGTATAACTTTATACTAACCATAAACACATGCTAAGATTAGCAAAGCAATGTTAAGGCAAGAAAAATTACTGCATTGTGGTTGAAATCATACCCAACATAAAGTAAAACTGAAAATGTCTACTAATACTGCTCCTGATACAAATACTCAAGTTATAGTAAGTCCAGCACCATTGAATGTTAACCCTCCTGATAAATTCAATTTTTGGCCCCAGCATTATGGCCGACATGGAGGAAACGGTTAGAACGATATATGTCAGTATCAGGACAGCTCAAGAGACAGAAGAACAAAAAATAGATATCCTACTCTATCTTATGGAAGAAGAATCTGAAGATATTTTATTACAATTTCAGGAACTTATAGATACTAACGACGAAGCTCTAAATGCTTTTGACAAATATTTTATCCCCAGACGTAATATTATATACGAGAGGTTCAAATTCAATTGAAAGCATTGACCTATTCATCACTAGCCTACATACCTTAGAAAATGGTAATTATGGGCAGTTAAAGGAGGAATTGGTCCGAGACCGTATAGTAGTAGGTATTCTGGACACAATGTATACTGGAAGCTAGGCAAGCAGAGTTGCAGGCAGTGCAGAATAAAGATTTACTAGGTGTCCAGGGACATACTGGAAGAGTGCAATTAAATAAAAGTAGTACGAGCAAGTAAGTGATGGGCAAGGATCCAGTGGTACTAAAGGTGTGAAAAAGTGCGGTTTTTGTGGGTTACAGTTCCATTCCAGAGAGCAGTGTCCTGCCAGCAAATCTTCTTCTTCTTCTTCAAGTGCCCTGTCCGTTGCGAACGTTGGCTATTAACATGGCAATTTTGAACTTGTTTGCGGCGCTTCTGAATAGTTCGACCGATGTGAGCCCGAACCACTTCCGCAGATTTTGGAGCCACGAGTGTCTTCTCCTGCCTGGCCCTAGCTTACTGTCTATTTTTCCCTGGACAATCAATTGTAGCAGACGGTACTTATCGTGTCTCAATATGTGTCCTAGATATTCAAGCTTTCTTTGTTTAATTGTATTCACGATTTCTTTCTCCTTTCCGATTCTTTGGAGTACCTCTATGTTGGTGACATGTTCGGTCCAGGATATACGAAGAATGCGTCGTACACCCACATTTCGAATGCTTCTAGTTTTCTCGTTAGCGTCTCCGTCAGCGTCCAGGCCTCCACGCCATACAGCAAGATCGAAAAATATAGCATTTAACTAGACGTAGTTTTAGGGGAAGAGACAAATCCTTGCTTATGAGGAGCTTTTTCATATTGCTAAATCCTGCTCTAGCTCGTTCTATTCTCGCCTTAATTTCTATGGCCTGTTCCCATTTTGCATTTACGTTGGTGCCAAGGTACAAATAAGATTCTACATGGTCAATTAGTATGTTACTTATCCGTAATTGTCGAGCAGGTTGTTGCTTTTTGCTTATCAGCATCCACTTTGTCTTCTTGAAGTTGAGGCTCAGGCCGTATTCCTCACTAACTGAATAAAGTCTTTCCATTACTTGTTGTAATTCGTTTATGGTACTGGCAAGGATCACTGTGTCGTCGGCATATCTTATATTGTTCGTTAATTCGCCGTTTATTTTTATGCCCTCATTTGCATTTTTCATACATTTGTTAAATATTTCCTCGGAATACATATTGAATAGGAGTGGGGATAATATACACCCCTGATGGACACCTCTTTTGATCTGCACACTTTCAGTGAGTTCGTTTGCCACAATTCGAATGTCCTTGTCGTCAATACCTGTCTTTCGCAGAATACCTATCAATTGTTCATGATTGACATTGTCAAATGCTTTTCTAAAATCTACAAAGCACAAATACACGTCTTTATCAACGTCTCTACACCGCTGTATAGGCACCTGGAGAGCGAAAATTGCTTCTCTAGTTCCAAGTGCTTTCCGAAAACCAAACTGCGATCTATCAATATTTGACTCACATTTATCATATATTCTTCTATGAATGATCTTAGTGAACGCTTTAGTGACATGATTGATCAAGCTTATAAGCCGGTAGTCATCACAAATCTGGGCATTTGGTTTCTTCGGGATTGTAATAAATCTTGACTGCAGCCAGTTCTCCGGGATTTTACCGCTATTATATATGTTGTTCAAAAGTACAACTAGATGATCAAGGAACTGTTTGTCTGATTTACATAGGATCTTTAATATTTCGCAGGGTACATTGTCCGGACGTGCTGCCTTATTGTTTTTAGTGCTGCAATGGCATCTTCTATCTCCGATTTAAGGATTGAAGGTCCTGTTTCTCCTTCTCCATATAGGTGATCATCAGTCCTGTCAGATGCACATAATTTTTCTATGTATGATTTCCATGTTTTTAAGATCGTTGATGGCTCCGAGATTAGATTTCCATCGCTATCTTTTATGCTGTTGGGTGTCTTATTAAATTTCCTCTTGTTTGTCATCGATTTTATTTTTTTGTGCATATTGTAACTGTCGTATTTCCCTGCATTCGTTGGAAAACCATTTTTCTTTGACTTCTCGAATTTTCGTTCTTGTGGTTTTGTGAATCTGCTGGTATTTTTCTGCATTTTTATTCTTGAATTTACGTCTTTCATCCATCATATCCATTATCTCATCAGACATCCATTCTTTCTTTTTCCGTCGGTTACGCTTTAATAGAGTCGTGCAGGTTGTTTGGATTGCTTCCCTCGATTTATCCCATCTCTCTATTATGTCCGACGTGTTCTCGTTAACGTCCTTTATTTTCTTTCCTAGTTGTTCTCGTACTTTTATTTCGGTTTCTGGGTTAGTGAGTTTTTTTAATATCGATTGTGTTTAAATTATTTTTTTTCTCGAGCCGTTTTACTCTCATGACCATTCTGCATACCAACAAATTGTGGTCCGTAGGAACATCGGCACCTGGGTACGTTTTTGATGATTTTATAATGTTTTATATCTTGTTGGTACTGCTATAGCACCAACTGCTATATACCATCAAATCTACATGCAATAAATGCAGGAAGAAAGGCGGTTGGGCATCTGTATGTAGATAAATAGGGTTAGATCTGTCAAAATTGATTTAATAGAATTAGAACGTAAGTACAATACAGTAGAGTATAGATCTGATGATGAATTTAATGTAGAAACTAATAACTTTCTTTGTTCAGTACTAAAAATTGTTCATCAGATAAATCATATTAAATCTAAAGAATAGATAGCATCCATATATATGTCAAAACTAAATAAAATGTAAACTTTCTAGTAGATAGTGGAGCGGATATTAGTTGTCTTCTAAAAAGGTTATTAATATAAACACAGCAGAAGCTCTCTTGATAACCCATTAATTCTAATATTCGCTAATCATGAATCTCATTTATCCATCGAAGTCTTAGATTTGGCAAAAGCTGCAGGGGTTAATATTGTAACTTTGCATCCCCACACATCGGCTAAATTACAGCCACTTGACGTTGGTTTATACGCGCCATTTAAAACGTATTATAACAGTGCCATAGAGTCATGGCTTCTAAGAAATCTTGGTAGGCCGATATCTATTTATGACTTAGCTGAATGTATTGGAATAGCACATAGCCGTTCCATGACTCCTACAAATATAGCCCATACCTTTAAAAAATGCGGTATATATCCCTTTGATCGAAATATATTTACAGACGAGGACTTTTTGCCAAGTGAGGTCACAAACTGACCATGTCCAAATGATGAAAGTTCTAATAATACAAGAGACCTTCAAGGGGTGAACATAATGATGAAATCACTGTGCCAAATAAAAATGATAGTTCTGCAGCTAATAACATTCAATCAGAAAACCCCGAACATACAGAAAGTCAAGCAGGACCATAATTTATTCCACCACAACAATTTATGCCTGCATTGAAAGCTCAACCTCGTCAAAATAATAGAAAGAACAAAAAAAGTAAAAAAGTATTATTGCTACAGATACACCTGAAAAAAACATTATTGAAGAAGAAATATTGCAAAGTAAAAGATAGAAGCTAATAAATGTAAATAGAAAAGCTAAGAATAGAGTTCAATTTGGTGATGATGATAATACAGATTAAGAGGAGGATGAAATAGATATTTTCCTTGAGAGTGACAGTGATAGTGGAGAGTATGAACAAGATCGTTGCGATCGTTGTGAAATATAGTTTGCTGAGACCAAAACTATGTGGCAGCACAAAATGACAACAATGCTATTTTGCGTTTACAGTGTCTTTTTCTTTAATAAATTTCAGATAGGAATTATACCTATCTTCAGTTTTATTGTTCTTTTCAACTATTCTTGTGCTTTTAAACAATAAAAATTTAAAATCCTATTATAGTTTCTGTAAACCGAATTTTTATTAGCTATGTTTAAAATAAAGTAGTTTGATTCAATGTGTACGCAGCACTAGTTCAATATGTACCACCCGTGGGACACCAAAGACACTTAAAAGAAGAAATCCATATTAACTCACAATCATTAATCTTTAACACGTTAAGCACGGGTGTACTAAGTAAAAAAAGTTCCGCATGGCCGGGAGTTTTTTTTTATTTTTTGTTAAATAGAATGCTCAATATGTATAACTGACATATAGTTCAGTTCTAATATTGCAAAATTTTACGTATTTTTTATCATTTTTCTCGTGACCTCACATTAATGTCTCGCCGTCTTTCCGAATATATCGGCCTACAGAGACGGCGAGACATGAATGTGATGTCACACTTTGCGCATGTCAACAAGTTGGTTTGTATTTCTGATTTCATTGACTACGCACATTTCATCATTCTAAGTCGAAACATCAAGAGAGCAGCATGGCTAACGGTGATTATGAACAAGAGCAACGTAGGCTGCAAACATTGTGGGATGAATTGTTATCTGATGAAGACGATAAAATAAGTGAATTTGAGGACGTTTATTTATTCGATGAGTATGTACCTGATAGTAGTGACGCAACCTGTAGTGATGAAGAAATTCCTACAAAACGTGCAAAAAAAATTGAAACCACTGAGGCGATCAATGTTGAAAGAGAACTTGCTCCATCCACGTCAGTTGAATGTATCAGTGAACTTACAACTAAACACGACAACAGTATGGTGAGTAAGCTTAGTTCAGATCTTTCTTTTTTGTTGGCGACATTGCTATTATAAATCAATTGAAAAATTTTTGGATCACAGCAGTTATTTTGTTACAGATTGATCAAACTATGGAAGATGTGATAGCTTGAAATATATCCGAAGACGCCGATGAAAAAAATAACACTACCCAGGATACTCAAATAGTACGGGGACCCGTTGATGGTACTTCACTAAGAACGTTTGATTTCTCTAGTGTTGATATTGGAATTAAAGCTGAATTCTACGATAGATATGAGCAGACTCCATACGACTTTTTCAAACTATTTATTACAAATGAGATTATTGACCATATGGTGTACCAAACCAATCTTTATGCCGAGCAAGTGTTGGGAGAGAAGCAGAAGCCAAAAGGCCACGTAAAGGAATGGGTTCCCACTGATAACACAGAAATGGAAATATTTCTTGGTGTAATTATTTGGATGGGTTTAGTTCAGCTACCACGTCTAAAAGCTTATTGGAGCACTAATTTTTTATACGATAGCAAGGTAAAAGATCTCATGCCAAGAAACAGATTCGAACAACTCCTTCAAATGTGGCATTTCAACAATAACGAGGATGTGAACTTTGCAAATGATAAACTTAGAAAGTTGACCCCACTGATCAATAAGTTGATAGAAAGATTTCAGTACGTTCTTGTGCCAGGACCAGATGTATGTATTGACGATTGAAACTCTTGTTCCTTTTAGAGGTAGTTTAAAATTTAAACAGTACATTAAAAACAAAAAGAACAAATTTGGAATCAAATTGTACAAACTTTGTACAACTGGTGGATATACCTATAATCTACAAGTGTATTGTGAAACTGATGGTATCAGTAATGCAACAGCGAATGTAGTCATGAGTTTGATGGACAATCTTTTGGACAAAGTCGAACCCCTTCATACAGATAACTACTATACTAGTGTGGATTTAGTATCTAAATTATTGAAGAGAAAAACACATCTTGTTGGAACTGTAAGGACGAACAGAAAACTGAACGCGATAGAAGTTGTGGCAAAAAAACTAAAAAGACATGAAGTATTTGCCCAGGAAAGTGGTACAGGTGTCGTTATGATGAAATGGAAAGATACGAGAGATGTGCTGCTATTGACCACCAAACACACAGATGAGGTAGTGGGAGTGAGACAACGTGGAAAAGAGATAGAAAAACCAAAAGCCATCGCGGATTATAACAAAGCCAAAGCTTATATTGATCTTTCGGATCAATTGAAAGCATATTAGCATTCTCTTAGAAAGGGAACGAAATGGTACCGGAAGTTAGCAATCGAGTTAATTTTAGGTTCTGCTTTAGTGAATGCATACTTGTGTTATAAGGAAATAACGAAAAATAAAATGCAGATTACTGAATTCAGAGAGCATCTTGCCTTGACACTTTTAGATGTAACTCATGAGCTTGTATCGGCCAAGAACATCCAAAATGATGAGCGTCATGTATTACAAGAGCACGCTAAAGGTCGATGTGTTGTGTGCTAAGCTTTAAAAAAAGAAACTTTAGGACGGCAAGAAGCACAAAGCAAAACTCCAAGAACGAAATGGCAGTGCACATCTTGTAAAAAGAGTTTTTGTGTTCCATGTTTTTTTGAAACGCATTCTGCTACAAAATCAAAGAAATGCGATTTTTTTTTCATTTATATAAAACTATGTCTTTACTTTGTAACTGAGTTTTTGCTAATAAATGTTTTGTTTACTTTATATGCATTTTATTTTTGAAATACAATATCTCCTCATTGATGACACTCAGTTGACTGTAAGTACTGAATGTGTCTAAAAATTCCAGACCGGTTCACATTAGATGTTTCTATAGACAGCTATTTATCGCCTCCCATAAATTTATCATTATCGTGTGACTTTACAGTGAGCCACGCCGTCTTATTTTCTGTTTGACATGAGACGTCTATTGGTGTCACGCCGGCCTAAGTTTACCGGACAGTGAGACATTGCGTTGATGTCTCACCGTGCTTAACGTGTTTGATAATCAAATTATGTGTAATATATTACAAATATGTGTTTCTGATACTAGTACAATTTCGTGTTTCTAAGTTAAAAGGTTAATCTAGACAATTTTAAATTTTGGATGGTTTATTGTTGAAACATGGCCCTAAATATACCAAAGGAATTAAAATAGGTTATACTTCACAAAAAATAAGACAATAAATTTACTTGTCGAACTCGCAAAACTTACTCGAATAGTCGGGTAGAGTCTGACAGATGTGTAAAATAGGAAAAAACACGTCTCCTGGCCCAGATGGCATCCATAGAAGATGCCTCAAAAATCTTCCACAGAGTATTATCCCGTTGCTCACCAATATAATCAATGCATCTCTTGCGCTGAGCTACTTTCCTATTCCTTGGAAAGTGGCCAGCACTGTCATGGTCCCTAAAAAAGGGAAAACCCTCACCAACCCTGAATCGTATAGACCAATTTCGTTACTGAGCACCCTAGGTAGTCTACGAGAGGATCCTCAAGAAGAGACTCGTAGAATTCCTAGACGCTCACTTCCTCATTCCCAACTACCAATTCGGATTCAGGGCTGGACACTCCACACAAAATGCATTGGTTGAAGCAATAACTTTCATTTCTCAATCTACTAACGAAAGGAAGCACGTCGTAGGCATATTCCTCGATATCCAGAAGGCTTTCGATTAGGTCTGGCATGCAGGCTTGATCGAGAAACTCCACCTTGCTGGACTGCCAACACCTTTCGTTAAACTAATAAATTCCTATCTCTCTCACCGGACGGTTCGGATCAAAATAGGAGAACATCTCTCCACTCCATTCACTCCTAAAGCAGGAGTACCTCAAGGCTCAATACTTGCTCCAATATTATACACAGTTTACAATAGCGACATCCCCCGCCCACAGCAAGGATCAGAGTCTCTACTCCTATTCGCCGATGATACAGCCATTCTCATCTCAGGTTCCTACAGGGAAGGAGAGCGACGGCCTGTATTCGAGAAATCGCAAGATTATCTTGATAGAGTCGTGAGGTGGTGCAACAAATGGAGGGTTACTTTAAACCCCTCCAAAATACAAGCAATTTTATTTAGACCTCCTTACGGACGCGGCCTTCAGGGCCGGGTGACACTTTTGGGAGAGGACCTTATTCTCAGGAAATCAGTTCTCTACTTGGGAGTTCGTTTTACGAGAACTCTCAATTGGAAGGATGACGTCCAAGATTTCCTTGACAGGATGAGAAAAAGGCTCAACCTCCTGAAAGTGTTGGCCGGAAAACTAGAAGGAACGTCCTCTAACACATTGTTGCACACTTAAAAGACTTTCATCAGACCGATAATCGAACACAAGGCATGCGTTTACCTCTCCCTGAGGAATCACGAACTCAACGCCATCACCGCCACAGAGCGTAGAATACTACGCTTCTGCATGAGAAAAGATTGGCTGTATGCATCGGCCCACATATATGCAATAACCAGCATCACGCCAATCAAGGACAGAATCCTAACCCTCGGTAGGAAGTATGTCTTAAGAACCATAGCTGGCTCGAACAACCGAGCAAAATAAAATTGAAGACACCTTGTTCACATAGAGGGCAAATACTTACCAGGCATCCCGCCAAAAAAGTTTCATTCCCTCCAGCTAAACTTCTACATAACGCTGGATCTGAACTTCCTGAGGAGTATTTTGATATTTTAGAATCTTTCCCCATCTATTATCGCAGATAAACTGCGCACCAAAAACGCTGATAAAGAGCCGTTCCTACTGTATGACTGGTAACCCTGAAGTACCTCACACTACATGCTAGGCAAACCCACTTCTTCTTGTGCGTTCACGATTCTTATCGATCACAAAATAAGCCACCTTCTTTCTCCCTTCTTTCCTTAGCAGTTCTCTGCTTCTTAGGCCGCGTTTCGTTCAGTTGACGTTTTTCTCGTAACCCCCACAACTCCGTCAAAAAAAAGGAGTTCCTCGTTCCTTAAAGAGGCGTAAGCCTAAACAAGGTTAAAACTCGAGGTTAGTTAGAATCTGACAGACCAAAAATGCAAATAACTAGCGAACTATTATACACTAATACAAGCCCAGTTGTTCATTGTTGTTCGACAAGTGGACGGAAAGGTACTACAAACGCAGCACACTTCGACATAAAATAAGCAGTGAGGCATAAAATAAGCAGTTAGGACACAACATTTTACTAACTTTACTCCTCCTCTATCAACGCACACTGTAAAAACTAACAAAAAATAATAATTATGTCAATTACAAGTCGTTAGTCGTTAATGACTAGTTTTATAAATCTAAATAGATGGATTGCAATAAATTTTTAATATTTTTACAAAAAGAAAACTTGTATTTTACGAAAAAAAATTAATATATATAAAAAGCTCTACGTGGTGTAAAACCATCAAGACATCAAAATTTGATAAATATTATAGGAGGTATGTAAAAACTATGAATTTCACTTAAGAGTAAAGTAGGTACCTTTATGTTTTACAATATCGAAAACTTGTATTATGAAAAGTTGTTTAGAATTAAAACCTATGTTTTAGTTCCTACTAAAAGAAAAGTTCTGATTAGTAACATGGTCGGTATATCTTTAGGATTCGATGATATAGCCACATTTAGAAAGCCTCCAGGTCATGTCTGTGAGAGTCCACGACTCAACTCCATACAACAGTATAGAAAAGATATAACATCGTAGTAACCTGATTTTTATGAATTTAGATAAATCATCATATTTAAATATCTTTTTTGAAATGCAAATCTTGCTGTCTCTATCCTACATCTGATTTCTAGGGAATGGTCGGTATTTTCATTGACGTTTGTACCCAGGTAGGTGTATATTTTAACTCGTATTCGTTGATCGTTGACGCTGATTCGTCCAAAATGCTGTTGTCTCTTAAGGCGGAAATACACCATTCAATTCAGTTGAACAATGTGGAGGATTCAACCAAAATGAACCATGTATTTTGCAATTTAATAAAAGCGTTTAACAAAATTTAACGTTGAAAGGAGTTGAGATAATTTCTATTTTCGTTCAACTTCGTTGTACAACTGGGATGATTCATCCACATTGATTCGTCTATACAAGTTTTGTCGATTGTGTTCGATTCAACCGTTTATTTCATCGAGTTCTTTTCATTTTGACTTGTGATATAATAAGTTCCGTACGTACGTTTCGAATCATCCACATTGTTCAACCGAATTGAATGAAGAATAAATTGAAGCGTGTATTTATGTATGCTTTTCAATTTGATTGAACAATGTAATTGAATCATCCACATTGCTCAACCGAATTGAATGGTGTATTTCCGCCTTTAGAGTTTATCACATATGTTCACATATTTTGAGTTTTTAATGTTTACTACAAAATTTATAAATCATAATTGTTATAACGGTTATATAAATGTTGAGACCGCTTGCTATTGTACTATATTGACTACCTGGAATCTTTGAAAGTATTTTAGGGTATAAATAATATTTTATTATTATTCAAATTAGATATGTATTGTTCAAAACACATTCTTTAGATTATTTCTATAAAAAAGTATATTGAGAATTTCACTAATGTAAATTTGTTTATAATTTACGATTTTAGGATTATAATGTTCAGTTGGATAATAGTACATTGTTTACCGGGTAGGAAAAGCTTAACATTCCTGGACGACTGTGAAGATTGCTAAGTCGAGGCGCAAGCCGAGACTTAGCAACACAGAGTCCAGGAATGTGGCTTTTCCTACGAGGTAAACATACTATTTTTCCTCAAATCGTTTAAAATTCGACAGATATTGATTGATTTAAAAAAAACGCGATAATTTTATTCCCAAATAAATGGTGCTTTGAAATTCCTAATAAAATTACTTGGGTTACTATGGAAACGTATTGAGGTTGAATTGTCAAACTTATGTAGAACACTAACAACTGTACGGAAATATCCATGGACGTATAAACATAGATGGACACAGCAATACGATACCTTTAACACACAATGTTTTGAAGCTTCGATAGAATGTGATGCTTCCGCAATGAGTATAAGCGTGCTTGAATTTTTACTCGCGGGTAATTATTCAGATTTTAAAAATTGGAAGTACCTAGTAATAATGTATAAAAACACGTTCAAAGAATTAAAAAAAACGAGAATTTAACTATTAACAAATCACGTCTTTATAGAAAAATTAAAATACAATTTTATTATATCTTATTGAATACATTAATGAACATGAATAAACCCAATGGTACGCCTATTAAAATGTAAACAAACACGCTTTTTCATTTCCTCATCCTAAATTTTATGTACTTACAAATTAAATGAAAGACCGGGATGTAAATATTTCGTTTATATAATTTCACTTTTCACAAATATCACTCAAAATACAGCCAAAATTATCTAAAAACAATTTTTCCTTATTTCCTCAATCGTTGTAAACAAACATGGAATAGCATTTGAAGTTTGACGTAGAACCGTAAAACAGAGAAATGTAAACAACCGTTGCCATTTATAAATAGTTTTCAGTGCTTCTAAATATAAAATAATTTATTGATATCTATTATACGCTATTATTAAATGATAATGCACACTATGTGCACACTTGATATTTTGATTACAATTAGATATATTAATATAACAAATAAATTATTATTTTGGTTTGATAGCACCTGTAGAGTATAAAATACGGAGTAATATTTTCAGCGACTCGCGAATAAGAATTTTTAATAAAAAAACGTGACAACAGTTGGAGGTGCTGAGAATGTGACATATTCAAATAATTTTGACTTCACAATTTTATGTAAATAACTCAGTCCATCTGTGTTTATACGTCCATGGAAATATCACTTTATTACAGTAAGGAAATGACATTTCCTTACAGTAAGGAAGTCCAGACTTTTTCTTCAAGAAATTTTGACAGGAATGTCAAAATTTCCTGGCGATTTGCGGAAAACATATTTTCCGCAAATGGGGACTATCAAAAAATGGGGACTATTGAGAGAGATTGGATTTCGTTGGCAACAGAATAGAAGAAAATCCGTTTTAATTGAAAAAGATTACATTGTATGTTGGAGACGAGATTATCTAAAAACTATTAAAACGTACCGAGAAGATGGGAAAACAATTTTTTATTTGGACGAGACTTGGCTAAATGAAGGTCATACTGAACCATACCTATGGGTTGATACAAATGTGGAAAGTTCCCGTCAGGCATTCATTGAAGGTGTATCTACTGGAATAAACAATATTCCCGTTGGAAAAGGACGCAGACTCATAATAACCCATATTGGAAACGAATACGGTTTTGTCAATGGTGGATTATTAAGTTTTGCCTCAAAATCAACCAAAGATTACCACGAGGAAATGCTGACGTTTTTGAAGAATATTTTGAGCAAATGTTGGATTTAATTCCAAAATTCCAATACTAGTTATAGACTAGCAGAAAAATTGCCAACAACGGCATGGAAAAAAGGAAAGTTAATCGAATAGTTAGATAAACACGCAATTGAGTACAAGGAGAATTCGACAAAAAAGGTATTATTACTTATTGTAAAGCAACATAAAGCAGCTTATAAGAAATATATAATTGATGACATAGCATTAAACCGTGATGTAATTATTTTACGTTTACCCCCATACCACTGTAATCTGAATCCGGTAGAAAATTTATGGTCTCAAGTAAAGGATGAAGTCGGACGCAACCAGAAAACTTTTAAATAAGAAGACTTACAACAATTATTAGAACATTCCTTATCAAAAGTAACTCCAGAAAATTGGAAAAATGCTGTTAGTCATGCTCACAAGGAAGAAAATAAAATGTGTAATTTAGATAATATGACTGATGCAATGCTGGAACCGGTAATAATTAACATTGGAGTTGAAGATTCCTTAGATTCTAAAGAAAGCAGTGAATCTGAAATGGAATTTGATTAAAATAATATTCATTTTTTTACAAATCGGCCCCTGGTACGACCACAAATTATTTTATATATAACCAATAAAATAAACATCTTACATTTCTTGCAAATTCATTAGTACCGGTTAATCTCCATCACTCCGACACTGGCAACTTTATTTAGGGATTAGTAACCCTTAAAACTATTGTATGCTATTCTGCTTCAACTATACCTGGTGGTCATACTCAATTTAAAATTGTTTTCCTATATACTTATGTAAACTTGTTGACAAATATCTATTTTTCGTTGAGTCACCCGTATCAACAGTTTAGGGATTTTCATACATAATGTGCTATCAATATGATGGAAATGGAGTATAGGTACATGTAGTTGGGACCATTCATTAGCATATAATTATCCTCACTCTTTAATATTTTGGTATTGTATTGGTATTTGATATTTTGGAAAATACGCTTGACAGTTAATTGCTATTTTAAAAATCCATTTTGTTAAACTTATCAATATTCAGAACTTAATAATTCTCTTGTACAATAAAAAATAGTTTGTTTATTGATGTAAAATGGATTCCGAAGGTATTATTGTTTTTGTCCCATCAAATATCTTACTGATTATTTTTCAAATGTTGGCTATAGATTCAATTTTATTATTTTTTTTTTATTGAGTTAATGCCTCGACAACTATGATCATTGGCATGGTACAGTCAGGTACCTAGTGTAGTGTGTGTGTGTGTGTGTGTGTGTGTGTGTGTGTGTGTGTGTGTGTGTGTGTGTGTCTGATCGCACAAGGATAGAAATTATTTTCATTCATTAATTTTTAATAAACGAAAATTTCTTCACCCAGATGAGATTCGAACTCACGACCTTTAGGTTTAAAGGTAGGCGCTCTTACCACTGAGTCACAGAGGGGGTTGCCTCGAAATTAATGTGTGCATTAAGTGGTTAATGATATTAAATTTTTAATTGAAATATGTACAAATCTACAAATAATATAATTAAAACTCTCGTCTTATAAACAATAAATAAAATTAATTAAAAGTCAATCACCGGGAGAGAAAATTTAAAAATTGTTAGGAGTTTCGATTAAAAAATAATTTTTTATAATTTGAAAATTCGAAATTGTAAAGCTTAATTTCGGATTTTTAAATTAAAAAATAATTAAGTCAGTCTCAAATAACGCCTCACGAGAGCTCAACAAAGAAAGATAGGAAAAAGGTAAAAATGGCTGCTGGAATAGACTATAGCAAATCCTAAGAAATCCAAATCAGCAACACCCGATGATAAAAAGAGACATCGGGAGAATACCATCACCACCCTCTGTGGCTAAGACACCAAGGTGCTCTAACGAGCAGACTAGGTCATAAAGCACCCTGACAGAAGTATTCAGAATGGTGGTAGCACACAGACACCATCCTGATACTCATCTATATCGGGCTCAAGCAAATTTGATCATTAACAAACTGGAGCAAGCGCTTTATGAGGCTCCTATCTGAGATCAAAATGAACTGACTGCAGTTCCTTTAAACAACGTTTAGCACAGGGACCGTATGGGTGAACTGTGTTAACGAGTATACAAAAAATGGATGACTAAAGTAATAAAGAATACTGAGGAAAGACTTGAAGAAACTATCAGGACCCGTCTAAAGAGGCAAAATCAAGACCTTAACACAGTTCTGTTCTGCAGAGTCTGTTCCACAGACTGAACGACAGTAAAGATAAAAGTTATAGAGGGGGAATTACGAAGGAGATAGTTCTTAGATGAGCATACCTCCCATAGGATGATCCCGAACAACCATTAAGGGAGTTGGAACAGTTAGTGAGAGATTGCATGAAAAATGAACTGCAATTAATTATTGGCTATGATATGAATACCTACCATCTGACCTGGGGTAGTACAAATACCAAACTATTAAAAAATGGCTTAAGATGAGGTGTCTTGTTCAGACCATCGAGACAGGCAATGAGCATATCAAGGAAACTTATCGTAATCCTCGTAAAACAAATTGGGAAGCATATTAAGGAGAACTGGAATATTGTTTAAGTAAGATTAAAGGGACGATAAGGCATACATTGAGTGTAAACACGGTCACCGAACAATTTCTTTGTCATGTCAGTGCTTAAAGATAACTCTCCGGATATAATGAGGAATCTAACGGGAAAGTCCCCTGGTGGAATGACAATCTTGCAAATTAAAGGACAGTAGTCAGACGAAAATTTAATTGCTCCAACAGATGTGGTGAGTGGGGCGATCATTACAATGCATGGACTGAATAAACAACAGCTTAGAAGGGCAAAAATGAAATCATGGAGGGCATTGCTAGGACATCGAACAAATTGCAGAAATGTCAAGGTTTCATAAAGTTTTCTCAAAAGACCCTTAGATAAATATTCCCTTGCTCCAAAATAAATCAGGTGAATACACTCTAAATTGTAAAGAGACTCTGAAATATGTTTTCAGAGTGCACTTTTCCAAGTTTCAAACAAAACTGATACCACTAGACACGTGACAGCAACTGGAATGGATACCATAGCTTGTGGTTCTAGAAAAAACTGGCGTGATGCAAAACAAGTGGTGTACTACGACAAAATCAAGTGGGCAATAAACTAGTTTGTACCGTATAAATTACCAGTTTCAGAGGGGATTTAAGCAATTTGTTACAGAAGGAAAATGACCTTCTCTACTGCAAGCTAGCCTACGACTAGAAAACATACAAAAAGTATGGATGCTAATAAGGGTGGCTTTTATACCTAAATCTGGCAAAATAAGACATGAGAAATTATATATATATATATATATATATATATATATATATATATATATATATATATATATATATATATATATATGCTCGAGCCATCGTCAGAGAACGACGTCTCTTATTGTATAGTCAGCTATCTGGCGACTCGGTTCATTCTCGAAAACTTTGTTTTATCTATCTTGGATGGATAAAAGTTCATAACATGAAATCTAAACTAATTATTTGGAAATAATTCCGCCAAATGGTTGGGCTATCGGATTGAAACTCTACTAAATATAATTATCAAAAACAAAGTTGTAAAAAATATATTTATTTCAAATAAAATTGTCATAATTTATGTACAGTTTTTATAATCTTATTTAGTTCGCTTATATTCTGAATATAATACGTAGGTTTGTACTCTTCTGGGTGCTTCCACTCTTTAATATCATCCATTTTTGTAGTACCACTAAGAACGAGAAGTTTTTGGTATCCACCTACCGTACCAAATCCCATATCCTCGTTGATCCTAGTAAAATAAACCAAATTATGTGGATCAATAAATTAAGAATATTTCTAAAATATTGATAATATGAAACCAGATTACTGTATCGAATATTGTTTCTACCATTTTCCGTTGTCTATCTAGGATGTAGTTCAGGCGTGATCTGTCGAAAAGCAGACCATAACTGATATTTTCCATAGGAGTCTATTTTTTGCTGGAATAACTTTAGGATGTACCTTGTATTAATCATCACGATATGCGTCAGTCAAAAACCTTGTACTTAATTTTGTATTAACAAAGTCCAAAAACAAAGCGAAAATTTTGCATTGTGTACACATATTTTTGCCTATAACTACAGAGATATTGCTCCTACCAAACAAAATTGTAGACGGTAAAAGTTTAATTTTTTATTTTACATAATATTGACTAGTAAAAATTTTAAATTTATTGTTTAAAAACTAGCAATAATTCCGCCACAAACTGCAAAAATGGAAATCCAGCGTCCGTAAAAATTGCTAATTTGCAAAATTATGCTTGACCCAAAATGAGCCTTTAAATAGTCGAAAATTTTGCAATGCAATTTTTTGCGGATCTTGGATTTCAAAAACTACTAAATTCGTCCTAACTAAATTTAACACACGCTTTTGTCATATTACAAACTTTTTCTAAATAAAAAATTTACCTTCCATAATTTTATTTTGTAAGAGCTCTGCCTCTCAATTTATAGGCAAAAATATGGGTGCTAGAAGCAATAATTTTAGTTTTTTCCAAATTCCAGCAAAAAAATGGACTCCTGGAAATTATCCAATTCAAAACAGATTCCGCCTGGACTATTCATACAGCCTTGTTTACATTATATATGTTCGGATAAATATCCGCGGTCAGGTAAATGAAAATTACTAAGTTCTCGGTAAGAACCACGTTGACATCCACTCTTTCAATATCTATCCATTATTATGGGACACTTTCGATCGTCTTTCTCACCAAAAATCCAAACACATTTCTAACACGAAAAACCAAACCCAGAAATGCAAACTGGACCAACTTTTCTCTCAACAAAATCCACTGCCCATTTCGAATCAACAACCTTTTACTGTTGTTCACAAGTTCTCAGATATTCACATTAACGATTCAGCTACCAAAGCTCTGTCAAAAAGCTTTAATTTTTTACTCCTCTTTTCATCCTAACTGAGAAAATTATTTGTCAAATTTAAGAAGCTATTTCTCATCTTCCTTCCGACGAAGCCCAAGTTGCCAGATAAGATGTCGCCAGAATTCTCCGTACTTCCAAACTCCCACTATCAAATATCAGTTTTTCAGAAAGACGCACCCTCAAAGAACTTTAGAACAATCCTGACATTGTCATCCTTCCGGGAGAAAAAGGTAATGCCACCGTCATTTTCAACTCTTCTTATTATTTCGACAAAATGTTCGAACTTCTCAATTCCACAAAATACAAACGCGTCGCAAACGATCCCACTACCTATCTAGAAAAAACACCAAATCCATCATAAATATGTCTACTCTACCTCCAGATATCAAAAAATCTCTTATACCCAGAGAAAAATCATCACGAATTCCAAAGATATACGGCCTTCCAAAAATTCATAAGTCCAATATTCTCCAAAAACCCGTCGTCAGTGCATACAACTGCCCCACTCATCTGGAAACTGGCAAATCATCTCGCTTTATCCTCACAACCATTAGACGAAAACGCTTAGCAATTTGTTAAAAAGTCTTTTCATTTCATTGGTCTTCTGAAAAACATTTCTATTTCACCGTTAGATATACTAGTTATTTTTCACATTGTTTCTTTATTTACCAACATTTCTATTGATGAAACCATTTCTATTTTGGACCCTTAAGATCAAATCTCCCAAGACACATTATCTCTTTTAAGACACTCCATGTTTAATACATACTTTTTATTCTAAAATCATTTCTATCGTCAAGTCAAAAATGCCCCAATGAGATACCCCTCTCTTCCGTTATAGTTGATATCTCCATGGAAGATTTCGAAACAGCAGCCCTGTCCGCGTGAAATCTCAAACCCACCTGCTGGTTACGGTATGTTGATGACATCTTTGTGTTGAGAATGTAATACATTTATATTGTATACACAGATATATTGGTGTAAGAGTAAGCGGAACGCACCCATAGTGTCATGGGTTGACATGACAGACAATAATAGTAATGTCAATGAGTATCATGTAGTTGTAGGTGGTAGTAAGAAGTATGGTGGCTTAAGTTAGGTTAGTTAATTAGTATGTATGTTATAGGAAATAAAGCCTTTTATAATAGTAGTAAAGTACGACTATTTATTTTCCAAATCCACACCTTAACATGGTAGCAGAGGTCCGTGGTTGGAAAGTCGTACCTTTTACAACAGAAAAAGTTTGGTGCAGTTTGAGAAAAAAAAGTGTGACACATGATGGCAGGTAGTAGTGATTTTAGAATACCTATATTCGATGGGGAGAATTATAAAATGTGGAAAAAACGTCTTATGCTATTTTTGAAAATGAAGAAGTGTGATGTTGTGGTAACCAGACCGAAAAATGAAAATGATGATACAAATTGGGATGACGATGATGTAAAAGCAATGAATTATATATGCGGTGCAATATCGGATCGACAGATGGAGTACATCGACGAAAAAACTACGGCGTATGAGATGATAAAGAAATTTGATAATTTATATTTGAAAGAATCAACGGCATTGCAGATAGTATGTAGAAATAACTTGGAAAGATTAAAATTGAACAACTATGGAGACTGTGCAACATTTTTTAGTGACTTCGAAAAAGCTATAAACGAGTTAAAAAGCGCGGGTGCTAGTGTGTCTGAAAAGGAAAAATTGAACTATATGTTAAACACGTTGCCAGAGTCGTACAGTTATATTGGTGATTTAATAGATACATTAAAAGAAGATGATCAAACTGCAGACTACGTAAAAACTAAGGTTATGATGTCCGAATTAAAAAATCAAAACAATGATTTTGGAAGAAAATCCAGTACATTTGTGGTAAATAAAGGTCGACAGGATCGATCATGCTTCCAGTGTGGCGAAGTTGGTCATTTCAAGCGAGATTGCAAAAATGGCGCCAATCAAGCGTCGGGTAATGGCGGACAAACGACAAGCAGTAGAGGCTGGTGGAGAGAAACGCGAGGTCGACAAGAAGCCGGAAGAGGAAGCTACGTCAGAGGACGTGGCCACTCACGTGGACAGCGCGGAACGCATGGAACAAGTGCACAGCGGTTCAACCGACAAGGACAGAAGAACGAAGAGCGAAACAGTGCTTCTTGGCTTACAACAGTAGCTCTTGGTAAGGATATGTCAGTTATTGCACAAAATACTGAAATAGGTAATGTAAATAATTGTATTGAAATAAAATGGCTTTTAGATAGTGGTTGTACAGACCACATTATTAATGATGAAAAATTATTTGATAAATGTAAATTACTTAAAGATCCCATTAATGTTTATTTAGGAGATAATAGGGTTGTAAAAGCTACTAAAATTGGAAATGTTTTAAGTTACTTTGATGCTTTTGGTAAAAAGAGTTTAGTAGATATGCAAAATGTTTTCTATGTTAAAGATATGAAATCAAATTTGATAAGTTATAGCAAAATAACAGAAAATAATAAGATTATTTCTCTAGGTAATATTTCAAAAGTTTTTGATAAACTTGGTAATATAACAGCAGTTGCTTTAAAAAATAATGGCTTATATATTATGAAAAGTAAATTAAAATCAGTTGAATTGCATGTAAATGTTGCAAATAAAGATATGAATAATATGAATCAAAAGGAAAAATGGCATCGTTTATTAGGTCATGTAAATTTTAAATATTTGAATATTTTATCTAAAGATCAGCTGTTGAATGGAATTCCTAATGAGTTTGAATCTGAATTTATGAAATGTAAGATTTGTATTGAAAGTAAAATGCATAATATTCCGTTTGTAAACAGTAGAAAAAAAGCTAAAGATATTTTAGAGATTGTACATACTGATGTTTGTGGGCCTTTTCGAACTACTGGGTTTAAAGGTGAAAATTATTTTGTTTCTTTCATTGATGATTATAGTAAGATTTCTAAAGTATATGCTATAAAATCAAAAGCAGAAGTATGTGATTGTTTGAATGAAAGTACAAATGAAAGTATGGATGATAGTGTGAATAAAAATGAACCTGAGTTACCTAGATCTCACAGAGCCAAAAATCCTCCAAAGAAATTTGATGACTACTATGTATATAATAGTAGTATTTTTGTAAATATGTGTAGAACTGATATACCACATACATTTGAGGAGGCGATAAATTCTAATGAAAGTAAGTATTGGAAAACAGCTATGGACAAAGAAATTGATAGTTTAAATAAAAGTAAAACTTGGAAATTGGTTAAAAATGATACAAACAAAAATATTCTGGATGTTAAATGGGTTTATACTAAAAAGTCTGATAATACTTATAAAGCTAGATTGGTTGTACGAGGTTTTCAACAAACTGATGAAATTGATGATATTTATTTACCTGTGGCTAAAATGCAAACATTAAAGATTTTATTGTCATATTGTTGTCAAATGGGCCTAGTAATTGAACAAATGGATGTTGAAACAGCCTTTTTAAATGGTAAAGTAATTTCTGAAGTTTATATTAAACAACCTAAGGGTTATGAAGATGGAACAAGTAAAGTTTGTAAATTAGTTAAAGCTTTATATGGTTTAAAAGAAAGTCCAAGGGCATGGTATGAGTGCCTAGATACATTTTTGATAAATTTAGGTTTTGAAAGAAGTAATATTGATCCTTGTTTGTACGTTTATAAAATTGGAAATGATATTATTTACTTATTAATTTATGTCGATGATTTATTGATTTGTGGTAGAAATTTAAATGAAATTAAAAGGATTAAAATTTTATTATCAGAAAAATTTAAAATGAAAGATATTGGTGAAATTAAAGAATATCTTGGTATTACTGTTGATTATGATTCTAGTAAACATGAAATGAGATTGGATCAAAATAAATATATTGAATTATTAAGAAAAAATATAATTTAGAAAAAGGTAAACTGTATAATACACCTATGGAAGTAAATTTAAAAATTGATAAATCTGATCATTGTGAAAGAAATATTAAATATAAAAATTTAATTGGTGCACTATTATACATAAGTTCGGCAACAAGGCCTGATATAAGTTTCAGCGTAAATTATCTGAGTAGATTTCAAAATTGCTATAATGAAACGCACTTTAAATATGCTGTACGAATTTTGAAATATTTATGCTTAACTAAAGATTTAAAATTGTTTTATAACAGAAATGAAAAAGTAAGTATTATTGATTGTTATGTGGATGCCGATTGGGCAGGTGATCATTTAGATAGAAAGTCTACAACTGGTTTTGTAATAAGATTGTTTGGTAATGTAATTTATTGGAAATCTAGAAAACAAAAAAGCGTTACAAAAGCTTCAACTTTTGCAGAGTATGTAGCATTGTCAGAAGCAGTAAGTGAATTGATATTTGTAAAAGAATTGTTGAAAATATTTGATATTGAAATAATAAAGCCAATTGATGTTTATGAAGATAACACTGGTACAATTAGTATAGCTAATTATGGCAATTTTACAAAAAATTCTAAGCATGTTGAAATTCATTATCATTATGTAAATGATTATGTTAAAGCAAATGTTATAAATGTGGTTAAAGTAGATTCTGATGATAATATTGCAGATATTTTTACGAAGTCCTTGGCCAAGATAAATTTGAAAAATTTCGAAGTATGTTAAATTTGAATTAATGTAAATACAATGTAAATGTAAGGAGGCGTGTTGAGAATGTAATACATTTATATTGTATACACAGATATATTGGTGTAAGAGTAAGCGGAACGCACCCATAGTGTCATGGGTTGACATGACAGACAATAATAGTAATGTCAATGAGTATCATGTAGTTGTAGGTGGTAGTAAGAAGTATGGTGGCTTAAGTTAGGTTAGTTAATTAGTATGTATGTTATAGGAAATAAAGCCTTTTATAATAGTAGTAAAGTACGACTATTTATTTTCCAAATCCACACCTTAACACTTTGTCATTTGGCCCCATGGTAAAGACACATAAGATCTCTTCCTCTCTAACCTAAATGGAATACATCCCAGAATTCAATTCACGATGGAAGTTAAGCCTGAAACGTCTTTGGCATATCTGGATGTTCTTATTAAGAAAAATACACCTCACAGGTTTTTCTATTCCGTGTACCGGAAACGCAATCATACAAACCGTTATCTCAATGTCCAGTCACATGATCACCCCGCCCAACTCAATTCAGTTATCAATACTCTTCCTGTTCCATAAGACTTATTCTTTGTTTCAAGTTAAGAAAATAACATTACGCTTATGGAGATCAGTGTTGCCAAAACTCTCAGACACTCTCTTTTGCACGGATGTCCAAGATATTCCCTTTGCTTAATTTTTTAATTTTCATTTACAATTAACATTTAACTGTAAAATCAGATTAATTACTAAATAAAAGCCATATTATCATTATTTAGTCAGAGAACGACATAAAATAGCTGACATACGCACATCGTATTATTGTAAGTTGCAATTAGTAATTAGATATACGCATTCCAAGCGGTCAATATTTTCTACTGATTTCTATGATTCATGGCATATCGTATTCTCACCGAAAAACAAATTAACTGTTGTTACTATAATTAAAATAAGATAAAATACAATTATCTTTTGTAAATATTATTTATCTAATTAAAATCATTTTCTCTACTTTGCATCTCTTGTTTCGAATGGGCACTTTTGGTCAATTACGTTAAAAAACATTAATTTAATTCATATTTGTGGAAACGAAAATACAAATTATACAACCCTAAATTGTGCTTGTGTGTGTCGTGGCAACGCCGCGTTTCTATCGTCCATAAGAAATACATGGCCCTATCTCCGCAATGTTATTTTCTAAACGTGGAACGTAGTATAGCGACAACAATCACAGGTTATCCGAAATCAATTCAATAAGGCAAACATTATTACACAACGGCTACCACAAAACCCAAATCAATAAGAGCATTCAAAAAACATCTAATCCCCATTCCGCGAAAAAAAGAATCCTTGCCTCCGGATCAACCCGAAATCATTCTATCTTTTATTAAAGGTGTTAGTGACAAAATCAGTAGAACTCTTATTCCTCTAAATATGAAAACCATCTTCACTACTCACTCCAAGTTGTCCAATGTCGTCAAAGCCAAAAAAGACCCAATGAAGATCATGATGTCTACGAGAAACCATGTTCCAATTGCCCACGTACATACATAGGACAGACAAACCGACGAATCCATAACCGTATTTACGAACATTTTATATCAGTCAACGAACAGTTACGAGCATTTTGATACTACTTCAGCCCTAGCCCAACATCATATTCAGACAGGCCACAAAATAGATTTTGAAAAAGCAAAAACCATCGCTTCCATCTGCTCTTTAAAATCAAGAATCATTCGTGAGGCCATCGAGATTGAAAAACGGCCTAACAGCTTAAACTCTCTTAAATGACGCTAAACGATTACCGGCAACATGGCGACCCCTGCTTCAGCGACCCCCGCCCCAATCCACTACGCTAAGACTACGTCAGCACAGACCACGTCAGCCGTACCATTCCCGCGCATAGTGAGAGTATAAAAGCAGCCACACAGGGTATGACCGCAAAAAAATTTTTTCTGAAGAGGACCGTTAACCAACTACCCTTTCGCCTCTGATTGTCCAGGACGCTCTTCCGCCGACAAGTCTACGAAACCAACCACCAGTAGAACCGACACAGCTAGAAAAAGAAAACCATTAATCAAACAAACAAGCCACGTGAAAAACCTATAGCATGACACGAAAACACGAAACAAGGAAAATCCAACCCACAGCAAATAACACCGAGACAATGCGACGTATGACCGGTCGTCACTTGACATTGAGGAATAGACAGATTGAGACCTCATTGCCGTTTGACGGTTCTTGTATTTATACAGAACTTCAAAAAAAATTCTATTGTACCGTCCATTTTTAAAAAGATTTTACATGAACCTAAAATCATTACTCGGTGTGTCACTACGCATTATACAAATAATTCTTAAAAGCAAATAAATTTCAAAATTATTTATAAAATACGTATATAAAATATACCTACACATCTCCAATAAAAAGTGTTCGTTTTGGATCAGTTACATTTAATTTTTCGACTACGTATTCATTGTAATGATGTGATGGTTTTGCCAATTGCATTGGTTGTCTTCCACTTATCTCGCATAAAGACATGTAAAAAAATTTATTACCTAAAAAAGAAAGGAAAAATCAGTTATTTTTATTTTAATTGCCTTAATCTCAGTAAAAATGTAAAACAAACCGATATGGAATTTTACTTAACTCAACTTTTTTATTTTGTTCTTTATATTCTACTTTAAGGTCAATTGTCCTTTATATTGTACTACAAGACAAAAAAATGTTGTCATAGAGCAAGTAATTTTTTCTCCCTCTACATTTAAATCTAAAATTCTATCTTACAGGAAGAACACAGATTGTTGCATTTAATGATCCAGAATCTGATCCTTTACCAGTTTCAACCGCAGGTACCACCAGGATCAGTTTTGGGCCCTCTGCTATTCTTAATATATATATATATATATATATATAATATATATATATATATATAAATTATATATATATATATATATATATATATATATATATATTTACGGCATAAAGTGAACTCCGCCCATGTTAAAATTCAGGTTCAAGTGAGCTCCGTGGTCAAGTGGACACCGATATACGGAGCTCACATGACCATTCCATAATATTGGCTCTGTCGATTCGTTAAGATGTATAGTTTCATAATTCTTAATAAAATTTTGGAGCTCATAAGTACCCCTGTATCATAAATGTATTTCGCTTAGTTCACGTGTATATATTATAGGGGTCGTTCAGATCTTTTTCACTGTATATTGGAACCATAGGAATATCGGTTTAAGTAAGCTCTGATAGTTTGGCAACTATGCACTTAGGCCAGCGTTCTTGATATATATATTTTATATATTTTAAACGGTTCATACGGACTCCTTTTCATACGCATTACAATATGTAATCTTCTTCTTCTTCTTGATGTGCCTATCCGTTATGAATGTTGGCGATCATATTGACAATATGTAATAGATATGTATAATACCAAATACCTGTTTTTGGTAGGTACCTGCTATTCTAAAAATAGCTTTATAAATACAAAAGGATTTCATTACCAAGTTGGACGTGTTTTTTCATCTGCGAATATTTCCTAATGTATTTTGTTAACATGTATATGTCTTTATAAGTTTTATTTAAGAATACGATTAATAAGATCTTTTAGTTAATCCATTGTTTTACGATATCTTGTATCCAGCTTCTTTATTATTTTATTTCTGGTTTTATCTGTGTAATACATATAATTCTGGATAGGTTATCTTAAAATAAATATTTAAGTGCAAAAATAGATATTTGTATGTAAAAATTGGTAGTAGTGCACAAAAGAGGAAATAATGCTTAATTTATATAAGAAAAATGTACCAGTTCACCAATATTACATACTTCTAAATGTTTTATCTGCTATTTAGGGGTAATATGTAATCAATAAACGTGGAGTTAGTGTCAAATTTGCAATAATCTTTGGTCAGTTTTTTCTCGATTTTAGTCATAAATTGAGCTGGTATTCGTTGAGTGGATGTTGCGATTCTAGACTTTGTATCTTTTATTCTCTAGCAGTCTAGCTACTTATCTTGGATATTAGGTGAATTGATAGCTACGATATTGTAGAGCTGTGTGATATACGTATGTATGGATGTGTGTGTGTGTGTGTGTGTGTGTGTGTGTGTGTGTGTGTGTGTGTGTCTTAATATTCGCTGAATTTGGCTGTCTAATTTATAGCTAAATCTTCGTGTTGTGTTGGTGTCATCCATACTTGCAAGGTATATTCGGTAGCAGAAGCATAGAGTGCAAGCGTCTACGTTTTAAGGATGAAAGGATGCTTCTCATTTTTAGCTGACAAGTTTGCAGAGATTATTTTTCTGGTCCTCAGTTTGCCTTTTAGTTTTAAACAATGTTCTATGAATGACAAAGTGTGATACAAACTATCTTCAAGGTATTTATAGCAAGTCCAGAGTTTAAAAATTTCATGACACTATTGGATGTTTAGATTTTTAAAAGCATCTCTGTTAGGGACATTAAAGCAGGACATCTGACTTTTTCTGAGGTTTGGCTTAAAATTGATTCATAGTCTATTTTTATTGTGTTTAAAGTATGATTTAGATTTTTCTATACTTCAGCAACAAAAGTTTTTGGTTGTGCAACAATATCGATGTATCGTCTACATAATAAAAGTCCTAGTATTTACTGGTATGGGTTGTGTAAATATTATACAGTGTAGGTACCATTACGCTACCCCAAAGGAGACCGTTCTTCTGCGTTTTCCATCTGTTATTTTTACCATTGAATGATACGAAAAATCTTCTGTTGTGTAGGCATACCCGGACAATACAAGCCATTGTTGTATTTTTGATCCAAATTTTAGAATTATTTTTGTGCTCAGATCTTTAGTCAGAAGCCGTAATATTGTTCATTATATACGTAGATAGCAGATCCAAGCTCAACACCGTTGAAAGATTCCCTTAGCGTTGAAAGATTTCCTGCACTAGAAATACGTCACATTTGTGTTAACCGTATATGTCTGATAAAGTTAAGTAAAATAAAGTACCTATCTTTATCTCTGGATATTCCCTTCTCTAATGTTTATAGAAATAATTAGGATAGTTGGCATTAAAAAGGCCGATTTGGCCGATCTTTAAACCCTATAAAATATGGCTAATCTTTTACTTTTCATTAAAAATTTTAATTTTACATACTGTTACTTTTAGACAATATTTCGATCAGATTTGTTTAGTAATAAATGTAGTTAATATACAGATTGAACCAAATTAACGGAACATACAATTTAATACATGTCTGTATGAACTGCATTTGAAATAGTGGACCAATATAAAACTTGGACAAAAATAAATCCATACCTGGGTATAGACATTGTATAAAATATCGATCAACTATCTGTCTCGCAACAATGTTGTTTGCGTAAGACGGGTTTGTCTAAGGAAGCGATAATAGTTCAGGAAATGAATCTCAAAAAAAGTTAAAACCTCGTCCTTTTTCGTCCTGCATGTATCCAGTTGAAATTTTAACAGTAGGTAGGTGATAGCCCAAGGATCAAAATCTATATCGAACCGAAGTGCGCTGAAGGGTTTTAGTGGTGAAAAATACCCCTAATTGTCAAAAATTATAAAATAACATAATAAACCTGAATATGGGTAAAATTTGGTTTGAATTAATTAAATAATGATAGTTTCCTGCTTTTGAATAAAGTTCCATCATATTTCAACCCTTAAAAAGCGACCCTTATTAGAGATTAATATAAAAAAAATTAGTAATGCGAAGAAAATGATTTCACCTTGGAACGATTTGCATAAAAATTTGGAATTAAGCTCAACTCACCCTCAGCTTTATAGTTTATGTCATGCCGATGAACCCTGATTGTTCTTAGGAGTGAAAACTACCCCTAATTTTCAAAAATTGTAAAATAATAGTACAAATCTTAAGATAAGTGAAATTTGGTTTGGATTAGTTAAATAGTGATTTTGTTATACTTTAAAATACAAATTCATACATTTTCAACCCTTAAAAATCAATTATTATGAGTGCTATAGGTGAAAACAATTTTTTGCCAAAATTTTGCAATTTTCAACGTTTGAAAATCACCCTTTACAACATTGCAGTTTTTATAAACTAATTTATAAGATATTAATTG